>CM060947.1:161403153-161495653 GCA_030765055.1 Mantis religiosa | reverse complement strand
ACAGAGGTGGCCATTGGGGTTTTGTATAAAATGTCTTACGGGACGTAATCAAATGCATACTTTTGAATGTAGGTTTTGGTTAGGAAAGCATGAAGATGGCTAAATGACTAGAGAAGAATGGTGATGGACATAACCACAATGCTGCATAGAGAACTCATATTGGTGTATGTGAGAAACCGCCCTCTCAGCACTTTCCTGAGCTTAGCCAAACCTTAAGCTGACAGAAGCAGTTCTATAGAATTAACATGTTGATTACATACGTTTTGTTTTGTTATCGAATAGATGTTATGCAGTGCAGGTTATTTCCCTTATCCTGAAAAATACATTATAGTTCCTACACTGTATTCTCAAAAGTAAACCTCACAGTTTATCTAAACTTAAATTGAAATTGCTTAAAATGTATGTACATTGTTAGACAGTGGCGTAGTCATAATGATACTTCCTTAATTTACACGACTGCCATCCTTGTTGGTTTCTTTTTAAATATTAGTGTGTCAATGTCCGGCTGCAAACTACATGAACTTAAGCGTAGAAGACATTAAAGAGCTTCATCCGAAACTCTACTGCACGTCTATAAATTTAGCTCAGAACACTTCTAACGACTCCTCTAATACAGTAATTTGTTTTTGTTTCGTATTATGCAGTACACCTTTCATGGGTGATTTTAAAGATGGAAAACGGTATAGTTTGTTCTGTTCCATTTGGCTTTGCCACATTTCTAATTTCTCTATTAATGCATTACTACAATTTGCTAACTGTATAGACATTGTTTACCTTGTAAACTAGTTAAGTTCATTGAGATGAAAAGTTAAGTTGTTTAGAAAAACCAAATAAGAATAAAAAAATCATCTAATTCGTGAAATGCAGGCCCTTTAGTTTTAAGAAAACGTGAATCTTTCCTCAGCTCCAATCCTTTCCTTGCCACATTTTGCCTCCGCTTAACCATCTTGCCTGACAGTAGTATATTAAATTGAAAAATTCCGACTCTCAGGTTTTCAAAAGTTTTAATAAATAGTACTTTAGTCAG
Source organism: Mantis religiosa (assembly GCA_030765055.1). Lineage (NCBI taxonomy): Eukaryota > Metazoa > Arthropoda > Insecta > Mantodea > Mantidae > Mantis > Mantis religiosa. Next base: position 161,494,626 of record CM060947.1, on the reverse strand, counting down.
AATTACTGAAGAATTTTAACCTTTGTAAAACCTCTCATTGAAGTGTAGTTCGGACAGGGGTGTTTTCATGAAAAGACTTCGTGCTGCAATTTTGAAAGATGCTGAAATTATACTTAATTTGGTCTTTAAAAGATTAACTGTTGCACATACATACATACACACACAGATATATGCACTCATTAAGATATTCGTTCTAAAATATACCTGCTTGCTTCCAGGAAACCTAAGTTTCCTAGATATCGAATTTCTGGCTGCAATGTAATGCCCACCTTCTCTACCTACTATACAGCAAATCTTTATCGGTGCTAAATATTTAAGGGACGTCCTCCCTACACCAGAACAGAAAAAAAAGAGTTTAAAAGAACATGGATCTTAAAATAATCTATTGTTAACCTGCAAGAGCAAAATTGATGGTACACAAATTGCTCGAAGTGACTTCCTGCTGTATAAATTTGTACCAGGAGCCTACTTCGTATTTGCAAAAATCGAGTTGAGTACGCTGCTTTGGAGTGCCAATATGCGGTTAAATAGTCGCATAACTCAGGTATCTCAGATATAACTAGATGTTGAAAACCATTGGATTGAATGCAGCAAATCGAGCCGGGCATACATGGAACCTTTTCAATCTATTCACACTAAATTAAAATGAGGTGACCCACCATCGTGCAAAACCATATTCCTTGGTTGTAGCTACATTAACATTTAAATGATGCAGTTCATTACTGAGAAAAGTGAATAAATATTTGCATTCAGCTGAGGAGAAGAGAAACAAGTAATAAAGCTTAGCTACGACTTCCTTAGGGGTCACTCCTGTTATACTTTATGATAATTCTATAGGCCCTGCTATGAGCTTTAGGAAACTTAATTATTGTTATGAAATTTTTTTTCAGAAAGTCATTTAATGCTTTAAGGTTTTCCTTTATTTAATACGCCTTCTATTGTGTGAATAGCTTACGTCCACATCACGAAGAACTAGTTCTTTGTAGTCAATGCTTCGTACTTCTTTTGATTTCTCACGATTCGAAATATTTCACCCAAATAATTAATTCGCTTTCAAGCGCTAGAAGTTTATGAGAATGTTCGTGAGCAAGGTAACAGCTTTTTGCACAAAGCTCACCTACTCGTGGTGAGTCATCTGCATAGTCATACATAAAGTGCATATCGGTCTTCAATCATAGAAAAGAGTTACTTATGCCTTCAGTGTTCTTCAGAAACAACGAGGTGAAAACATTTACACAGTCAGCGGGCAAAATTCTCTTTCAAGTATTATTAATTATTTGCTCTACAACAAGCAAGCAATCGAAAATAAATACAATCAGATACGCAGATTTCAAAACAGTAATTATCGTTATATGTGTTAACGAACAGGGAAAAATTATTTAATATTTCAGAAACCGTTCTGTTTTGTTCATTGTTGCATTAGTTGAGTGTTATTTAGGAAATAAATTGATAAAACGGACACCTTTTATTTAAAAAGCTTCACATTACCTTCTTTGGAATACTTTCATTCTTGGCGAAGAATTTTATTATGCCTAAACATGTTTACTTACAACCTGGAGGTAATAACTTTCGAATTCATCGGAAATTAGTACAGATATTTAAGGCCATTTAGGGAATATACGTACCTGTACAAATCAAATGTCACAAATATATACATAAACGTTGGAATAAACTTACTTTTTCTAAACTTGAAACCCAGGGAAACGAAGATATATCAATTAATTGGAACATAAATCAATATAAACTATTTGGACTGGCTTGATGTCTTACTCTTATAAAAGTCTTACCTGAATGTTTACAGTTCGAAACTGATTGTGATTGATAAACAGGGCATCAAGAGACTGCACGTTGATTACATGTACTATTTTGTAATTACCACTGATATTTTTTTTTTTTTTTCAAATTGAAGTTGCTGTATGATTCCAAACTTTGGATATTGACGCAGCTCATTTATAATTACATTTTCATTTATATGCTGCAGAAGATGAGACAACTAGTTTAAAAACTTAATAAGCTGTACTGCAATATTAGTACGCAATAAACCCAATTAATAGCAATTCGGCAACAACTGTATAATATTCATGATTATGGAATGAATGAACAAATGCTTTCAGGGTATCACACTAAGTTTAACACAAGACTGATACGTTTCAGGCTATGGTCTTATTAACATTAAAATAACATAAATAAGAAAATAATTAGGCATTGGACTTAAATGACATAGCTGTCGGTGGGCCCTTAAAACCCACACACTCACTCACTCACCACACCAAATGAATGTGGTGAACAAGGCATATTGTCTTCTTAGAAGTTAGGTGAGTATGTGTTTACGGACTGTGATGTAAGCTATTATCAACATACCATGGTGACCATAAACTCGGACCTTAATTATTCAACCTACCTTTAATTATGTGTAAATTCTTTACATCTTCGTTCTCAAAGAAAAGATTCTGACTTTTTACATTTTCTCTCTTTAGGTCACGGTAACTTTTAATGTAAACATCTTTCCTTGAAGGAAATAAGATATTGCAACTTTTTTAACGTATGCCACAACTGAGCCAATTATTCACGATATTAAATACAATAATAACCTGCTTATACTACTGGAATTACATAAATAATACTATATATATTATATAAACGATGTCATTTTATTGACATGTTATTTAGTAAAATAGTCAGCAAATAGCAACCGTAAGATCATTAGTAGTCAGATAACTGTTTTCAAGCTATACGCTGTATCATTAAAGAGGATTTCGAAGTTACCGGTATTATTATTAGGCATAAAAATTTACTTTTCACTATTCTCACTAGAAGGAATGCGACAACAGCGGCCAAGCGTCTTTTCAAAATTCTGCAGAGCAGACCACTATCGCCAAGTTTTCCAGGATAACATAAGCGATGTCATTTCGTACACATCAGAACGCCTCAGCATTTCTTTACGCATGTGTTCACATTTAGAAATTTCACTCTCGTGACGTGAACAGTTATAAAAGAAAGCAAGAAAATAAAAGAGCGGAATTCATATGCGCATCAGGTAACATCAGCTTATCAAAGAGATAATTACAATTTGTGATGCCTGAATTATTGCCTATATATTTAAGCTTGGAATGGTCATTTTCTACAATAAAATTAATGCTCTTTTATTGCATTTAACAGCCCTCCGGCAAGTGTAAAGCGTTACTTATACATAATTAAGTACCAGATCGATACCCTAACGGCGACCAGCTGTAATGGTAGTTGAATGGTTTTGTTGTTCCTCATGTGTAGAGAGTTTGGCATTATTGGTTTAAAAGCGCTCTTTAATATACCTAACGTTTGTAAATATAAATGAGGTAAATATTCTAGTAGAGTTCGCCTAACGGTCAACTGAAAAAAATAGTCATAAGCTACTGTTGAAATGTTTGTCTTCATTGTTTCATTTCAAAAACAAGCAAAGATATTCAGAGATATCGAGTTTTCTTCACTGATACAACAGCGGTATGCGGTACATCTTGGTAAAAAGCCGAAGTCATTAACATATTTGTTTATTATTATTATTCCTCGGCCTCAAGCAAGTAGGTTTAACTTTATTCAGTACTCTTTGCTAAGTATAGCAGCGTTAAGAATGTGGAAAACAGAACTTAAGCTGAAATTGTACACGATTATTCAGAATGAAAATAGAATAACAATTTGATATGTTCCAGACACCCGACCTTCTGTACTCTTTCTTAAATAAACTAGTGTTTCAAAAGCTTAGTTTCCAATCTACTTCTACCACAAACTGTTTTATTCTACATTTCTCCGCAGGTACATAAAAGAGGATTGGAAAAATAAAGTAGGTTTAAAGTGATAACCAAACCATTCAAGAGCTGGGCGCTATATGATTACTTCGTAATACTGCACACCTGCATAGAGAGATAGGGAAAGAGATAGCATAATTACTTTCCATTTTAAAAAAGCATAAACATTTGAAATTAAAAAAAACATAGAATATCTCGGAAAATTTCAAAATAAGGTGTATACTATTTGTATGTGTGTGTGTGTGTGTATGTGTGTGTGTGTGTGTGTGTGTGTGTGTGTGTGTGTGTGTGTGTGTGTGTGTGTGTGTAGTAAGATTATGTTCAACTTTATGGTTTACCAGTTTACCAGGCATTCAGAATGGAGAGGTTTTAAACCCTCTGTACTTTAATTCAAATCCTTAGAGCCATTTTCTAAATTTTTAAATTTTTTTTCGGGGTCTTAAAACATTCAGAGAAGCAAACATTCAACGATTTGTTACTTGTCCCATGAATGGGACAAAGTCATGTTGACTGTGACGTGAAAGTGTTTTTCGATTCTTGAGTGCTCGGTGGAAATTTACAATCAACAAAAGGAAGTGCATAGCTAAAGCAATGAACGAAAGACAGTTTAGAAAGTATGTGCAGTGCTCAATAATGGATGAACAAATGTGCGAAACTCAAATCGCATGTCCCTTATGCTTCATATAGGATTTGAAGAACTTGGGTGACGAGAAAATCCTTGCAAGACGGATTACAAACCCTAAAGAACTACACACTTCTCCAATATTTGTCAATTTTTTCTTTGAATTTATTAGTAGAAATTGGATTATTTAAGAGAATAATAGTCTGAGCTGCTTGTCTTAATAAACTGCCGGTAGGTGAATTCTAAAGTAATATTGCCGCCATCACTAAGAAGCGGGAGTAGACGAATCGTCTTGTTGGTTACTGGCTGGCGGAGTGTTGGTGGCACACCTTCAAGGCTAGTCACGAGCTCAGGTCAAGAGGTCGGGGCGGAACTGTGTTCCTTCTACAGAAAAAGAGCTTTCACGATTAAGATTCCAGAAAGATCTAAAACGTTTTAAATACACTATAAAACACATAAGAATAGAGTTTTAAAACTCTGTTCTGAAAAGAAAATCCTCTAATCTTTTGCATCGCAGGAACTTCACCATCACTCTTCCAAAATTTATTCTTACAAAGTGTTATTCTATCTGGTACTTACAATTAAAGATAAACTTTCATACAACATTCGTTGTATATATGTAATTAGTAGCCAAAAGCAGTCATCAGATTTTAAAAGTGGCTCGCTATGTAATGACTTTCAAATGTAATGTTCTGTGTGTGACGACGTGAAAATATTAATAACACATTTTCATGTTGTTTTCAAAAACTAACCAATTTGAAAGAGTATCTTCCAACACGTTATCTCACAGAAAGATTTTCATGTAGATTGTGTACCGAGAAAGGTACATAAGGTATACCTTTCACGTTTTGGTGAAATAGGAATATCTCTTTCTCTGGCGGTTTTTACCAATTGTTCCAAAACTCATTCAGATTGAACAGGAATTAGCACAATGTTCCTAGAAATTTGAAGATATACATTTATTTGTAACGTAAATATTTTGAAGTACCTCATTCCATCAAAACTATTGAACCATTTTTATATTTTGGAAGAATGTTAACCTTAAATACCAAGTATGGCATTCTATCGACTTTTAGTTTTTGAGCTACTATGCTGCTCGAAACAGACACAACATTTTTCTACACATTCTTTACAGAATTCAGGAAGCCTGAAACGGTATTTCCTGTGTGATTCTGGTATCTAATTTATGGGTAAAATGCTGGAATGCAATGCATTCGCACATTCTCTAAAATACTATAGGGAAACAATACACAGAGTAAAATAGTTATAAAAAGGTTCACTTTTAAAAATGATTGCCCAATCTAGTAGTGCAATGTAGTTTTGCACAATTTGTTACCTTAAAAAAGAACGTCGCGACATGATATGCATGTTTATGCATGTATATATAAATAAGTACTGTTGAACAACCACTAATACCTCAAACGGAACAGAATAGAGGACTGAAGTCCAACTGCTCTGCAGGCCGTTACTTTACCATAAGACTATTCCATAAGCCTCATTTCTTCTATACTTGGAGGATGAAATTAGGCTCCCCGCTCCAAAAGTCTGCAAAATTACCACAACATCACAGCGCCCTTGTTAGTTCTCTAAGGGATTATAAGCCCAGTTGACACTCTATCAGGCGTCATCGGTTACCTCGTATGGCTTGCGGGCACCCGAGAAAACAAAGAAGCAACTCACAGCAGCAGCTAAAAAACTCAAATACCAATGTTTACTAATGATGGTTTCTATCTGAATGACGTATAAGTTGTCGTATTTAAGGTACATATGCAGATCTTAATTTCAGTAGCAAACGCACGAAAACCACACAACACATTCTACAAAACAAATATCAAGTTTCACTGTTGTTACAACATGATCGACGTCAGAGAAGAGATGAAGGGGTAACTCGCAGTTCCTTTGAAGCAGTGAAATTGTAATTTATTTTTTTTTTTTTTTTTGAAAATGAGGGCAGTGTTCGAACTACGCTTTCGACAAACATAGAGATGGTTTGCGAGTTTTTAATACATTTCATAAGATTCAATGAATAAATGGAGACAGATATCGATTTCTAAGTTGCACAGTAATATTTGTCTTGTGTCAAGATGTATAAAGTACATACACACAAAGACAGGCATGCCTTGTAAATATGTTAGTATAAGGAAATGATACAAAGAGAAGCGAATAACTGCAATAAGTAATCGCTATACGTCAGGATCAATGCATAATGTCATAAGTATGGACTCGTGTAAAGTAAATGAAAATAGCTCAAAATACTTGGGATTCAGTTATGTTAACGTCACCAAGTACCACAGAGGGACTAAAATTCTCAGAAGTTTAACGTGATAAGCGTATCAGTACTGTTCAAGCTTAAAGTTTTAGCAACCTTATATTGGAAGGTTGACAGGAGTAATCTCTTGGGATAGGATATAACAAAGTAAGTTTAAAGTTATGAAACGGAAAAATATTGGATATTTTAAAATAATTGTAGCCATAGAATTTGTTAGATGTTTAAATACCTCAACAGCGAGAGCTTGTTCAATTATACATCCTGTTGAAAGCATCTCCAGTTCTCATAAACACTGTAATAAAGAGTTTGTAGTCACCTCTCTTGTGGTTATCCTGCAGCTGCTGCACCCACCGCAGAAAAATATGTGCCCAAGAGAGCCATTAAACTGACATCAAGTGTTTGTGTTGGAGCGGAGAGGAAAACAAAGCACTTTTACATTATTGCTTCTCGCCAACTCGATGAAATTCAGGAGAGAAAACACCAATGACTTTGCTTAGCTCCCAATTCCAACTCTTAATTACTAATTCTTGACAATCCATATATCTTCCTACCACGAAGAAATAAAATAAAATAGATAAATAAAATCTGAATGTTTATCTCTGTGACTAGGCTACTGTACTGTGACATATCTAACTTCAACACTTATTTTATAATAAATATTTGCATTTCATTCATACATAAGATTTCAGATAAAATTTTTAGCTTTACAAGTTTGTTGACTGGAAGCTCAGTCGTGATTTCCGATAAATCGGAGCCCAGTGATTTCTTTCCCAACTAATAAGTTTATATCTGACGCGTTTATTACATACTTACTTTTGCTTCTCTCAATAAACCTCTTAAATTAAGGATTCCCAGAGAGAGACGCTATAGTTGTGGGAGTTAAAGTGATTTTAAAGTAAGTTCAAAGGACTTGCAAACAAAACCACGTGACAAAGAATCACCTCATTCTATGACTGTCAAACTACAACTTTTTCCGTTAACATGCTATCTCTTTCTCCACATTAAGCAGCTTGGCTCAGATTGTAATATTTTGTACAGAGATATTATAAAGTCCTACAAATCCTTACAAATAGAAGGCCTTCCTTCAAAGCAGTTTATAAGCCACTGAATTGTTATCGCAGATAACTAGCTCAAACCCATGCAAAACTCCTTCCATAGGGACCATGCCTTAGATATAAGGCACGTGGAAACTTCAAGTCTGATAAAAATGTCTCTGAGAAAAATTAAACGGCCTTTCACACTCAATATAGAACGGGACATAGACAACTATGGTAGTTATAGAACGTCCTAAATAAAACCTTTATTTCACTTAGTTGTGAAAGGGTTGGAGAGGGTTCTAACAGTTGTTTTTGTTTGGCACTAAAATGAGTTTTGTTTATTTACTTAGTAGTGTTATGTAGAATTTAAAAAAAAGGTTTAAAAATATTATAATGTTTATATTAAGTATTTGGATGTGAAATTCTAAAAAAAGATGTAAGTTATGGGTATAGGTCGGTACAAGTGACGTTAGCATAAAGAAATGAACAGTTGCAATGGGAAGAAAAATCAACAATCTTCCTTGTGGAAAAAGAACGCCAAAAAGATGAAAGCTTTATAGTGATGAGTGGACGTGCGGGAGTAAGCAATTTTATGTAATTAACAGAAAGGAAGTTAGGAGGTAACCTGCAAAGACTTGACTAGGAAAGAAAGAGTAAAATGCAAACCAGATGATACAATTGGTGACCTGAAGAAAGCCTGTTACACATGGCTTTCCAACGTGGGGCTTCGAAATAGTCAACGTGCATCCCATCTTCACCATAAAAATCCTGTTACATATGGCGCCCGTCGCGGGACTTGAATTAGAGTGAACACGTCTTGGAAAGAATAACTCGAGTGTGGAGGTAACAAATATCAATAATGAGGAAAGAAGACGAGTGAGTGAAACTAACAAATTAAATAAGAAGAGTTATAAAGTGTAATGTAAAAGAGCTTATATTATTGAGAAATAGAAAAATAGTTACCAAAATGGAAGGTAGAAAAGATATAGGAAACAATAGTAAAAATGTGAGGGAAGAAGTAGGAAAAGATGTTAGAATGGAAGAAGTTAAGGGTAAAGATAATGAAGGTATATTAGAAATGTGAGCGCAAATAAACGCTAGTATCAATAGTTTAAGACAAGATATACGTGATGTAAAATCAGAATTAACACAAACTTTAGAACAAAATTCATATAATTTGAGACAGGAGATAAGACAAGAGTTAGCAAGCAATACAAATGATTTGAGGTAAGAACTGAGGAGTAATCTAGAACAGGAAATCGAGAAGGGCAGGAAAGACTGTAGAGAAGGAATGAAATCATTAACTCAGAAAATAGAATCGAATGAAATTGAGGTTGTTAAGTTAAGGGAGATGTTTCAGGAGATAAAGATGATACAAGAAAATGGGGTACAGGATATTGGGAATGAAGTAGCTAAGGAAGTATATGTAATTAAACAACAACAAAGTGAGGTTATAGAAATGCAAAGAGTAGGCATTGAGGAGCTAGAAAACAAATTAGTACAAAGTGTAGGTCAGAATAAACATGAAAATGACAAGGTATATAAAGAATCACAGAATTATCAGGGATATAATATAGGAGAAGTAACTGGTGAGATAGTATCACATATAAATAATGTAAAGGGAACTCTAAATATAATTAAACACAAAAATGAAGAAGATATTGGCTTACCAAATAATGAATGTAATAATACAAATGGTTATCAGAAGATGTATCAGTATATTGATGTGAATTGTAACGTGTGTGTACAAAAGATATTCTCACCAACACACGTAAATGACTTAGGTCACATTGGCCACACTTATCATACACCACACGAAATAAGTTTGCTAAATTTTGGTCAAAGAATTAAACACACTAACCTAACCTTAAAACAGCTTCATTGTAAAGATATACACACAAACAGAAGAATTAGAAACCAAGTTGTGGATGCTTGCAAAGCTCAGGTTAGCCCACGAGTAAAATTTATCACAATAACTGTTCAAAGATCACAAGTACGAAACATAAAATTATAACAAACCTTTCCATTGATACAGAAGAACTTGAAATATTAATTATGTGGGCGAATCACCCAACATGAAACACAAAACAGAGAGTTCTTTTGCATATATAATTTTATATATACATTAAAATTGGTTAAATCCAGTTTTAAAAATGTTTAGTTATCGTTTACAAATTTTTATGCTAGTAAAAATATTTTATTGTTATATTATATTTTGTTCATTGTGAATAATTAAAAAGTGATAATTATGACATTTTATTCAAATTTGGAGCGGGGCACACACCCCGCATCACCCACAAACTCACATGAGAACAAAGATAGTGTCTCGAACCCGTATCTCGCGTGGCTTGTTTACACAAAAGAAACTGATAGGAGGGCAGTGTGAAAACCAAGAGCGGGCGGACAAAGATAACAGGCAGATAAGGGTCTGCCGAAACAAACAAACTGAGATAAATGGTAATTTCTAGTTACTTCTGAACTGATAGAGGTTCGCGTTCTGGTTTATTTGCGAATCATCTAGAAATTATCTGAGAAGTATTTAAAGAGGCGACAATTGGCGCTCGGCTCATTCACTCGACCTCTCGCCGCGGACACATGAGGACACCTCACTCTAGGGAAACCGTCACAGCATCATGGGGAAGAAGACGAAGAAGAGTTCTGCTGCAGCGAAGAACCAAGCAGCAGTGCCTCGCCCACCGCAGCCCTCTCCGGCCGGCTCTCGGGCGTCCACTCCAGCCTCGCTGCCAATATCGGCGGACGAGAGCGAGCCGCCCACCAACCACACCGACCGATTCTGGGCCAGTTCCTCCCCAAGGAGGCCTCCCACACCTCCAGACGCAGTCGCTCATCGCCAACTGACACCACTGCACCGATCCAGCAGCTCGCGCGCCACCCAAACGTCCATCCCAGAGGTCCCCTCAGCAGCAACCTACGCCACAGCTGCAGCCCCAGCCACGAGAACCGCAACACCACCTCCCGCCGAGCCCGCTCGGCCGCCTGGGACTGCGACCGTAGTCGTCACAGACGTGCCTCGTGACCTGCCGTGCAGGTTCATTCTCGCAGCCGCCCAGCAGCAGTGGCCCTCGGCCCTGAGGGCCAGTCGCATCAGCATACGAGGCCGCACCACATCCTTGGTCCGCCTGCAGCTAGAAGACGAAGCCGACATGAGCGCGGCCTTAAGGATGGGCCTGCCCTTGTTAGGGCAGTGTCTCAAAATTGAGGCAAGCCGTTCTGAGCGTCTAGCACCTTGTCGTCGATGCTGCAGGTATGGACATGTAGCCGCCACTTGCACTGCAACCCCACGGTGCCACTACTGTGGTGCCGCGACACTCACAGGGGAATGCCAGCAGCACGATATTCGCCGCCGCCTGTACTGCGCCACCTACAATGGCTACGGCCACTTTACAGGACAGGGGCAGTGCCCCGCCCGTCCACGCCAGCACTCCGGCCTTGCCACACCTCCCACGGCTCACCCTGGCGGTCCTGCCGATTGGAGCCAAGCGCTGGACTGCCTCAAGGATGTAGTCCAGCAGGCCAACCGCCGGCTACATTCCATCGAGAAGCAACTGGCAAGCGGACCCGTCTCAGCCACCCAAGGGACTCCTAGAACCGACGTATAAGACCTCCACTCTGAGATCTTGAACATTAGTCTTCGCCTGGGGAACTTGGATGACTCACCCGCCACCATCAACGCTCGACTTGACGCCACCACCGCCATGCTGACCGAAGTCAAACACCAACTCTCGACCACCAAGGATCTCATGACTGACAGCCTGGCAACTCACCAAGAGCGCATCTTCTCGTCCCTCAAGGCACTACACCAGACCACAGGGACCACCTCGTCACAAGTCGCACAACTGCAGGAATCCATTGGAGCCACCAGCCTACAGGACAGTATATCCCAGAGCTTCAGTGACCTGCAGCACATCATCAACCGAACACATACGCAGACCTTAGACCAACTGAACCTCACCCTGATGGAAGCTCAGTCTGCGGCCGCTCCTCCGCTTCCTGACACGTCACATGCGTACTTCGCCGAGATACTCTCGCGCATAGCTGAAGTACACTCACGCCTAGAACATCTCCGGACCACAGTGCGCCACCTTACCGACGACTCAACCACCACATCGCGGCAACGACGCCGAATGTCTTAATTTTAATTTTCTGCTGTATGCGCCGAGCGACCGGCGCGCCATAGCCGGCGCTAAAATAAGCACCATTGGTGCACAGTGACCCCAAATGAATAAACGACACTAAACACTTAATCCCTCCTTCTATACCCCGGCGATCCATCCAGGGCCTCTCCGGTAATGGCTGGACCCCCGGACACTACCCTTTCCTGCAACGTGCCCCTCTGGCACCTGCGCCCTTACCAACGTTACTAACGGGGATGCTTCCGTGGGACCCCGCCACTTCTCTCCCTTTACTCTCTGCTAAAGCCTCGCTTATTATTTGAAAAAAAAAAAAACAAGAGGGAGTTGTATTTGTGAAATGAGAGATAGCCAGCTGTGTTGCTGTAACGAGAGTTAAGGATGTAATCTGCTGTTCACTGTTTGTTATTGTGATCGACCTTGGTAGACTGATGGTGACGTAACTTAATGCTGCTGTAATCTATAAGAGTATTTCTACGAAAATAAAGGAGATTTTTAATTTCTCCAACTCGGCCTTTTAATTCTACGAAAGTTACAATGTATATTTAAAGAAAAAGTTATATAAAAGAGTAAAATAAGTAATATGTAGAAATAAGTGTTAACATTTTAATTACTGTTATGCTTTACGTATTTATGTTATTGTTCATTGTTGTGAAATATTGTTGGGACGTTCTTAAAAATATATGGAAACACATTGTTGAATCATTTCATTAAAATTATTATCCATATATTTCGAAGAGGGGCATTTATAACAGTTGCTTGCTTATGTTTGGCACTAAAATGAGTTTTGTTTATTTACTTGGTAGCGTTATTTAGAATTAAAAAATGTTTAAAAAGTATTATAATGTTTATATTAAGCACGTGGATATGAAATTCTAGAAAAAAAAGTTTTGTATATAGGTCGGTACAAGTGACGTTAGCATAAAGAAATGAACAGTTGCTATGGGAAGAAAAATCAATAGTCTTCCTTGTGGAAAATGGACGCGGTGAAGATGAAAGCTTTATAGTGATGAGTGGACGTGCGGGAGTAAGCAATTGTATGTAATTAACAGAAACTATTTATTAAGGAAGTAAGGATTTATCGATATGCTGGAGGTAACCTGCAATGATTGACTAGGAAAGAAAGTTCGAGTTCAATGTAATCCAGATGATACAATTGGTGACCTGAAGAAACTAAAAGCTGCACAAACTGATACGAGATGGGAAAAAATTGTGCTGACAACGAAGAAATCCGTTACAGGGTTTATAACAGTATTGCAGGAAAAGTAATTTGTTTCCGACCATGGCGATAGTGCACTTCTTGCCACTCTGTGCCAAGTTGAGGAAATATTGCATTCGTGGTGTAATAGCTGAGAATCCTTCGCTGTGTTAAATGTTCTAAACAATTACGTTGCATTTCACTGTGCAGTACAGTAGGTTGTGGATAATTACACCATCTGACTGCTGTGAAATTCCTGGTTATTTGTATGAACGAGAGGGAAAAATAACGACTTCCCAGCTGAGTAAACTTTAAGTATTTGAAAATTAAAAGCAATAAAAGGAATACATTAGAAATGATAAATGTGTGCTTTAACGAAATTTGCGTGTTATATGGTAAGATTTTGACTGTCATATAGTATAGGAGTACGAAAGTTATTAAATTTACTTCCCACAGACACCATGATGTAGGCATATTTCATTTGTCATGAAAATATCGCCAACATAAACTACACTTTCTTTACCACGAACAGACAGACACACGGGCCTTATATCCTAATGATGCTTCATTTTGGATTTGGGGAGCCTCAAAACGTTATTGATCTTGATATCAAAAATGTTGGTAGAACATAATATAGTAGAAAGAACCTTAATATTTCCGGCCAAGAAGAATCTTTACAGTAATGTAGCCTCTAGCGCGGCAGACAATGCGACTTTGGCAGCTCAAGAAGACATCTCGCGCACTGCGATTTACGTAAATCTACTGTGACCACCACATCCCTTTCCCTCCTCAGGAGGTTAGGTTGGAGCAAGGGAATAAATTTGTCACAGGCCTCAAAGGAATGTCTCTTTGATGAAGCTGCCTAGAGGGTGCGCCAGTTGACCTAGGAATCCTCTAATGTCTTTCCTTTTAAAACAAGCATTAGCGTAAGCTGCAATGTACCGTCTTATGCCACGAAAGCTATAAGAACATCTGAAACGTAGAACGAAAGGAAATAAAAGACAAAATAACGGAAAGAGAATGTGGCAGATGATTAACAACTCCAGCACCTGCCTACCAACCAGGTCAGAGAGAGTGTTTGAGGGTAATCAATCTCAGTGCTTTCCGAAAGCAAAACAAAAGGCGATATTCGTGTAATGGCTAGTACTATGCTAACTTGTGCTAGTGACTAACAGCTAGAGATAAGCAACAGGCATTCTGTAAGTTTCCAAATCTTATTTAAAAACATGTGTATAAGGGAAACACATTTTTTTACTGAAGAATTATTAGTCTGGAGTGCACCGAGAGCACTAAAATAGCTGAGATCTTACCTTTTTCCTTAGAAATATAAACGTGAACACAGGTTTGCGCTGTGACAAGCACGTTACGCTCGACACAAGATAAATAACCAACTTGTCCTTCCCGTGTCAAATCCAAGTTATCGGAATTTCTTCTAAGGGAGGTCCTGGTGGCCTGTCAAGTTTTATGTTTCAATCCAGATATATGCACTATTTCTTATTGATGTCTCTTTTCAGTGAAAAATATTTGTTTGTCTTCTATTCTGTTGAAATACATAAGCTAAAACACTTTTCTCTCCGCTCAAATTTGACTGAATTCCGGAAAATTTGTACAAAGGCTTTCACAATGCTCTCCGTTCTGTCTAGCTTTTCTACACCACAGACGGAGAAAATTTTACAACTTACACGCAAGAATACCATCCTTTGAACATTTTATTTATGTCATTAAAAGTTAACAAAAGCAGTTAGTGATGACCATGGAGAAAATTTTAAGAGTTGATTTTGAGGTAGCATCATTGAAAAGTGCATAAATAGTCAGAAATGTGGAAATGAAGAAAAATCCAATGTTCGCAAGTTACCTCCATATCTGATATTGGTTTGAGAATATTATGAAGCAAAATACGTTCTTATGACGTTCGAAGCGTGAGGGACGAGCAAGGATGGAAGCAAGGAGTGGTTGGAAGAGGAGCAGGCGGGGAGGAATGTAACCTAACAATAACGGCTAAAGACATACATATTGTGTCTGCTCAGTGAGCTATGAGCCTGCAATTACTTCGCATAAAAATACATAATGCCAAAATGAAGGGTACATAAGATACCAGTATTTCTAGATATATTTGGTCGAGAATATTTCTCTTCGAATGGTGACAGATTAGCTACAAGGTATGTAAAATAGCAATACAGGCAAATAAGGAGACGATATATTGAGGTTCATAGCAATACACAAAGACACAAGAAGAATATAAAGTATATCGTAGCTAAAATTACTTTCTACAAAACCAATAGCTATAATTTCAATACATTTATGGTGCACTTCCAGCCAACACGGGTTCACATTGTAATATGCTAGGAGAGAGAGTGTTAAATAATATAACAAATAGCAAATAATAAAACATAGGTATTAATGGATGAAACGTTGCATATTGCCGGCCGATAAAGGCAAACATTATAATTGGTGATCTTAATTACGACACCCAAGGCATGAAGCTTTAATGCATAGTTTCCAACGATAAATTATTGAAGAATCATTGATATTTTTAATGACACGATATCTTATTCTGGCCTTCTGTTATCCTGCGAAACAACTGCTACTGCTTGTGACCGACGCAGCTGCTTTTGGCTAATGCGGCCAGGATACTTTACAGTTTAGCAGAGTGATACACGTGACCAGGGACGTACTTAAGGGGGAGGGGGGGTCCAGGGGGTCCGGACCCCCCCCCCAAATGAATTCTCATTCCGAACCTTTAATAAATGAATAGTTGAAATAAAACTAAGTTTAAAATAAATTGAAAAAGTTTATTTAAGTTTCTCTTCTTAACGTCTCTATTCACTGTACAAAACAAGGCCGCCTAGTGCAATGAAAACTCTTAATAAGTAGATAGAGTCAACATGAAAAATTCAATGCCACGGCCGGGATTTGAACCACGGATCTCCTGGTTTTCGTCCACTCGCTGTTACTCCATTTGACTCGTATATTTCCCCGGTAAACCACTAGGGGCTCTCGCATTCCAGATACACCGTTTGTGGCGACTTACCATTGTAAGTACTTACAATGCAAGTAATCTAAAATGCGAGAGCCCCTAGTGGTTTACCGGGGAAAAATACGATTCAAATGAAGAATTGAATTCATGACAGCAAGTTGGCCATGGTAGCTCAATGGGTAAGAGCGACTGGACGGAAATCAGGAGATCCGTGGTTCAAATCCCGGCCGTGGCATTGAATTTTTCATGTTGACTCTATCTATGATAAACTTTAGCCTATGTACGGCTAGTGTGAAGAAATGATTAATTTCCATCAATTAACTAAAATCTTAATAAGTAATTTTATAAAAAATAATAATAAATAGTTTCACAAGAAATAAACATTTCTGAGAAAAATATTAGCAACAAATGACTAAATGATCAAATAAATTTGAAACTGTGACTCTTTCTTTTGTTCCCGACTGTGCACCTCTTGCTTGTCCTCAAGACTGTCTTTAGAAATGAGTTATTTAAACTGAAACAAGGGTCATCGACTAAAGTGAGTGAATATCTTCTTTTGGATGGAAGAACTTTCGTCAATTTTCTGTTCTCAGAAACATGTCTATTGATTACGATTAAAATGCTGAATGTTTGAGACACCACAATTTTGAATTTTTGGGGAAAATGCGATAAACACCTCTTTAATTTCCATGATTATTTAACTAAGAAACCAGGTTATCATAGATAAAAACATCAGGTTAAAAGAGAACGTGGAGGTCATAAAATACGCAACTCCCGCAATTTTTACTTCCCTCGTATCAGCTATTTTCGAAACATCTCATCCTATATAACAATTGTTATGCACATTTAAAAGTCTCAAAATTACTCGTTGCATAATTTCATAACAAACCTAGTATTTTATTTATTTATTTTTTAATACTTTAACGTCCTTTAACTGGATAGTCATATTGCGCAGTAAATGAAACGGGTGACACCATCACATCAGTCTAGAGCGACTAGAACATAAGATTTCCCCGACAATCGTCTTATTAAGATAAGGGAATACCCTGTAAAAAGTCCTATTGAGAAAACTTTGCGCACATATGAGCAAAGGTGGATTTTTTTCACTTCACCCCACCTCCTCATGAAAGCATTTCCCTTTTTCTCGCTCTCTCTACATAAATGGAATGTTGCGTCTTATATTCGCAGACAGTGGGTGGAGGTAAACCTCCTTCCCCTTACGCGGCAAGGTTGGCCAAGATCTCTTCACTGGGAGTCAGACACGCTACCACCAAACTATGGAGGCGGGCTCCAGTTTAAATCATTTATAACCAAACAGTTTGCCTGATGACGATACGCAATGGAGCAATCGTGCTTTATATGAGTTGTGAAATTGTGAGAACCAGAGAGACTCATATCAGTGTACGGGAGTACGGGATCAATGTTTATTGCCTCTACCACGTGCTTAGTAAGCACAAACGTGTTACATTCCATTTAAAAAGTTGATATTGAGATGTCATCAGAAATGCAAGTTTTGAGGACACCAGAACAGGGGGAAAAAACTAAATAAATGTCTGCGCGCGCTCCAGAACCCAAATATTGGAGGAATATAAAATGTAGGATTTAATTTCGTTCTCTTTCAAGGATGCGAAACGAAGGCTTTCAATAAAATCGTCCAAAAATGGCTTCAATAATTTGAATTTAAACACTACATATTTAAGATAGCTGCATAACAAATAGAATGCCTATTGTGAATTTTCTGAGGATAAACCCTGAAGTTTACTTTACTGGAAGTGAAGTCTGTATAGCTATTCTAAACCTAACAGATAAACGAAAAGTTACTGCACAAGTAACTCGTTAAAATACACAAATAATGTCAATTATAATAATGTATTGCAAAGTTAACTAATTCCGATATATTATTTGTTAGTGATTAAAATTCTCAGATACTTAAAGGTATGTAATTTTTAACTTCTAAGATCCTATTCCCTTTTTCATTCAAGGAGAACCAATACTTCAAATGCATCAGTTAGTGGTTCGTTTTTAAATATCTGATTGCTGCTTATATCACTTTATCCCAGGTATAAGAACAAAAGTGTGCAATTGAAGGTCTTTCTATAGACTTTATCCAAAGAAACAAGACAAAAACAAGCTCTTCTGAGAACAATTTGTAGAAGATTGGGTAGAGAAAGTAATGTGAATGTAATATATTACATCTGTTTTAGTTTTACTAACATGATAAAAATACATCCCTGATTAATTATTAAAAGCAAATAATTCAACGTAGATTTTTGGACACCCCCCCCCCCCCGGAAATTGACTTCTGAATACGTGCCTGCACGTGACATAGGTGGTATGGAGATGTTTTAGGATGGTAGATGAAATAAGAACGTTTTAGTGACATCAACAGATTCACACAAAGATGGTAAAAGTGTTCCTAAAAGGTGCTAAAAGGGTAGAAAAATCCAAATAAATTATGGATGGGATCCCTTCGCCTTCAAAGCTATTGTTACAAGGAGGTGTACACTAGGTACCATATACTTGTATGTCATCCGCTTAGCTCCAGGTGCATTTTACAAACCTTCTCAGCGGACACATACGTTCATAGCAAAGGAAAGTCTCCGCGTTTGTTGTTCCACTAAGCATTGACATATGTTAGCGAACTGAAGTTTGAGTAAATACAACTTTCTTGGTTTTTGAAGAATATTCTTGGTTTAGAAATTCGAAGACATTAATATTTCTACAGGCATTTTCCAATAATTTCGGCCAAAAATGTTTCCCGTCTGGCACTTTTAAAAACCCAGTGACATGTTTTTCTTATGGTGTGCTCCTTTTTAGTCCCACTGGATTCGCTCACTTCCGCGTTCTATATGTGAAGAATTTTCCCTTGGTTTTGTATTATGATTACTGTGATGTAAATTTATTCCTTACATTTCATGTTTACTCCGATTTATTCGTAATTTTATGATTTTTTAATTCATAGGATCACTATAAAATGGAATTTTAATATGAAACATTTTGAAAGAGCATAAAATTATTTCACTGCAAGTAATAACAATTCACATATATACTTCAACTTATTTTCACATTTATAAAGTGTGAGAAAACGTTACTTCTACGTACTTTTCTAAAAACATGAATGCACAGTGCAGTTATAAAGCTGCATTTTTTTTTTTGCTAATTACACAATGTAACTGAATAATCTGAGAAACTCTATGATCTATAGTCTCAGTAATCTATAACTGTAAATGACGCGGGGGTGCACCGCTAAGGAACAACATAATGGGTATTGAGCAGCCCATTTGCCATTTGAAGACATCTCTTATATGTGAAATAATCTGGAACTGTGCACATAAAATATGACGCCACTGCATGCCCGAACATATAAACCGATACCATACCTCCTCCTTACTATTCAGGCCACGCCGTGGCTCAGTGGTTAGACCGCTTGGCTCTCACCAAGGCGGCCCGGGTTCGATCCCAGGCGACCACAAAGTGAGATTTGTGTTGGACAACACTGCGCTGGGGCGGATTTTCTCCGGAACCTCCGGTTTCCCCCGCCATCTCATTCCACCGGTGCTCCATCTTCATCTCATGTATCATCAGTGTCACCGCCTGGTATGTAGTAAAAGCGGGCGTTAAACACTACACATTTTCATTTCCTTACTATACCTACGCCACCAGTGAAGGCCCCTAAAATGTCTGAAGAGTCTGTGGTGACGGCATAACCGGAAGCGAGTGTACCTGGTTGAATGTTACGGCTTACTAAGCGAAGTATGACAATAAACTGTTAAGAAGTATTGGCAAGTTTATATCCAACGATTCTAAGTTTATCAAGATCGTACAGACTATAGTTTCAAAACCCTAGTTAAAGAATCTGAAGTTCATTCAACAGAAATTTTAACTGCTGTCACAACTCATAATTTTCTTAGAAATAGTAGATCCAGGCGTGAAGCTCTTAGATTAATCATAAATTAAGATAGATTTGTCAATGAATTCGTAAAGAAAATGCGAAACTCTGTTTTAAATCAATATAGTGGACATCCTGCCTGATTTATGTAGGATAAGTCACATGTTACTTCGGAAGAGTGCAAAACAACCTAGAAATGTACATTGAGTACAAAAAAGGGCAGGTTTAAATTCCAAATCATTTACTCAATAACATTACATCGTATAATCAGAAATCATGCACACTATTTATAACAAGCTATTCACATGCAATGAAATACAAAATACCAATTACTTTATGATATATTTAAGGTCAGCAAATATAAACACATAAAAAGTTACATATTTCCACGCAAAATAAATTTTGGGACAATTATGGAAATATAGTCTATCTTGGGCACCAAAACAAAATTTACGATACCATGTTGGATTTCCTCTAAGTAAATGACATTGTCAGACGATTGAGACTTACAGTGGCTTATCATGGCTTAAGGCTTACAATGTTATTAGTGAGTGCAACTGAAAGCTTTGCTCACTATTCACTGAATTCCCTTTTTCAAATGCTCTTTTGAAGAGATTGGCTGATTGGACTCTAGTATGCCAAACAGCCCAAAACTTCTCAACCGGATATTTAAGTCCGTTGATTATGGAGTTGGATGAAGGATATGTGGACAATTTTGTAGTAGCCATGCCTGCTCATCCCCGAAATAATTTTCGGGGTCATATTGAGAGAACATAAAACTAGCACTGCCATCAAACACCCGTGTAGGTTCTCCTTCACAATGCTGAATTGTATCTATTTCTCTCTCTATGAAAGGCCATTCTCCAGCTCCAGATGCCACCATGTTGCCACAGACTACCACACTTCCACCACCATGTTTTACAGTATGTTGATGAAACATCCCCCACCCCCACCATTTCCACATTAGGTTTCCTCCAGACCAATGTTTGTCTGTCTGACTCAGAAACGTTAATTTCATCAGAAAAAAATAACGTCTTTCCACCAGTTTTATTGCATACAAATAAACTACTATGTAAAGTTTAAGCTTTCCCTTCTGTTCTTTTTATTTTTCACAAGGCTTATTTTTGACCATATTTCGTTTAAATGGGTACTTTCTTGGCAGTACCATAACCTGCCTCGATATACAGTTTGGGGGCACTCAATTATAATATTTCTTTATGCTCCTAATAATGTTTGTTTCCTCTAGGTCAGTAAATGTTTTTAGACGATCGGTTTGAGGTGTCAGGTATATTTTGTCTTTACGTACATATATATTTATTAATTATATTTCCAATGGTACCTATCTTCAATTTCAACAGCTCGGCAAAAATTTTGTAACTCCTGCCTTATTCATAACGGATGATGGCCATTGTTTTTCTTCAAGTCATATTCTTACCCATTTAGTGTAACTGAACTGTTTGTTTTAATTATATAGGTAAGACCGTTTGCTATCCTGTTGTTGCTAGCTGGACCTGTGGCGCCTTCTCCAAGTGAGTAAGTGAAACATCAAAAATTGGTTCCACAACATTAATTTTTCCTACAATTATGTGTATGTTTGAATGTAAAAGTCTTATGGTTAATACAGTAGGATAAATAACAAATTTAAATACATTCTTAGAGATTGCTGGGCTTATAGAAAGCCTTAGAAAGCCTATAGAAACACTATTAAAATAGGAGTAATACCTGGGTGTCCCAACTTTCTGTTTGCTCACTATATATCAGCTGCAGTGCGTGGATAAAGTATTTTCGGTTTCCAACTAGTATCTCCGATTTACACAGGAGTTTCTCACAATACAAATTTTATTCAACTGACCATCACCGCAGGAGCTTTTAATTTGAAAATCTGACTGTGTACATTGGTACATTGTAATGCCAGTAACACGATGGTGTGACTCAATAAAAAAATGGCAGGAAGAGATTGTTTTAGAAGTTTTCTATGCCCCTTTTCGTGCCTGTACAAGTTTAATTGCAGCTCAGGCGGTAGAGCACCTGCCTGCCGTGCTACGGGTCCCGGGTTCGATTCCCGGGTGTGGGGGTGGGGATTTTTCTCCGACCAAGATAATTCCCCATCTTCGCCAGAGTATGGAAGTATGAATGAGAGTGTTAACACCTTCAGTATGTTCCAAAGGAGAACCTGACCTAATATGACCATAGCAAGAAAAAAAAAGTTACAAAACAGAATAATGCAATACCAGATCAGTAATATGTTCTATAACACTTTAATTCTTATACTTGTGTTACGTGATGTAAAGCTTACTCGTACTTCCAGAAGATTAAGTAGCTCATTTCATTTCCATTGAATATGTTGCACCATAATTTCTAATTTTGCCAGACTCAGCTAACCTTCCATCCTCCCTCACCCGCAGACATCAACTGCGCTCTATTTCTCACATCAGGAAGTATTTTCTTTAAGAAGCTTTGCTAAGAATTGCTAACCTTAAGCAGGAAGAATCTCTCATTGGCTACTATTCCCTAAGGGAACAAGATGCCGCCGACCATCATCTCATGCAAATAAGAGAATTGCTCCTCTATTTAAGAGTTTTGCTTTCGTTAGTGAAAGGGAACTCTGTTTTGAGATATAATTTCCAAAACTATCAAGAGTTCTCAATTCTTACTTGGACTCATTTCATTGCGGACGTCAATCTGTGAGATTGAGAAAAGCAGTTGCGATAGTGCAGGGCAGTAATACGCCCAGCAATATTAAACTCATTCACCTCCACCATACTATGGAAGTTATATTTAAGTTAAAAATAGTTGGTTTTCATTTTCTTGTGGTTCGGCACTTATTTCATTATGATTATGATGATGGTCCTCTGTGACAAAACCTCAACCTACAGTATAACACATATTTACTTATAATGACTTTATTAACGATTAATATAATTAATTACATCTATAATCAAATAAAATTATAGTATGAACGTGAATGGTTTGTATAGTATAATTATTTTATTCAGCAATGAATACCTAACTTGTTTTATATGTAGTCAAATATCACACTTAAGTTTATTTGATTTCTGTTTCCTTCATGTGCATACGGCTCCCGCTTTGAGTGTTGTCCATCGCTTGGGCTAATAATACAAATATTAAGGCCTTCTGAACCAGACTCTCAAAAAAACTCATTTAGAGAACGGTACCCTTTTGTTTCTATGTGGTGGTAGGGGGCGGCAAATGTAAGGTATAGTAAGTACCAAACTTGTCTCATAAATTTTTGATAATGTCACGAGACCGCGCGTAAGTTCCATGGACCCGGGCTCATTTGAGCACCATTTCACCCATTCCATTCATCGTCCGATATGTCTTAACGTTGGAGGACGTAAACTACAAAAAAAATAAAAAAAAAAACGCGCGTAAGCGAACTCCGAGAGGGAGAAAGAAGCGGGGAGTGAAAGAGACAGCGCTACAGCTGGCCGAGAAAAGAGACAGGGTGGGGAGAGAACGAGCCAGAGAAATGTCGGGAGAGTTCCGTCGCAATCATGAAAGACCGTGATGCTTCGGGAGGTGTCGAGAAACTTCCAGAACCAGCGATTAGTGGATAAAAACGACTACACTGAGCAGTATCGGCGAGAAACCACTGGAGAGTCTGGAGAAGCAGTCAGTTCGGCAGGAGCCGGGAGAAGTGGCAATTGTGCAGTGAGGCAGGCTGTTTATCGTGTGTGTGTGGATATTTAAACTGTATCGAGTTGCGAGTTGAGAACTGATAAACGTGTAGTGATTTGAAAGCGAATTCTTTCGTTTATCTACGTCTGCAGAAGCCTCGAGGTACTTGGTGTTATTATTCTGCTGAGATCATAATTGTACAAGAGCATTTCTACGGAAATGAAGAGCATTTTGAATTTCTGCAAACTAGACTTTTAATTTCAGGAACCCACAAAGTGAAAATACTGTTTCAAGTAATAACTGTTTCAACTAGCTGTATTTTCACATGAGGTAGAAATATCTAAGGTTATATGTAACAGCACACTCTCCTGCCTACAGACTTGTCTTAGGACTTCGGGGTGCTTTGTTCGTATCCCGTTTACCGGCGTCACTTCTGGCACGGACAGCTATCTGGGTAGAATCGCCTTTGGCCGTTTATAAAGACTTGTTTATCCTGTCTAGGATTACCTCAATGGAGAGGCAAGGTGATGCTTTTGATAGGTAAGCGGTAGCGGAGCCATAAGGTCGAGTAGAAAGAAGTTAAACTAAACGTTCTTTATCTCAATAGGACATGTAGGACGATGAAGAACAGGTTATTTGTGCTGAAATAATTTCGTAGACCACACGTTGTTCGCCTTATTCAATTAAATGTTCCAATATTTCAAACACTACTGCCTAAAAAGCGTGTTCTCTTTTTTATCACAGTGAATGCAAGTAGTATGTAATATGAAGGCATATTTATTTATACATTTATTTAGAATTATAAAACCTTCTATCACTTCATTTACTGGGCAAGCAAGGTATTATAGTAGCTACACTATATGAATGAACATGGGTTGAGACAATACGGCTATCGTATCGTCTTGGTGTTGCCAGTCCATAGCTAGCGGGCGACAGAGATGGAAGATATATCCGTCTTTGTTTCACCGAATCAACCTAGCAAATATCATACAGATGCTGACAGAGAAGTTCGCATAAAATTTCAGCATGTGTGTGAGAACATATACAATGATTATCGCATAATCTGAACCTTAAAACCTTGAACTGCAGAACAGTTCGCTTACGTAACTTACGTTTATACTCACACAAAACTAAATGATTCAAATTAGATGCGTTCTACAAAAGAAGGTGTTTGCTACAGTGAAACAATATGGTGACATTTCAACGATTTGTGAATATACGAATAGTTTCTATTTTAATGATGCCATATTTGTAATCTGCCTGTAATGAACTTTAAACCAAATTTTGTTTCATTGAAGTACTTAATAAATACGGAAGATATGAATGTGCATTTATGAAACAGTTTTACACGATGAATCCCCTATGTTGTGCATTATGCCCAGAAATTTTAGTCCTACAGAGACTACATCGGTACTTTAAGCAGAAATTTATAACCATCATTGGATTCCTATATTTGAACCCAAGAGATTTCACTATATTGTGAATAGAAGATACAGAATACGTATATTCTATTTTCCTCCTCATTAAATTTGTCAGCCTTTGGCAGTTGGATATTTAGCCTTGTCATATAAATCATAACTTTTTCTACGTAAAACACGCTTCTAAAAATTGTCTAAGTTAGTAGTATGTTTTCTAGCTGCTCGATGTTTCCCTGGAAATCTAAATATGGAAACTCTCCTAATTTGGCGAACTGTTTGCCTTCTTTAACAATGTACGTCACAGAATGAGGACTCACGTGACAAGCTATATCATTAATTCTCGACTCTGATCGAAGTTTGTACTTTCGTAAATGTTTTAATTGACATCCTTTTGAAAAAGGAATACACATTAACAAGAATATTTGTAGCCTTGGGACAGGAATTTTTTATCCGTAGTTAAATCATCTCTATATTCATCCGCCACACGTTCGGGCGCAATTTGGGACAGGATTTCTATGTTGGATACACAATTCTTTATCTTCTCGTGCGAGTTTTTTTACGGTTATCTACTTCCTCTGGTCACCAATTGTGTCATCTTATTCTAAATAAGAGTCATGAGACATCTGTTTTTCAGGCGTGGTTCGGAATAAAGTTTCGGAGAAGTCAAATTTTGTAACTATTTAATTGTATTATTTAGATTACATTTTGCTTGAACTTCTTTTCCCAGTCACTTCCAACATGTCAATAAATTCTTACTTTGTTATATTTATACATATTCAAACTATTACTTAAATGTTCTTGATCTTGCACCACTATTCATCTCACTCACCATTACAAAACATCTCTCTATAACAAGATTATTGATTTTTCGTAACTATCGTTACTCCTCTCTTAATTTTGTGATTGGCCGATTTAATACCACGTCACAACATTACGTCATATTACGTCATACAATTATTACTTCGGCCAATCACGAAATTACATATAATTTTACATATTTAAATTATTAAATATATTTACATAATAATTTTTTATAAATTTATAAACTTTTCATACTTCAAACATAACCCAAAAGTACTGTTACAGCCTATTGATGTAAAATCTTATGAGTAGTTTCGCAGTTACTACTAGGCGCACCAGTACTAGGCTTTCTAAGCGGTATATTTACTAACTTTGAAAAGCACGTGTGCGCTCTTGAAACATCACCACTTTATTGAATGCAAGTAAAAAACGCAACTGCAGCATAGCTCGTGTGCACTTTTCTTCACTGACGGTTAATAATTCTTTTCTTTCTAGTCAGACGTCTTATCTTTTCATATCTCCGAAACCAGATGTGCTACAAACATGGGGTTTGGACAGTAATCTTCAGAAAAAAAGTTTGTAACATGGAAAAGACAAAATATTTCTGTAATTAGTATCTTTAGAGACCGTAAAGAAATTAGTCGTCAGGTTTGGCAAAGCGAGGCACTATGCGTGCTTAACTGTACAACATTGCACGCACCGCATTGGCTAGTAGCGACAGTACAGCCATGCCTAGCCACGCCTTATGTACATTCCTATTTTGTAGCTACCTTAACTTCCTCCAAAAATGCAAACTAAAGGTTCCGGCCTGTGTTTGTTAACATTGATCAATTGCAAAGCAGCTTCAATTAAACCATTATTTCATTTTCGAGACCATAATTTTCACTTCTTACTATAGAGAATATTATATAACATGTATGTTCCAAATACGTGCTAAAAGAGATATGTAAATTTGCGGTACTTCCTTTTCACATCCATTTTATCCAAACTGCATTTAAGTAATGCATTGGCTCCTATCATCTAGAAGAAACCACCAACACAGCATCTACAAACAATCGCTCAATGAAAACTACTTTCTTAAGATGGGACTTCCGTTACACTTCTGACTAAATGTCGTATACTACTATAGAATAAATTATTTAAGTACTTCAGAGCAATACCGGCGGGCACAAGCAATAGAGAGCAAGAATACTGTAGTTGCAGTTCACAAACAATATCAGGAAAATACTACCATTATAAAATTAATATGCATCTTTCTACATTAGGACAGATCGCACATAGATGAAACTAATAAACCACTTCTGAACTCGTTTATAGGAGTGTACAAATTTAATGCTAATCAGGAATGAGATTATATGCTGTATGTCGTTGCCCAGACATTATCGGTAGCAATGCACAGGTTATATTGTTATACAAATGTGTTTCTAATGTAGGTGGGAGAATGTGAAAGTAAACTTGATAATTACTAATTAAGCAATAAATCACTGCAGAATAAGCAATGTATTTTGTTTTCACATCGAATGCTACTCTTTGCACTACAAATGTGATGGAAATCAAAGTTCCTGATAACGCGGCTATTTCTAGGGATTTTTTTTTCTCCAGATGTTAGCTCACTTTGAGAACTGATTTCCTCGTACGCCCATTTTTTACTTTCTGTACTATGTACTTACAGTAGGTATAGAAAGTATTGTACTCCATTCAAAAATTCTAAATCAGATTTTACCATAAATACATGTTTTGATATACCATGAATACAAAAGCTACATTTAATAGAAGGTGCGTGTGTAGCTATGGTCATGTAGCCATGTGTCCGTGAACATCTTATACTTATATGGAAAAGTGAAATAAAGCTATTTCTAAAAATGTTTACCTCGAAAATGTTCAACTAGAAGAGGAATAAGCGTTTTTAAGAATAATTTGTGTAAGAGTGGGTAGAAAAGGCTATGTGAGTTCATGCAGAGACTTTTACTTCTGCATTATAAAATTATTCGTGCTATATGTTTCAATACTGATATTTTATGGATCTCTTTCAATTAAAATCAATCCAATGAACTGTAAATTAGCTAGAAGAAAAATATTACTTACAAAAGATTCATAAAAGTT
Organism: Mantis religiosa; assembly: GCA_030765055.1. Classification (NCBI taxonomy): domain Eukaryota; kingdom Metazoa; phylum Arthropoda; class Insecta; order Mantodea; family Mantidae; genus Mantis; species Mantis religiosa. The sequence continues at coordinate 161,466,740 of CM060947.1, read as the reverse complement.
TATTTGTCGTTTAAGTTCTTTTCTTCAATCTTTCAATATTCAAAGCTCTTTCGTATAACTGTTAAATAATACAAGGCTATGCTGAAAAAAACAAAGCCAACGTATATTAAATTCAAGCAGCCAAAATAATGGAATAAATGACTACGACAGTGGAAAAGCATATACATACCTACTGAAGTAGTTTATTTATTTTATGCAGTGCATTTATTTGCACTAAGTTGTTTCGCCAATTTGTTTATGTTGTTTAAGTTTGCGCCTAATTATTATACCGATCTGCTAAATTTTTGTTGGTCATAGATTAGTTTTGATCTTCTTTAAGCAGCTTGGCTGCAGTCGGTGAGCACTAATGACTAATATCTTAGTCGTGATCTCCGATCGATGCTTTATATCAGCTTTATTAGTGAAATAATTATTCCTATACTAATTTAAAGTTTAAATAATTAATATTCTAGAGACACACTAATATATTAAAAACACAATTCTGCACAACGTTCCCCAAAACAGTTGTACATGACTAGCGCCTCCGTAAATTTATTTATTTTTATTGTTCGTCTCTATAGTCACCACTAAACAGTTATATAATCGATTTCTAGTTTCTGTTGGCATGTCACTTTTTTATTATATCCATAATCCTATTTAAATTCAGCTACAAATATTTAACCCTCTTAAATCTCAACTAGCATTCCGCAATTAATAAACAGCCCTTGCTTGGGTCCAACCATAAATAATGGTTTTACCACCTAACCATAATTACTGTTGACTTGAACCCAGAAAATATCCTGAACATTCCATTCCAGCATATACTAACTTCGACATTTAAGATTAAAAACATGACATACTGGACACAATATAGTGCCTCTACACATAATAGATAATATTTTGTCTCATCATAATATTAAAGAAGTAAAGTCCCATTTAGTGGTTATAAGCTATACTCAAAATAAGCTTAAGTAAAAAAGAAAATATGTTAGTGGTGAGAAAGCTCAATTAAAGAAAAAGTTGTGTTCAAATTTCTGATCTATACTAAATTGTATCTATAGTACTCTCTCCGGTGTAATGCAATTCAAATGCAAATATTTATAGGGCATTTGCTACAGCTCATTTCATGTCCTTTTATTTAGGGCACGTTTTATTAGCCCGAAGAGCTCTAAAATATCGCATCGCTCTAAGTGAACGAGACCACCAGTGTGCACGGAATATCCCATTGAGTTCATAAGCGTTTATGTGATGCTTAAAATCTGCTCCATCTGCCGTCCATAAAAACCAAGCAGATCTGTAAATTCCCAGCATGACGCTCCTATCTTTTGTTCGTGTTATATAACGATACGAGAGGGATTTCACGGTCCCCACGTTTGCTTTTACGATCAAAGATAGTATGGAAGCGGGGTTCGATTGCACGCTGAGCCAGAGCTTCATAAGATGCGCTGTGTTTCACAGTCCTGCATTCCACAAGTGGCGTTTTATTTGCCCAGACCACAGGATACGAGTTGTCCTCCCTACTGAGTAACCAGTACAATGTGCTTTGTTTGAATCTCTTTGTTCCTGTCCTGCAAATTCCTTTCAAAGGTCGTGCTTTCCTGCAATAAATATTCGTTAATTGATAAAGAAACCCTCATACCAGTTTCATTGAGGGATGGAATTCTATACCGTCCATTCTCGACACTCAACGACATCGAAATATGATTTTGCTTTGAAATAAGTTTTTACATATGTTTTAATATTATCCGGTTTATTATTTCCATTCCAGATGCCATTATTTCCAACTGTGGAATTTAATTTTAGTTTGCGGTAGACAAGGACGAAGAGAGCCGTTTCTGTGCCAGAAACCCACCCAGGCCGTCATTATAGATGAGACTTCAAATTGTCATATCACCAGAAACTCTTAGCATCACGTTATATACATTCAAGCCATGGCCAGCTCAAGGGATACCTATAAGCAACAGCGGCTGAGAGTCGCGGACGGCAGATGAACACGGAATAAGTGAATGCTGTTTGCAAACGCCAACAGAATATACGAAGGATGGGTGTGGTTTGTCACCGCGAAAAGATCAGTTATCTTTTAACTCCATTTCATTTCGTACTTACTTTAATGGTTAGAAACATCCAAGTCTGTTTATCAATGCAGCATTTCTGGATTCTTCAGTATTGCTTGCAGCCAATGACTGCGTGGACTTCTGTACCTTGATGGAAAAATGCAACATCATGGAAACACTAACTGCAAATCGCCTGGTTGGCTCGTTCTGTCTTTATTTACTTACACAAGAAAAATAAGCGAGTTTATTAGAAACCAATTCGAACATAAGAAGTGCAGTTGTCCTTCAATCAGTTTGTCACTAACGTAATCACGAAGTACGTGAAATATGTTCAGTGGTGATGAACCAGATTTGTTTTCTTTTGAATACTAGGCCTCGTGCATTGTATTAAGTTAATATTAGCACTGTAAGTGATAAAAGTGCTTGTTATAGAGTTAAAAAACTAACTAAGATTATCTATTATCTCTCACTAGCTGGTAATGGCTAAGCTAACAGTATAAGAACAGAATGGGCCACGAGAAAACCATTGAAATTAAATGAGCAAACTGAAGTCATTAAACTCAACCTGATTCCATAGTAAGTATGTGTATTTGCTTCCCGAACTAAATATATTTATCATACCACACATAAAAGTTGATGTCAAATTGCATTCGGGGAAGTATAGATCCTATGGAATAACAAAGCTGTGTCCATGACACTCAATAAGGTCGTTCAACGGGCCTTGTTTAAGTAATACTTTTGTAATTTTTCCTTCTACGAATAAAACCATCTTTTGGTGACTTTGACTTAGCTTATAGTACTTATCTGCATCTCCAATATTCTCGACTTAGACAACACAAAATTCCTTACAGTACCTACATTTCGGATGAACTTAGTAGATTCTCTCTAATGCTGAGCTGTGTTCTTAAACAGCACATTAAAAAAATAGTTTTCGCATAAATAATGATGACAAAGCACATACAGAGTGCGGACATATAGCATAATAGTTGTTATACTTTAACAGTTCCGTGGAGAAGCACGTTTCAGTAGTTTTGCTTCGGGCTCTTTAATGATACTACTACAGCTTTTATACAGTTAAAATTCCAGAGACATGCACAAGTTTATTTCCCAACTTGTCAGCTTTTTTTCTTCCGAGGGCTGTTCAATAAAGAATGATCACATTTTGTTTTTCTTTTTGACAACGTTCCTTTACTAATCCTCATAATTTTGATGGTCCTTCTCAAATTAGTCTCCCCTGAATGCGATACACTTCTCCCAGCGTTTCTGCCAGTCTTCAAAGACATGCTGGAAACCATTTTTTGAGAGATTCTTCAAAACCACTTCCGCAGCCTTCACCATTGCTTCTGATGATGGATAATACCTCCCACGAAGGCGTTTCTTCAAGTTAGGGAATAGAAAAAAGTCACATGGGCTAAATCCGGACTATTGGGAGTGTGAGGGATTTACCTCACGTTGACTTTTTCAAGATATTCAGCAACAATATTGGCAATATGCAGCCGCACATTATCATGGTGCAACGTGCTTCATTGAAATGTGGTCTTTTGTGCCTGATTTGCACTTTCAATGTTTTCAGGACATGCCTGTAATATTTTCCAGTTACTGACATTTTTGAAAACAGACTCATGAGATCAATGATAATAATTTCGAAACCAATAAGTAAATAATTGCATCGTGTAGAGCATTTGAGCAAAGAAAATTCTGAAAAGTGCCTATGAGAAAATAAGCTTTAAAGTGTGGATAGTCTATTGATAAGCAAACACATATTATAAACTTTATTTTAATAGATAATTTTTAAACAGAAGGATATGTTATTAAAGTCTAGAATAATTTTTCTATTATGAAACACTTTGCTTCCTGCTTTATGACCTTTCAAATCAAAATTCATAGATTACCCCACATATCACTTTCTGATAGCTACCTAAGCTACACGCACCACAGTCGTCAAGCCTGTACTCTTTATATGCCGTTTTTATGTTCGCTTGTATAGCTCTGAGGAAATGTTTTTCGGACGCTTGGCTGTGAACACCTTATTCACCTTAGTGAATTCAAATATCCCTCTCTCCATGTAAGGCCACGCTGAGAATGAGTGACCGCTTGGCTCTCGCCAAGGCGGCCCGGTTCGATCCCAGACAACCGCAAAGTGAGATCTGTGGTGGAAAGCATGGCGCTGGGTTAGGTTTTCTCCGGGATCTCCGCTTTCTCCGCCATCTCATTCCACCGGTGCTCCATCTTCGTCTCATGTAACATCAGTGTCATCGCCTGCGGTGCCGTATGCAGTAAAAGCATACGTAAAACACTATACACTTTGTCTACGCGTATAAATTTGACTATCCAAATAACTGCAAAGAGGTTTCAAATTAAATTTGCATTCATTAATAAAGGAAGGCAAACGGCCGGCTTCTTGTTCAGTAGAAGATTCCGGGCTAAAACCTGTGGTCCACAAGGATTACTCATCTGGGAGAGAGATAATGATGATGATGATGATGATGATGTGTATAGGGGCGCTCAACTACGGCGGTCATCAGCGCCCTTTAAAAAAACAAGTCATGGCAAAAGCCAGATATAAACATTTCTAAAAATATATTTTATCTATAAATCCATTAAAGCTGCACACAGGGAGAGAGATAAGGAAGCCTAGTGGACCACGACCTATTAGCCCGGAATCTTCTATTGAACATAAATTTGCAATCTTAGCACACATGATAATCAGTAGGAGAATTAAGCTTCTGGTCTTGTAGCTTCATTAATAAACGCCGATGCCATATATATTAGCTGTATGATTGAATACTGTTTTAATATTAAATAAAATGATAAATTATAATGAGGAAATAATGCGAATGAATTTAATATTATGGTTATTACGGGTGGAAAAGTTCATGAAACGAAACAGTAGTGTTTAAATTCAATTACTAGGATGCGAATAAATATTTTAACTCAGAGTTATTTAATTATGTTGCTCGTCTATATGGATAAAAATGTCACTTCTAAAGGTACTGTCATAGGATGGGTCGCTACCTGGGTCATTAGCCCGGTCGGGACCGGTCCAAACCGGGCTCAAACCAGCATTTCCGGGAAATGTCCAACTGTTGGCAGTTTGCTACCTAGAGTGGGTTTCTGAGAAACTAGCTGGAGCCGAGGCTGTAGCTGTTTTGGTAAGGGAGATGATGTTCTAGAGTCGGTCCTTCTGGTCTCAGACGTGGTGCGGTGCAGACGTGTCTAGCCAGCCCTTGAAAAACAGTAATAATCAGTAGCGCGTATCTTATAAGGAGAAAAATATCTCTCATCAGTGAAGTAAGCGCCGAAGTATGTTTTTAAAATCGTGCTAGTAAGTTATTCCACCGTGATAGATTTCAGCCATTCCGTATAGCTTAACCGCGATGGTGATTGGATATGAACATGGCGGCAACCCATAGTGAACTGTGAGCACGGAACGACGTTGAGAAATAAAACAATTACAAAGAACTCTGTTGTTTTCATTCGTCAACCTATCTCACGCATACCCTGTAGATAGTGTAGTCTCAGCTCTACTGACTAGCCAGGGCAAAGGAGTAGATAGCTGAGAAAGCTAATCTACTCGACGATTAGACCATCGGGATCCAGGGTGCTGGGATCATATCAACAGGCGACAACTCGGCGACAAACTTGGCGCCCAGCGTGGGGCTTCGAGAGACGGAAAAGGAACCAGCGTCAGGATCTTCGGAAGCTCCAACATAAAACCAAAGGTATTGAGTGTAAAATTTTAGTGTTGTTTCGTTTTTGCAATGAACTGATGGAAACTATTTTAAGAAATGGAAAGGTGAAAGGTCGATCAAATTTTCAAAGCATGGATGTGCAGAAGGGTACTACACAAACTGTAAAGAGAAAGTAGCAGAAATGGGAGAAAGTGTTCAGAATATACAGAGTAGATTAGAAAAGAGAATGGAAATTAGTTATGCTCAGGTTCTACAAAATAACGTAGAAAAGGATACAGAGTGTAGTAGTGACAATCAAATTGTACAGGTTAGTGTAGGCACTGAAACAACTAAAAATAGTCAGGGAGTCGCCGTAAATGACTCAGATAGGAATATGAGTATGGTAGCCATGATGAAAGTGATAATGGAGAAACTAGAAAGTAATAGCCTAGAGTTAAGTCAGAAATTAGCAAGTAATAACCTAGAATTAAGTCAGAAATTAGAAAGTAATAACCTAGAATTAGGTCATAAATTAGAAAGTAATAACCTAGAATTAAGTCAGAAATTAGAAAGTAATAATCTAGAATTAGGTCAGAAATTACAAAGTAATAGTCAGAAATTAGAAAGTACTAGTCCAAAACTAGAGGCAGGACGGCAAGAATTGGTTAGGAAGCTCGAAAGTCAACAGAAAACATTAGAAACACTTCAAGCAGAGGTTAGAGGGGAAATCATTCAAGTTAGAACTGAAGTACGAAGGGAAATAGAAAGTGTAGGAATTAAAATTGGTAAATAAGTAAGTGAGAAGTCAGACAGAGAACACAAGAAATTACGAGAGGAAGTAGCAAAGCAATTTGAAAAAGATAGGGAGGTAGCTAGCAAAGAAATTCAGCAGGTTAGAGAGATGGTTAGCAAAGAATTACAGCAATTTAGAGAAACAGCTAACAAAGAATCAAAGGAAAATAGAAGTGGAGTAGTACATGCAGAAAGGGAAATTAGAAGGCAAGGTAGGGGTGTAGATGAAATAAATGAACAAATGAAAGAGGAAATTGGTGGAATGAAGAGCACATTAGAAAATTTGAGGTTGTGTCTAACTGTACCTAATTCTAATGCTAGTCAGATAAGTAAAAGTTCTGGACGTAAAGAAGCGAAACAAAGTGTCTCAGAAGACATTTTGATGCTTAATAGGGATCCAAGTACCTCCAGTGATGAACCCAGAAGTAATAATGTACATGTGGATAGGAGTGGTGGTCCAATGCAATGGCCAAACCATATCTTAAATGAAATTGTGTCACCAGTGTTTGAACATGAGGATTCTGATAATCCTAGGGATTTTATGGGAAGTGTGCATGAATGTTTTGCTGTAAAACGTATTCCTGAACAGTATCGTAAGACAATTATTAGGAAATGCTTTAAAGGAGATGTAGCTAACTGGTTAGATGTATCAATGGGAAATTATAACTTCAGGACCTTTGAAACTTCATTTATCAATCGATACTGGGGACCCAACAGGCAGTCCAGCATAAGCTTAGAACTGAGTAGTGCAAAGTATGACCCAAGAACTGATAAGTCGATGGTCAATTACTTCCCGAAAGTTGCTAGGAAATCTAAAATGCTGAATCTTCCCATGAGTGAGCAAGAAATAATCGCCATTATGACGACACATTTCCCAGAGGAACTCCAGAACTATTTAATTATTGCTAAACCTACAAGCGTGGCCTCCACGATTTGCTGTTAGCATTGGAGTCAAGCAAATCGAAGAGTAAAAGTGAAAGTTTCGCTAGGCCTGGAACGAGCAATAAAAGAGAAAATTCAAATAACTTCGGGCAAGGGACATATATCAATTACACTCAAAACCAGGATGTCCAAGACAGATGCCGAGGTGCCGTACCCAGAGGAGGAAATTCGCAGTGAAAGAACCGATGGCGAAATAGCTTTGACCGCAACCGGAAGATCAGCAATGGGCATGACCGAAACAAAAATGTACAAGTAAATTACGTAAACGTGGCGAGACATGAAAGGAACCGAGGAGGATGGAACGAGAGAAAATGAAGGCATTCAGGAAATGACTACTGGAGAGTCGACAATGTATCAGAAGTTAGGCCGAGGTTACCCAGGCACGGAGAACGGAGCATGGGAAGTGGTTACTGGAGGGTAGACAGCATTCCAGAATTTAGGCCGAGGTCGCCACAGCAAGGAGAAAGGAGCAGGAGCGGTAGAAATTCGCCGACAAATGGAGAAAGGGCCGAAGCCATACAGGTAACCAGGCAAGCGTTTGAAAATCGCAGCCATCCTTTTTAGGAAGCAAATTTGGAAGGAATGAATGCTACGAGAACTGGGACGTACAGCAAGACTCAGGGAAACTATGTACCCAGTGAAATGCACCTTCAGTGAAAACTGGAAGGAAATTATGTGATCCGCATCCGAAAAATTAAGATTCTCAGAAGGCAAATGATATTACAGAAGAAAACCAATGTGAGGAACAGAAGTGAAGACAGTGACAAACTTTTCGAACCGCCACGAATGGAAGTTGCCATTAATGGTATTCCCGACACTGCAGTAATAGACACAGGAGCTAATAGTACAGTGTGCTCACAAAAGTTTTATAAAGAGCTAATCAACCGGGGTTTGAAGATAATGTATTTACCAGTAAGCGGTATATTTTGTTCACTAGCTGTGGGGAAAAGGAAAGAGAGTGAAATTCCAAGTCATGCTCAACGTAGAAATAAATGAGGTTTTGTTCCTGGTCGTACCCATCATTGTGTACACCTATCACGGGAGTCTGGCTTTTATGAATTCTTGCAAGCTAACCAGTACAAGAATATCCAGATACGTGCACGAGATTACATCACACAAATTAGAATTATGTCATGTTCCGGGGAGACATTATATCTTCAGCGACCTGCTATTAAGAATGAAGACAAACAACACAATACCAGACACGATCGACAATCATAACCATGATGTCACAATCTGGTACTTAAACACCGTGGAAGAAAGGTTACTGACTAAAGAACTGAGAAATTTGGTGAAGCTCCAGGAAAAGACAAAGAATTGAAGAAACTTCGAGAAAAGGCGTCACCGATTACAGCAGAATTAAAGGAGAACATTGGTTTATACATTGGTTTATACAACGGAAAAATTTACAAATTCCACGCACGCAGGGAACCGAAGTGCAAAATCATGATTCTGAGAGGGATCGAAAACCGATTAATTACCGCATATCACAAAGTCTTAGTACATACCGGCAGTGAGAAACTAAATTTGCTAATAAGTGAACATTGCTACATAAAACTCTTAGCCAGAAAAGTTCGGAAAATATGTCCAACTTGCGACATGTGTCAACGGGCAAAACCATTAAATGTGAAATTCCATACAGAACCTCAAGCGATTCTAAGAGATGAGAAGAATGTGCTAGTCACAGTGGATGCTCACGGAGAATTACCTCGAGGCCAATTTGGGTGTCGATACATTTTGTACTTCATGATATCTTCACCAAATATATAAAAATATACCCCGTAAGAAAGATAAGCAGCAGGACTTGCGTAGGGAAGATAGTTAATGATTGTTTGCCGAAATATGGGCCGGTAAAAGCGATCTTGTCCGATAACGCGACAATCCATCGGAGTAAATGCTTTAAAGAAACTCTCACAGATCACGGAATTAAATTATATTATTGATCATCCTATTTTATATCAGGAAACCCGAAGGAACGAGTACTATGCGATATTGGGACCTATTTCAGAATACTGACACATAAGAATCACAAAGATTGGGTAAGATATTGTCAAATCATTGAAAAGATCATAAATAACACCATTAATGTGACTACAGGATTTGCGCCCGTAACACTTATGTTAAACGAAAAATCCGAGCCCATCCTTAAAGAAATTGAAAATAGAGTAAATATTAAATATGATATTCTAAGTGAAGAGCAAATAGCTAAATTAGCTTTCGACAGAATAAAGGAGAATGCCGAGAAGAGGAAATCGAATAGAACACGAAGAAAGCACAAATAGAACCCAAATATAGGTGAGCTAGTGTTAATTAAGGATCACAAGTTGTCCTGAGTCTTCAAGAACAGAAATAAGTGAATGAAGTTACTATATAAAGGTACTAGGGAAATTATTCGGAAATTTGGGGAACATACGTTTGAAATAGTAGATGCTGTAAATAGAAAACTCTTTGGTAGTTGGCATAAACAGCTCCTCCGTCCCTGCCGGACATAAAAAAATAATCATGCAGAGGTATATAGGATAAGATGAAATTGGATAAAACTCAATTAATGAAAATAAATGCAGACGAACAAATACATATATAACATCTTAATGTCATCCAATTACAAAATAACGAACAAAAGCACTTGTGGTGATAAGTACTTTTAAGATTTTACAATGAAGTGGAAGTGCAATGAACCCCGTGAAAATAACCAACTCAAAGCAACGAAACTGAGTACCAAATAATTTAAAAATCCAAGAAGGTGCAAGGACATTTGGCAAATCACACATTTATATAGAATTAGGAGGGCAAAAAATTTTGTAAACTAGCATAAGATTTACGTAGTTCATAACAAATAAGGTGTAAACTTGGTGATATGACGCAAGAAATTGTAAAACTTTCAGAAACGAGTATAAGTAGGTATCGTAAACTAATACGTATTGGATTGCCTCAGATGTTTGTAATGTGAAATGTTGAAAACAAAAAAAGAAAGTATGTACTAATATTCTAAAATTGCCACTATGATTGTATGGAACGAAGCTGAAATGCAAAGAAAACTGTAAAGTGACCTAGAGTTGCAGACGTATGCAGTTTTTGATGACAATACTAATATTATTTGGGCAAGGACGTTCCATTCTTAAATTATGAGATAGTGAAATAATGAAACGGGGGCAGTTTGTTGCCGTATTTATTAACGGTATGATTGAATACTGTTTTAATATTGGATAAAATGATAATTAAATCATAATGAGGAAGAAATGCGAATGGATTTAATATTATGATTATTACGGCTGGATAAGTTCATGAAACGAAACAATAGTGTTTAAATTCAATTACTAGGATGCGAATAAATATTTTGACTCAGAGATATTTAATAATGTTGCTCGTCTGTATGGATAAAAATGTCACTTTTAAAGGTACTGTCATAGAATGGGTCGCTACCTGGGTCATTAGCCCGGTCGGGACCGGTCCAAACCGGGCTCAAACCAGCATTTCCGGGAAATGCCCAAGTGTTGGCAGTTTGTTAGCTAGAGTGAGTTTCTGAGAAACTAGCTGGAGGCAAGGCTATAGCTGTTTTTGTTAGCGGAGATGATGTTCTGGAGTCGGTCCTTTTGGTCTGAGACGAGTCTAGCCGGCCCTTGACAAACAGTAATAATCAGTAGCGCATATCTTATAAGGTGAACAATATCTCTCAGCAGTGAAGTAAGCGCCGAAGTATGTTTTTAAAATCGTGCTAGTGATTTATTCCACCATGATAGATTTCAGCCATTCCGTATAGCTTAACCGCGATACTGAAAAGATATAGTAATTGGATATGAATATGGCGGCAAACCATGGTGCACTGTGAGCACGGAACGACGTTGAGAAATAAAGCAATTACAAATAACGGTGTTGTTTTCATTCAACCTATCAGACGCATACCCTGCATATAACGTAATCTCAGCTCTACTGACTAGCCAGGGCAAAGGAGTAGATAGCTGAGAAAGCTAATCTACTCGACAATCAGACCTTCGGGATCCAGGCTGCTGGGATCATATCAACAGGGGACAACTCAGCGACAACGCTTATTTGTGTGTGTGTGTGTGTGTGTGTGTGTGTGTGTGTGTGTGTGTGTGTGTGTGTGTGTGTGTGTGTGTGTGTAATTTACGTCCTCCAACGTTAAGTCATATCGCACTGTGAATGAATTGAGTGAAATGATGCTCAAATGAGTCCGGGGTCCATGGAGCTTAGAGTTACCCGACATTCGTCTTGAAGGATAAGGGAAAACCCTGGGAAAACCGTATCCCGTTAGCCCACCCTTACCAAGATTCGAACTCGGGACCTCTTGAACGTGAGGCAGACATGCTACCATCTACGCTACCGAGGCGGGCGACAACGCTTAATTGAATGCCTAGGACAGCATCCTGGTCTTTGATATGAACTTGCAGTTCTTCTTCATTTCTTCTTCGATCACGCTTAGAACACGCTCACAGTGCGTTACTTTCATTTAAAAAAAATGAGAAAATTTAAGCAATCAGTAATCAAATATCTATTGAGCATTATGCCACTCAATGTCGTCTCAATGTTCTCTCTTCATTTTGCTGATAGAAATCAAAAGCTTACACTATCATTTCGGCGCTTATATTTACCAGATGTAGCACTCATTGCAATCATCGGTTTCAGCGTTACGTCACTAAGGAATCATACCCAGAGAGCGTTCGTTGACTATAGTCCCTATCTCTTCTATTTTTTGCGTATTTATAACAAAGTTTCAACTGGGATACTTCTGATTAATATTTATCAAGTTTTTAAATTACACAGTAAAAGTTTTTTTCTGTATAACGTCTATGAGAATAACTAATGTGGAGAAGAAGTTGGATGGTGGGTAAACAATTAGCTTAGAAAAGTGCATTTTTTGCTTCTGAGAAAGGGACACAGTTTTATTTTATGCTATTGGCCGTATTGTGTTTGAGGCAAAGTTTTAGGAATTTAATGTCCGCCGTTGCGTATCTTCTTTTTGTCTGCAATTTTAAGTATTTTTTAAGAACACAATATCACGCCAACTTTTGTAAAGCAAACGGTCAAACACAATAGTAATCACAGAAGACAAAAACTGCTGGAAAAATACGTGATAAAACTGGAAATTTCGAAACATTACAGCTACATAAATAAAATACACCTGGAATTATACAGCCTACATCTAGAACTAACCAAACAATTAGGAATACACATTTGGCAAAATTTCGAAATGCAGGTTCACGAAAAATTAAACATATTAATGATTAAGAAAAACGAAAGACTTAAGAATAAATTCAAACTGTTAAAAGAACGGCAACTGGAACACCCTCATCAGCCAAAACACCGGGATTTTAAAGAACAAGTTAACTTAATAAACCTATCGCAACAAAAGTTTACAACCGATGAAATTAGATTACTCCAGAAAGGTTTCAATACGTGTGTTAACGTCTCAAATAATAAAGACGATTTTATCGCCGACATAGAAATAGCCACAGTTAACCTAAAAAATGAAAACTTAACCAAAGCCAAAATTGAATGTCTGGATATAATAAAGCAGTTATCCCCAATATGCAAAAAAACTTACAACAAAACAATAAGAAATTTAAATAGGAAGCCTGTGGTATACCTAAAAGCAGACAAAGGTAATTCTCTAGTAATTATGGAGACAGAAGACTATATTCAGAGAGTAAACCTTATGTTAGACAGTCCAAAATATGAAATAATTCCAAAAATCCATTATCCAAACGTATCACTTCTGTTAATAAAGCTTTATCAATTACAAAAACATTAAGTGCATCTGAAAAATACAACTTAAAATCTTCCAACCCCACACTACCAAGGCTGTACTGTCTGCCAAAAATCCACAAACAAGACAACAGCTTGAGACCCATCATCAATGGCATCAATTCACCTACATACCACATTGCAAAGTGGTTAGTAAGAAAATTAAAATTATATGACAAATTTCAAAGTTTGGGAATAAAAAACTCCTTAAAATTGATAAAGCACCTACAGAAGTACAACATCCCGGAAAATCACATACTTGTTTCTTTTGACGTTAAGGCACTTTTTACAAGCATTCCAGTAGAAAAAATACCTACATTCCTCAAAAAATGGCTAACCCAGACTACAACGGACCCTAGAGAAATAGATGACATTATCAATCTTACAGATTTATGCATAAGGAATAATTACTTCCTGTTTAACCAAAAATTCTACAGACAATCAAAAGGATTAGCTATGGGGAGCCCACTTTCACCTATTTTAGCAGACCTATACATGAGCTATTTTGAAACACACCTAGTAAAGGCCTTCCCACAGATTTATAAATTTTGGCAGAGATATGTTGATGATGTTTTTGCTATCATTCCGGAGAAACTTAGAGAAGATTCTCTAAAATTACTAAACCTGCAAGATAATCACATCCAATTTACTATGGAAGTAGAAAGAGACAACATCCTACCCTTTTTGGACCTCAAGATAACTAGAAATCGTCATGGTGTAGATTTTGGACTATACAGCTAGCCCACACACATAGATAATTACATAAATAAAAATGAATACAACCCAGTTTCACATCAACTAGCTGCCTTTAGAAGTCTAATTCACCGGCTATACAACATCCCACTGAGTAAAGGTGAATTTTTGAAAGAACAACAACACATAAAAGACATAGCGGTATTAAATGGATTCAACCCAGCCATCATAAGGAACATGATGAAGAGAAAAGAAAAACTGAAGATAATATCAAAAAATACCACTCTCACACCACTTAAAAACACAAATTGGCAATATAGAAAATTCACCTACCATCCATGGGCTTTTAGAAAATTTGAACGAATCTTCAAAAGACTAAACTTAAAACAAGCACCCCAAAACAAATTCAGTCTAAGGAGCCTGCTAAACAAAACCACTGAAAAGTACAATCACCAATAATTTGAAATCAGGAATTTATCAGTTTAATTGTGAAACCTGTGAAAAAAGATACATAGGAAAAACTAAGAGAAACTTGTTAACCAGGAAAAAAGAACACCAGAGGAACATTAAGTTGAAACAAACAAAAAAATCTGCAGTGTGACACCATTTTTGGTCAGAAAACCACAACATTGGCCACAACATTAAACTGTTAAAATCTTTAAGTACACCCATAGAATTGGATATTTGGGAAAAAATATTCATAAACAAAAACCGTGATAAAGTTATAAAATTTGAAATCCCTGCATTAAATGAAGTATTAAAACCTAGTGCCCCTAACACCAGATGGCAGAGTGATCGGAGCTCCGTATTAGTGGAAGAAGAGGAAGGTTCATTTAGTCACCAAACAGCTGAGGATGAGATCGAATGATCTTGAAAACGTTTCAGTTATAAAACAAGTAAGTGAAGTTTGAGTGTAAACATAGTGACTCATAAATCAAACTCGAATTTGAAGAATACTTCACTGTTAATAATTCTTCTGCTTTTAATATTTAAGATAATCTCAGCCCAATACTCTTGACATTCATTTTCGATCACCAAGAATCTGAAAGTAAAGGAGTTGATGCAGCAGAAGCTAGTAGTCTAAATCACGACTATCTCTTTTATAATCGCAAACTCAATAGAGATACGACAAACACAAATCCCTTGAAAAGGAGTCTATCTAAACTTAGATAACTGCTTTTGTTGAATGAATTGTATTTTAAGAGCAGATAGTAAATGACTGGAAGCACTGAAACGATATTTTGACCCTGATTGTATTCAACTATAGGAGGAACAGACTATATTGGTGATTTCTACAAATTTCTCCATTGCTCTAACAAATAGAAGCTCCAAGGGTAAAATTAGGAAAGAGTAAAAATTATTAGTGCCCGTAAAAGACACTCTCGGTCCTACCCAATTATTTGTGGACCTGTGTCAATGACAAAGTGCATACAACAAATCACACTTTGGAAGGAGGCGCAAAAATGAATAAAACAATGTGGCCCAAATAAATGCCTTCAGTATGGTGAGGTAAGAAATGGATACACATCTTAACAAGCGAAGACAAGAGTCAAGCATAACCGACTACAGCATATCCAGCTGTCAAGATGCATAAACTCATATGAGTTGTAAGGGTACATTGTAAGATCATCTAGTTCCCAAGCAATATAACAAAAATATTTATTAATTTTTAGTAACATCGCATATTTCTATCATGAACATGACATTAAAGGTAGTGCTAGACTTAGAAGTGTCTTTTTGTGTCCTTTTTGTTTTTTAGAGTATTTTTGGAAAGTGTCTTTTTAATGTCTTTTTGGAAAGTGTCTTTTTTGTGTCTAAGTAGTTGAAACTGAGGTAGTTGTAAACAAAGTGAAGTGTTTTTCTTTCCTGTTTGAAACTTTATTTTATTGAAAATAGTAAGTTGAAAATATATAGTTAGCATAACAAGAATATTAGGCATATAAATTGAATTTTTCTTCAAACATAATTGAATGAAATTTTTTCCCAGAATATAAATTGATCATTCCTTCATATATAATATTCACATATCCACTAATAATATCTTGTAAAACATTATTATTAAATTTTTGAACATATATAGGATAAAAGCAGTTTAAAATCTCCTTCTATTTCTAATAATATCCGACACCCAAATTTTGTATCAATTATTTTAGCTTTCTTTATTAAATGTGGTTTGTCTATTACAAGTTCAGAAAGGTTTGTAACTTCTTTTTTCCCGTTTACTAAATTAGGCGTTGCTTCCATTTTTTCTATAAAGATTTGTTTGTCTCTATTTATAGAGAAAAAATATGTTTATTATTTTAAAAACTGGTAAAACATAAATTAATTTTAAGCTTTATAATTTGAGGGAAATTATTAAGAGAAATAGTTAATAATAGAGTAGAGTATATTTGTTTGTTTCAGGATAAAGCATGTTTTGTGGGAGAAATCATAATTTTAAAAATTTGCTTATTTTTAAAATTGTGATTTTGAACCCCAAAACGATGCTTTGTCCTAGAACGAACAAATACACTCCACTCCATTGCATTACTAAGGAGTTGTCTCACTTGATGCCTTGTTTCCATCGAGGATGCATAGATGTCGAAGAAAGGATATGAAGTGTCGTCCCCTAGTTACTTCATTTGCCGACTCAATGACTAATTTAGGAATTACGCTTTATGGATATTCGCTATTGCACACTCGCTGATACAAAACGCAAGTATGATTACCAACACTGTAAAGTGAACGGAGAAAAATATGAGATAGGCTCATTAATAAGCTTCCTGTTCGCCTCGGTCTGTGGCATTGTACGCCACGTTCAAGCCAGGAACCTCATTACTAAAGGAGGAGTTTTAGTGCCTACCGTGATTCAACTAACCACTGCGAATCTAAATTATATAGGCCCTCAAATGATCTGTTATTAATTGAAATCGTCGTTCCCTCCGAAACCTTTTCCGCGGAGCATTTGTGATAAGATTGGCTTAGATTCAATTTCAGCAAAGTACATGAATGTGTTCCGCTCTTAACATGCCTAAACCCTGTGTACTCACATTCTAATATTTTGTCCGCTCCCCCTATATTCGCTTTCTAAAACAGCTTAGTACCGCGTTTTGATGCCCCTCGCTAAAGTTGTAGTGGAAACATCTGCTCAATAAACAAAAGCCACATACTACTGATTAGTCGTATATATTTTAGCGGGGTTCTCTTCCCTAGAAAAAAACCTTTGATTTGTTCCCTTCATATCTCTCAGGATATGCTTAAGAAAAGCCATTACGCTACTATACACAAATATTCTTTTAAATACCAAGTAATGTTAGGCATTGAGAATTTGTACCATAGTGAGGAAGCATTCAGTGTGCAAAACAAGCGAGTGTAATATCTTCATTCACAAGAAAAATAGTCCCTTTGCACCAGCTTTTAACCGCAATGTGTTCCTTTTCTGCCGAAATTTCGCCGACATTTGCTTGATTCAATCGTTTTAGCCCGGATTGAACCTTCCGCGAGATTTTCACCCCTATATGCAGTCACTATTAGTTGCTTGTAAACGAAGACAAGCCAGAATAAACAATGTCATCTATTGTGTTATGGTGTACATTTCCTAGTACGGTTCAGAGCGCAGGATTCAGGAGGCCGAAAGAACTTTAACAAGTGAATGTCTACGCTTTTAAAGTTATACTGCACTCATATCACGTCTATTTATTTTGCTGAACATAATTTGTAGAGTTTTACTACGTATGTAGTACATACTTGATACATAAATATATATTTATTTGTAACTGGCGCCGTGATTGCTTTATTGCTAGTAAAATATCCGTAAAATTTTGCTCTGTAAAAATAATGTACTTATATAATAATTTATGATTTGTGTTGCTCTATCAATTGTGAATTCATAAATTTAAGAGAGTGTGTACTATACTTTTCCGGTAATGGTGAATTAAGCACTGTTTTAATGCTACTTAAAGGGGTTCATATAACTGCAGAACAAATACCTTCGAAGGCTATGGTAAAAGAAGTGTTCATTGAATTCTACGACATTACCATCCATTTATACATAAATAATACTTTCTTGTAAACATGTTTCTTTTTCAATACGTAGTACATGTACAGTGATACTCTATAACACATGTAGTTCTAACAAAAAAAGTTTGTATTTATGACCATATTTGAATTATGAAGTGATTTGTTTAATACATATAATTCAATTACCTAATAGGCATGGAAGAACCATTAAAATTGATTTACTTAAAATTAATTAATTCTAACAATTTGCAGACTATTAGCTACAAAATCTATAGGAATGAATTTTAATATAAGACAATGTTGAAATGATACATTCGTTGAGCGTATATTTTTAGCGCTTATGCATATTTTGAAGGATTTGTGTTCATAAGCTGAATCATTTTCTCCATTTGTTGTACTCACCCAGAACAAATTTATAAAAAAATAGATCAAATAACTAATGACGTATTGAGCTAAATTTGGATATACGAAGCAATGGCTGTTATAGTCGTTGGTGCATGTCGATTAGTTGAATTATACACCGCTTCAATAGGAGTGCTATAACGAGAAGACAACGAACACCTTCCTTCTTACGTGAATAGCTGGTGGTCCGGGAGCAATTAGTGGCAATGGAACAATGAGAACGTTGGTTTCGTTGCTTAAAGCATGGGCATTTTTAAATATTCGGCCTTTTTCATATATTGCTGTGACATTTTTGTGAGCAAGGATTGTGTATTGTGATCTACATTCCGATTTTTTATGCTAAAATTACAGGAGTGTTTCAAGCAAAGAACGTGGTGGACAATAGATTAGTATTTATTCTCAAAAGTGCCAGTGCTTTTAAAAACCACAAAATGTTTTTACCTTTTATAATATTTTATAACCAAAATGAATGCCAATTGTAAAGCAATTAAAAGGAGGATTTCAGAAATTACTTGTAGCTCTCTTAAACAAATATTGTTACACATTTGTTAATTGAAGCTCAATCCTATTCAAAGTTTCCGTACAGAAAGAACAAACAAACGTAATAAGTGTTGTGTAACTCTTCTAATGTTTAATAAATAAATGACATAGTGGATTTATGTATTTCTCCTATATCATTCTTATCCCAATATTTGATAACTAGGCACGGAACTTTAGCAAAAAATTCCTGAAGTTAGTAGTGTATGAGGTATATAGATCGTCAACTGAGTTATTCTCTCGTGCTGTTGGTAGAAGGTCCCTCGCATTGGGTACGCCATGTAAGGACGGAATACTTCTACAGGTGCAGCAGAAATAAAACGCCAGAAAAATAAAGGATATTCCTGTGTAAAATTCGGAGTAAACTACAAGGTTGTAGAGAAAATTATAATACGCAAAAACGAAACAGTAGCACTTTCTATAGGTTTAAATTTGCCCCAGTCACTTCATGCGTTGTATTTCCAATATACAGAGTATAAATTTGTATCTGTAATTTTAACGCACAAAATTTGACTTCATCAATAGCATCGCTGATGGAGCGAGTTTATATACGATTCCCCTAGCGGCCTGCGATCGTACTTGATGAGCTGACAGCTTTGAGGTCTCCCTCTAGCAGCAGGTAAATATACTATTTGAGAGGTGGGTCTCGTCTGCCCGCGTAATATAAAGGTGCGTAGTTTCGCCTAGTGCCTGCAGACGATAACTGTTTTTTAGAAAAAAAGTACATACTGCAATCCAATGCACTGCAAAGCTATAAAAGTATACCATGAAGAATATGCGAAATAATAAGTCAATCAACAATTATTTCACAGTGAACATCTGTTTTTCTGATATAGTAGACATATATGCACATTGTAAACCTGTCACATAAAATAGAAATATTTCAATTTGATCTCAATTGTTTTCTATCAACCACAGTTTCCACAGAATGTAACTTCATCACAAACCAGAAAATTAGCAGAACACGTTTTACGAATGAAAAATAAATTAGTGTTACAATATATACAACGCTTTTATCCAAGTCTAAAAAAGAAAATATCTCTAGTACATAGTCTTATGTGTCCATATTCTTATATTTTCTTTCTCTCTTCCTCTTAAACACTGTCTGTATTGCAAGAAGGTATACTTGAGACCTTTCAGTCATAACATTATTTATTGCTTCTAGATTGGAACCAGTCATTTTAGATGTCCATTGTTTCTCTTTTTGCGAGTAATTGACCTGTTTTTGTTGTTGTTTTTTTTTGTGTGTAATTTACGTTCATATCGGACGAAGAACGAAATAGGTGAAGTGATGCTCAAATGAGTCCGGGGCCCATGGAGCTTAGAGTTTCCCAACATTCGTCTCTCAGGATAAGGAAAACCCCGGAGAAACGTTATCCACATAACACCCTAACCGAGATTCGAGCTTGGCAGCTCTTGAACGTGAGGCAGACACGCTACCACCTATAATACCGAGGCGGGCAGATCCTGTATCTTGGAAATGTTTGTTGCACCTAGTGATTTTAAAATACATAAGGATACCAAAATTAATAGACATTTTAATTAAGAGTGAGAATGACAAAAAATGTATATCGTATATTGATAAAACGTAAGACGTTTATGTTGCAAACCAAAGAATGCCAGTTTGACGGTGCCTGGACACCTTTGATAACATTACGCTCCGAGAAACTTATCTGAATGCCGGATAGCGTTGCATAAACTCCTCTATGCAGCAGTTTAAATTATATTTATATGACGCACCAATTTTAATGCCAGTACGAAGGTAGCATTCAACCGTGAAGACGTCATGCTCTGTGTTCATATCCAGTGGAGGTTGTATTAGTTACCAGCAGAACTACCTCAGAGCGCTCTAATTTGCTTACTGTTTCGCAAAAAACACCGCTTTTTCTCCGTAGAGGTCACTATGATTTCAAAATTGACTCATCAGTCAACTATGACGTCATTCTTACTCAATCGGAGGACGGGAAATAACGAATAAAAATGAACACCGTGTAGAGCTTTTGTGAAGGAAAACCGAAGATCGTTTTCGTTTGAAACGTTAAAAATCTATATTGTTGTTAGCCGTAAAGCACATCCACAATCATAAGGTAGTATTGTCACAACGAATTAGATTTTCATTTTCTGTGCACATTGTGAATATTAATGATGCCTTTGTGTTTATACTTGGAAAAGATAAATTTGTTTTGTATAATTTATGAATAAATGTACAATATATTCTATGACACTGTTTCCGTTGTGTGACTACGTTCGATAAATTAACTATCGTTGCCAGTGATCTGACTGTACGAGTACATGCGCGACTTTATGGTACTCAACCCTCTTCCCTATGTCTATGAAACACAGGTATAACCCCTTCGCTACAAACCTGTTGTATTGCCTTTTTAGGCTAAACTTCTGGGCCCTATTGATAACATAGAAAGTCCCTATCCTGTGGTTACTTCTTTCATTTCAGAATGCTATCAGCGCGATATAATTAGCTTCCTCCTAGTATTATGTAATTTATTAATGATAAAAATATAACAGCGTATAGGTATGCGCTTAGTTAAGTATATCTCTATGACTTGCGTTTTCTTTTTGGTGTCTGTGTCTTCCTTTCATCAGTCCATTCGACATCGCACAGTATAATTCCACTGCATCTCTACGTATAGGTATTCTTCTACAATTCCCCGTAGGAACAGCGCTGTTTTTTCCTCACTGCTCACTTACTGGGGAGAATAGGACAATAACAAAGCGGGAAAAGGTGGCCCTGAGTGGACTGGTGAAAGTAAAAATTCTATAGCTTCATTTTCGTATGTTGTCGCCAAGTTTGGCTGTCATTTATCTATTATTGGCAATGCATGTTCTTTGTCTTACGCTTCTATATAAATACGCACTCATTATTTCCCTAGCAAACTTCTATCAATAACAAAAAGACAAACATTTTCTGCTTAAACTCTGAGGGCTGCAATATAATCTTTCGGTCTCACTTTGCGTAAGTTAAAGAGGAATGTACTTTCTCATTCGTAAATAAGTAGTGTTTTAATAAAATGAAAGTTTCCAGATTATTCACCTTTCTCTTCAGTTTAAAGACTTTCGTAATTATTTATCAGCAGTGCATCATTTTTTATGAAAGCTCTAAGTCGTTTAAAACCACAAATTATGTACTAAGATACACATTAAATTATCACTTCTGGAAAATCTTGTGGTAGACAACAAAATGAATCTTAAGATACCTTGAAAGCTCATTTATGTATTCCGTTTATGACATTTCGTTTTCAAATATAGATAAACAGCAATTACCCACTATGTAAACATTTAAATTTTTCATTTAAGTCTTTCGTCTAATAGATAAATCCTTACTTCCTATTCATTCTTAATTTCTATTCAAATATGAATGTGAAAGATTTTGCACAACTGTTATTTGAGCCACACATGTACATAGTACATGACACTTGAAGCATTGGAATGTATGAAACTTCTTATACAATGTCTGTGAACAACTAAAGTGATCTATATATTACTACTTACTATAACTGAGGGCAAAGCAGTGCATTAGATCAATCAGATCGAACGTAGCATGTTGTTCTGTTACTTTGGACTTGCTCCTTTAGAAGTAGATGATAAATACGTATCTGAACAGTACTGTACTTAACAGAAAACTTACTTGCCTTTGTAGAAAAACAAATAATTTTGATGTGATTTAAAAAACAACAAGTTTGTAAACCCAGTGTTTCGGGAATGTGTCTTTATACGCGTTTGCTTCTTTCGAAACTTGTCCAACTTCATATACATTTTGGATATTTTCGGTGCCTCTTGCAATAAATTACGAAAACAACGCTGAAGAAGTTTGTCATCATTAACTTCTAAATTACCAATATTATTGATATTTTTCGGTCAAAATGTGCCAATTTTACAGTTTCTTCCATTCTCTGTTCCACTTTCTGCTCCTCCTGTACTTCTATTCGCATGGTTCATGTATTTTGAATACACCGCTTTGCTTAAGAGCGGTCGTTAAATGAGTTCACGATTGTTACCGCCTTCCTGTCAATATTAGGGTATTTCCGAATCAGATGAAGTAG
Organism: Mantis religiosa; assembly: GCA_030765055.1. Lineage (NCBI taxonomy): Eukaryota > Metazoa > Arthropoda > Insecta > Mantodea > Mantidae > Mantis > Mantis religiosa. The sequence goes on along the minus strand of CM060947.1, from coordinate 161,443,850 downwards.
CAAAAGTTAATGCAGAACCATTTTTGGCACTGCTTAGTAGCAGACGTTCTTAGTACCTGGAAAGGTAGAGTCAGACTGAAAAATAAAATGCGGATATTCTGTTCTCCCTGCAGCCGCTCTAACCTTTGAGCTAGTATGGCCAACGTGCCAATATGACATTAAATTCTCCAACCCACTCGTGATTTTCCCGGCAAACCACTTAGGAGTTCTCATAAACATATGAGACAACTACCTTAATGGCGACTTACAACGTGTAAGTACTTTAAGGCCCGGGCTTTATGGTTAACCACTATTAGGTCAATTAATGGAAATTAACTGTTCTTTCACACTAGCCGTGTGTAGGCTAAAGTATGGAAAGGTAGAGTGTTATTTCCGTTCTTAGTACCGGTTTGATTTTGGCTCCTTCTTAATCTTATCGATTTTGTATTTTGATGTTTCTTTCCACCTGAACACAGCGGACATTACACCGTGGAATTACAGGATATTACAGTTTCAGGCTCTTTATTAGTATTGTTTTACACAGCACTGTGCATATATTGAAATATATGAATTTCTATGCTTTCTTGCCGTGCCTTTTGGTTCTGGGATACCCTTTTCTGACGTATACTAAGCTTGCCTAGAACTTCCAACCTTATGCTTTCTTTGCCGTTCTGTCTGTCTCAGTTGATTTCGTTTGGTTTGAGTTCTTGAACCCCTCTGGTGGCACCTGAAATTACCTTCTGTTATAAGCTTTGTCACTTAAACCATTTACATGTATAGCATATTTTTCAGAATCAAATAAATTTCCAAAATCATAAAGAAATTTCTTGAAGCTTCCACCAATAACCTTGCTACACCAAGAAATATGGAATATTCCATTCCTTTTCAGTTTATACTTAGATTTGCTCACCATTTTATCGGATAGCATCGAAACTCAAGATTTTACTTGCCAAAATAGCCGACATATAACTTCAAGAAGTCATTAAACCGTAGACTGATTACCCCAGCCTATATTTTTATGTACCTGACGCTGATAAGAGTTTACACCTTGTCATGGACAGTCATAAGCTTAATAAACACGTCGTCCTAGTCACAGACTTCAACGCATTATTTCCATTATGCTCGCGTTTTCACGACCTTGGTTTAAATTCAAACGTAATATCAAATTCACTATAACTCTAAAAGAATTTTCTGCAACTTTGAATTTGCTTCCGTTTAAAAAGAGTTCCGTTAAGCATTTTCAGGGCGCCCAAGTGTTATTTCGACTCTTGGATAAAAACTGATGTACATAAGTATAAATTAAAATTTCTCTTTAACTGTATTGGCGATTTGGTGTTGGTCTCCAGATTCTCGGTCTTGTTCTCCGTAGCCTCCAATAGTCCTTTAAGGGGTAACTTCCTTCCACGGATACATAACTTTTCGCAAAGTTTCCTTTTTCTTTTTTTATGGAAGATGACCGTTATCGGCTCCAAGTACTCAGGATTAGAAGCTTCATTTTTTGGAGTGACTATCTATTTCTTATATTTTTTAAAGTTTAGTTATCGTTATATTCCTATAGAGTCGTAAGACGTAGGGCATTAAATCTGTGTAGAGTTCCATTCTTCAGCGCAAGTTTGATTTTCTTAAGACAGTTATCATGAATTCATCAGTTCTGGTAATGCTCGATATTGTACAACATTTGTAGCACAAGCAGATGCATTGTTTCTCTAGGGCCACGGCCCATCATCAAGAATCGCAAAATACCGTCTTCTAGACAGTGCGCCGCTTGAAGCGCTGTCGCTTGTGGTCTGGAAAAAGTTTTATTCGTTTCTCGATCCTTGTCCTTTCCTTTTGATATGCGATCACTTGGTTTTTGTCGCACACCCATAAAAGTGGATAACTTCCTGCTGGGCAGAGAAACTTAGAGTCCTTCAGTTTACTGTTCGTCATATTTGGAGTTCCGAGGATCCTTCGCTGACGCGTTATCGCGCAGATTTTCTTTCCCTTCTTCAGAAGAACAGGTCACATCCTTTTTCCGCAGTTTTGCAGCTGTGCACTTCGATATCTGAATACCATAGATATTGATTCAGAATTGGTTCCTCTTTGGTAAGGAACCCAACTCCGTTTCCCCTTCTAGATATTTGTTTAAGGATGGGATTTTCCACATGTGCTTGTCGCGTTAGAAATGTACTAAAAGACCCCTACACAGACTTCAGACATTTTCACATCTCTCCCTTTCGTGGTCATGTAGACGTCTATAAAACTAAGAGAAAGAGGAAAGCGTGATATTTTATTTCGCAACACATTAATCACTGTATCACTAAAGTATAGTAAAGTAAACCCTGGTGCAACAACCCTAAGATGGCTAAGGTCTGCAAACTCCACTGCCGTACTCACGCCCACTTACGCAAGGTAGTGGTGGGCGATCATCCAACCGATACGGGAAGATCTGATCAGCATCTCGACATCCCCCAGCCAGAATGTTGGTTTTCATGACCAGGGCCGCTTACCCCTCACTTACTCCGCAGGCTCCTTACTTTCCTCACTACGCCGATTGGGCACCGTCCCTACACCCGGGACTTAAAGCCGCACCCCATGGGTGTTGATCGAACCCGGGGCGCTTTCCGTGGCCAGGAGCAAAGGCATGCTGCCTTAGCCCATTACGACACGGCACAGGACTGTAAAGTATAGTATATTGGTGCATTTATATGTCGTCTGGGTCTCCATAAAGCACTCAGTTGGTTTTACGTAGTTCACACACTTCCTCACACGCCATAGAGCTCTGGTTCCTAGATTATCTAATCTAAGGAGCATATTCCTCTTCTTTGTTTAGCTAGTGTCGATTCATGCTAATTTGCATCTTCCCTCCTTTTTTGCCCCTTTTCTCAAGCTTATTGTTATGCTTATTATTTCTCGCTACAATTTATATTCGAAAGGGGCGTTGCGTTTGTGCATACTTAAACCTATTAACCACCTTCTTCTTTTTCTGAAAGGGGTAAGACTGCTCTTAAATATTTATATTTTCTTTCACTCTGACAATCATACTTCCAGAGGCAACCTGTTATATGACTTTAAAATTAATGTTAACATAACTGTTCACGAAGCTCAAGGTGATATTCCCTTCAGGTTAATGTTTAATGTCACATCTATTTACTTTAACTAATAATTTGAAGCGGTCGAAGTATCTTCAGGTAAGTGGGACCCAAAAGAGTGCTGGAAGGTGGCATTTGACTGCTTGCCGCAAGAAGATATAACCACAACCGTCTCTCAGCTTCATACCAGGAGTACTTACATCGCATCCATTGACTAATCTCCCCCAGGCATTCAGAAGCTCATACCAAATTTTCTGTGACCACTTAAAGTATTACAAGTTATTAATTCTCCACTTTCTAAATGCATGGGTCACCAATAGTGTCACATGCTTTCTAATCGAAAGCAGTTCCTTGGGTCATATGAAGCTAGGCATCTCACTGACAGTGCATTTAGTTCTCCACTTGTTCAAGTTTTCTCATTCTTCTTTTCTTCCTCTCATATTCGTTGCCTTGCAGGTGAGCTTGGATTTCTATTGACTTGCTATTACTATACATCTAATGTTCTATGTTTGTTGTATTATCATTTTGTCTTTCTGTAGTCTTGAGCTTCCTCTTCTTTTGTTCCTGGGCTGTGTTTTCTTACGCAAATTATCATAGCCTTGGGACCATTACGATTATTCCAGGTAGAGAATTTCATATCACTAAGGTTCAGTCTAAGCAGAGGGGTTTGTCCTCCTATACCGAAGGGAATATGTTACATAACATCGTTATTATACGTTCGTGAAAGTGTTTTCTTTGTTCTTAATCTATGTTTTAAGAGAATTTTACTTCTTGAAATGATGCTACTTGTATGAATTCTTGGTATTTATCCATGTCCTCATGCAGTTTTGTCACCTGGAATTTGGTCATACATTCTGACTATTATTCATTATGTTCAGCTTAATTGATGCGGTAACCTATCCTACGCTAGTCATTTGACTTAATAGGAGGCACATTGTGAAGAAACAGTTTCACTATCTTTTTTTTATATTTTAGCCTAATATGTGTCAGCAAACTGTTTAACTCTATGCTGCTTTGAAAAGTTTCTGTAATCTATATATTTCTGTGTAATTGTCTTTACACTGGCATTTCCTTTGTTTTTCTGCTGATACTGATTTTACGTTCTTCTGTGGGAGTGTGCTGAGCCACTTGCTCCACTTTCTCATTGCACTTATCGCGAAGAGGTTACAACATCCCGTCTCAGGATAAACTTGTACAGCATCTCTGGTCCTTTATTTATACCCGATGGTTGAAGAATACACCACTTCATCAACAGCAGTGCCATATCGGCAAGACTAATGCATTCCTTCTCAGTCAAAGTGACGGGACTGTTTGTTGTTTAGTCACTAAGTGACTGAAGAAAACAAATCCGCCGTGACCGTTTCTGACGAGGGCAGTATCTTTAATCTTTCTGTCTTTGCGGAGTGTTTATATGCTTGGTGAGTGGGTGAATTACTTTAAGCTTCCTATCAACCTTCCAAAATGTTATAAGTAGAGGGGAAAGAAGAGTTGTACACAACAGGTGATTTATTCTTAAAAGTGCCAGTGCTTCTATGTATTACGGAATAACGTGTAACTTTGTTAATAGTGTACCATGTATATTATTTATGTATATCATATTATCTGATAGCCTAATCACTATCTTCCACAATTGGAATTATTGTTACTCTCGGTATGATGTAATTATACAATTAGCGTTGTGCTATTATTACATAATATATTTATGCCACAAGAAATGTAGTATAATATAATGCATATAGTATATGCATCGTGTGCATATAATGTACATATAATATTGTCGTGAAGCTGTTATCTACGATAGTGCGGCTAGTGTACACAAAGAGCGGGCAAATAAAGACAGCTGAGATAAACGACTTGCCGGCATAGACTAAGTTACGCTACTGGGAGGTGATAGAATATTCGGTTTCTTTATTGTCCACTTTGTGGGCGTAGGTTCGAATCCCACTTCTGATACCAATTGTGACTTCGTGGGTTCGTAGAATTAGAAGTCCGTGTTGCAGATATTCCAAATTTACCTTATTTGCGTAGAAATAGTGTCCAATTCTCACGTAACAGCATTACGTCACATACACACACTCTAACAAGGTCGATGACAATAACAAACAGCGTTCTGATTACATCAGCTCTCGTTACAACAACACTCTACAGCTGTTTACTGCTTACGACTACCGCCGTCACCGTCTTAAATACCTCATTGATAAATTCGAGGCTGTTCCAGAACAATAAAGAAACCGAATATTCTATCACCTTCCAGTAGCGTAACTTAATCTATGCCGGCAAATCCTTTATCTCAGCTATCTATATTTGCTGGCTCTTTGTGTAGACTAGCCAAGCTGTCGTAGATAACAGCTTCGTGACAGTATAATGCATATTATACAAACATATAATGCATATTAATTTTTTTAGCTATCAAGGAATCTCAATTTTGAATGTATGAAGTTTATTCCTAATAAGAATTAAAATTTACATTTCTTTTTATAGCAATCCTGCTGATGAATAAAATGTTTCTTGTTCAATTGCAATTAAATGTTACGTTTTGAGTGTGTCACTTTAGACTTTAATTAAATCATAGGTACTAATAATTTGGATTATGCTCAGTGAAGAAGAGTAAGATCTAAAAACTAAGACCTACGAGTGAGCAACCAACAAATTAACATATTCAGAAGAAATTTTGTAAGAACGCTCAGTCATGTAAAAGTACATCCAATTATGCAGTATTAGATATGGAATTATTAGAGAAAATATTTGCATGGCATGCTGCTGGTGGCTGACGCTGCTTGCCATTATAGGCGGTGCGGGAGACACAAGTTCGAAAAAAAACGGTAGTACTGTTGGCCGCGTAGATATTTCTAATACATTTAATATAAGCACATGTAAGAAGAGGAAAATTACTCACGTATATAAGCAAGGGGAAGTTTGACAACCTTTCTTGTTAAGATATTTCAAATGCTTCCCAAGGAAATTTCCTTTACACACTGCAGTTCCTTTAAGAGATGGCAGCAATGGTATTTTCTGATGTGTAGATTTACTTTGTAATGCTCTTACAGAGATGAAACTTGAAACATGTGATGACTAATGTAGAAGTTCTACATAGGTAAGTGTCCTTACCTGTAACAAAAAATATTATCATCATTATCTACATGTACATCTACATTATCAGTATCACTATCACTACCATTATCATTATCATTATTACCTATTATTACTATATATTTCCCTGTTTGATTTTGTTGACTCCATTTTTAAATGTTCATGTTTATGTCATTTTGGATAGGTTAAATTGGACTTTTCAGACTGAAAAATCCAATGTCATTGCCAGTATTTGTACCACAGTTCTACCGGTCTCCGTCTGGTTGCTGTTAACCATTGAGCTACCATGAAAATATGTCAGCATGATATTAAATTCTCCAACTGATGCTCATTTTCTCTGTTAAACTACTAGGGGCTGCCATATACAGTGAGATATGCACTATTTGTGACGACGTACATGCTGACTTACTACGTCCCAGGCTTTAAATTTACCACTATTTGCTTAACTGATAAATTAAACATTATTCCATACTAGCCATGTGCAACTATGTAGGCTAGTGTGGAAGAATGATACATGGAATGGCACGCTGAGAACTACAGTAATTAAAGTATGTACATAAATTAAAGCTTAACATCAAGTTCCAAAATCGTAGGTACGTTACATTACTTAGACAACATAGACGGCTAGCTGGTGTTTGCATCAAGCATTAACGACGTCTGTTTGACAACAAGAAACTGAAACCACAACGAAAACATGAAAGGCGGAATGAGAGCGAAACGAGTGAATAGAAAGAAGGTTAGTTGGAGGGACCTCCAGAAGCTGGAGTAAAACATCTCATTTAGACCATAGAGATTCTCTGTGGTTCCATAATGAATTTGAGAAGGATAGGAAGTGAAGCCTTGAAAGGAGCACAGAGCACATTGGAATGACGATGTGTGCTAGTAACAACGAAGTTTCTAATCACTCTAATATGCGACCAATATTTACGCGGACTAGGCCGGTCTTACCAAAGGGCAACCAGGGAGTCCCAGGAAGGAGGAGGTCCAGTATCAGGGCCACTCCGAATACATAAACAGTGTAAATTTTAGCATTTTATAACAACACATCTGCTACCTGCGTCTGAACAACCATGACAGAAATGGGATGAAACGGATGAAAAGATATAATGAGGATAGAAAAGTCGTAATAGAAGAAGACACCACACCAATTCGCCTACCCTTCGTAGGATACTACAAAAATACCCATCCGATCTCCACAGGTTCTCCTACATTAATGTGCCTTATTCTTCGGTGAATTAACGAAGTAGTAAAAATGTTTTAAGAGAGTAGAAATGTGTCATAAGAGAGAGGGGTTTGTCAGCCTACCTGCTCTTTTCCATCTAACGCTGTGTGCCTCCTTCTGAACTTGTCATAACTGATTTAGAAGTTTGATTTGAAGCTAAGCAGAGAAACACGAGATAGGTAAAAGTGGAGGAAGTGCCAGTCGGGTCCTCTCGAAGAGCCCAGCGAATCATAATTGTTCCTCTTATCGAGCTGCCTAGTGTGGGGACATTCATCCGACTATCTTAATTGAAAATGAGGCTAGGGCAGATATTTGAAAGTTATGCTAGTCAATATAGTAACTGTACAGAAATTTATATTACTATTGCATCCATAAAAACTCCTTATTCCACATAGAACGCGAGCTATGCACTTTTAATTTTACACGGTTATCGTCTCTTAATGTTTATTCATCGCAGTAGTTCTGAAGAACCACGTCATTCCCTGCATACAACACTTATCTGAATATGAACATAAAATATGCTATGAAAATCACAAAGTTTGAAAAGGAATATTTAAATGATCAGTTCCTAGTCAGTACAGTGGTGTGATATTTCGATATTAAAGTGATCGGGCATGTCTAAATTCGTGTTAATTCAAGCTCGAGTTGATAAATTATTCCTATATAAATCACAGTACTGTATTCCTCTTCTCCGCTGTGTTTGTGATACGAGTGGATGAATGTAATACGTGTATATTGAAGCTGGTAGTAGAGATTTTTCTATTAATAAACGAGCAGTGATTCATTCACAGAGCAGAAAAATTTTATAAATTTATGCAACGTTTTAAAAGAAAGCTCTACAATCTAGGGCAACTGTAAGTTTCTCAGAACACTAGGAATTTCCTGTGGAAGATTGTGGTGGAAGCGTATACACGGAGTTAAGAATATATAGTGAGCCAGCTTCATCCGAAGCAAGTCGGTGTACTTGTACAGCAATCTTCGGGGGAAAAAATGGAAATTGAGTGGTTTGGGCGATTTTGGTAAAACGTTTTCCGGTTAGCTACCATCCAGTAAGATGTCTTAAGGAGTTTCAGTGTGTTGTGTAATTACTTGGACTTTGGCGCTTGCGAGTAAAACACGCTGGTACTTGCCCACAACTCCTGAGTGAGGCATGGCTGGCTTCATAAACAATTAAGGTTTGCATTTCCTTTAGATGTCAGAATTAGCATATAGTTCGAGTACGCTCTGTTGCTCTGAGATTTGCGCTTTTATTAACTCGGTCATCCTTGTTTGTTTGTTCGGTACAAATTTTGTAATCAATCATTAATCCCGATGAGTAGAGACTTGAAGCTTTAACATTTTTAACATAGTTCAAAATTGAGCATTAATCCAAACTTAACTCGCTTTCACTAAAATCCACCTACCCCAAACTATGGATCCTTTACATTGAAACATTTTTAGACTAATGAGGCTCTCGTAGTCCTGATCACTAGTGTGTATATCCTTAGCGCCGGCCGCGTAGATGGTACCCCCTGGGCTTGGATGTTTATGTGTATAGTGAATGCATGTGAAAATACAGGAAATAATAAAAAGAGCAAAATAAGATATCTATGTTTAAAAAGCTACCTTCACGAGAGAGTTGGAGTCTTTAAACTTTAATCATAGCTCAGAACTGGATCACCGTAAAATATTAACCGGCTTTGGCAAAAATCCCTCCACCCCAAACTAGCCTATTTTGTATAAAATACTATAAGAATAAGATATTTTAATTAAAAAAATATATCTTGAATGTTCTAGTCGGTGACAACCTCTTAAGAAATTTGTTATTTTAATCATTGAGGAACTAATAGAACATTTTCTCATTTTTAATTATTGAAATAAAAAAATTAAGCATCCCTAATATGAGTATACTACGTCTTCAAAGCGCACTAATAAGTATAATGTAAGTTCTGCTGTTTTCAAATGCGGATTTTAAACCCATTCACACAACCTGTTAAGTTCTGTGATTGCGAATTTTTGTCATGTATGAAAATAAAAGTTTTAAAAAACGTGTGGTGCATACAATAGATAATAGTAAGGAGTATAAGAGCAGCTTTCGTTGAGAAAATATACACAACTGTTCTTATATTTTGCACTGCAATAAAGTAAAGCTATTTGTAGTGAACTGTTAATGTTTCAGTTACCATTTATACTCGACAACATTTTATATTGAAAATATATCGAAATACAACACAACCATATATCTAGGATTTCTCACTGGCAGGGCACCTATTCAATGAAAAAATTTTATTATAACGATTCCCTTGATCTACTTTTCTCTAAAAAATCAAGTGGCTGGGATACTAATCTTGGGTCCTCATCGAGGCTTCAAACATCAAACACATGGGCGCAGGGCCGCACTAAAGATAACTTAAACAGAGACGAAGGTAAAGTCGGCCGCAGTAGATTTTCGTTTATCAAGTGATGAGTTCCTTCAAAGGCGGAAGGATAAGCATGCTATTTCGTATAGTTTTGAATCGCCGATATATGAAACAAATTACACATAAATAGTGAATTAGTGTAATTTGGAAGAATTAATTTCTTGTTAAATATAAGCGTTTAGGAAAGAAAGAATCAATGTGGCTTTGGCCCCTTGTCAGTGAATATTGTGCTGAAAGAATTTATGCTAAACATCTGCAACGCTGAGCTCCTGTAGCTAAAGCTGGAAGCATGCGCCAATCTTCGACTTCAATGTTGGATTGCTTGTGAAATACCCACGTTAATGACTGTATTAAAATTCACCTCGCTGATATAAATGTTAAATTCCTCCTTCTGAAACACTTTTTATCTTATTTTAATTATATTACACTTGAGTCGCAATTTGTGCTGCCCAAAATGTAATTCATTTCTGTTGAGGTAGAAGCAATATAATAATAATAAATATTTTTCAAAGCCAGCAGTAAATCAAAAGAAGAGTTTTGAGGCTGGTCTGTGTCGCACTGAGGAAACAATTGCATCATTAGAAGCAAAGCGTCATCTCTTAACCTCTAACGATGGCTTATTCGGATTGAAGGCCTTTTACCTCACAATTGGTTTCTTGCGGTCTAGCGCCAGTTCATTAATGTTTCCATTACATCATTACGGTCATATCTGTAATGTCCAAGCAGTCCATGGTCTCATGATGTCTCGTACTTCAGTGATATTGATTACCAGGTTGAGACGTGTCCTTCTAAAAAGAAGCAAGGTTTTTTTTTTCCTTCAAAAAACTGCTTACGTTGGCCATTGCGTGCCAAGAAAACTTGACAGCTGTTGTTTTCGCCTAGTGTTACGGTTGTTAAAAATTTACTTTACAATGAATAGTTAATACACCTATGAAAAGTCCCAATAGACTCCCTCACCTGAACCGAAGTTATCTTTATGGGTGCTTTTGAATCTCTTAGCAAAATAAATAATAAGCGTTTATTTTGGAAGCTTAATGCGATGCATACTGAAGCCTGTCTTAAGTGTATATTGAAGCATTGCAAGATTTTAGACTTCATTTGCATTTGTTCAATGTTCTGGATGATAAAAGCTTAAAAAGAATATTTATTTCAAGTAGCAATGCTTGTTACCTGCAATTTCCGCACAAAGATTATATGCAGTTTTCATTGTTTATACATTTGCAGAGTGGCGTGAAACTTTTTCTAAAATGTTAAGGAAAAACTCCATCGTGATGTGGGGAAATCACTGGGAAAAGCATTATAGAAGCTCACTCCTTGAAACGGAAGAATTCTTTTATTTCCATTGCCTATTTTTTGTATATAACAGCAAAACATCACAGTATCTGAAATGAAAGTAAAATTAAAAATTGTATCATTGTATCTATTGACGATGAGAATTTCAGCAAAGTTTGATGGTGCAGTCACCCCCATAAATACAAACGGGACGAAGAAGATCAAATTAGTTTAATAAAGGTACTTTTCCAGGCATTAATGGCAGGACGAAATAAAATTAAGTTGATCAATTTTTACTCAGTTGAACTCAGTTTTTGTTCTAAGTGGAACAGGTTTTAATCGGTGAGATAATAAACAGATTTGTAAGTTTTATTATATTTACTTCTGATATTAAATGTTTAATTAACGTCACTCCAAAATTTCTAAGAAAATATGTTAAATGCAGGAAAAATTGCACTCAACACTGGCTGATGATATACGAGTATTTGACATTACGCCGTTACCAGTTGAGTAAATCACCTTCTTAGTAATTATTTCCGTTATACAGATTAGTCACACCAGAAAATTAATTATATTAGCGTCCACTTCCTATAATTTCGTTAGTTATTTAATAATGATAGTGTAGTTGGTTATCTCCCCCCCCCCCGGTATGAAAATTGCAGAAAGAACGAAATGTGTAGTGTTTAACGCCCACTTTTACTACATACGGCACCGCAGGTGGTGCCACTGATGATACATGAGATGAAGATGGAGCCCCGGTGGAATGAGATGGCGGGGGAAACCGGAAGTCCCGGAGAAAACCCGCCCCAGCGCCGTTTTTTCCAGCACAAATCTCACTTTGCGGTCGCCTGGGACCGAACCCGGTCTAACCACTGAGCCACGGCGCAGCCTGAAATTTGCAGAAGATAGGGCTGTTTAGTCTCATTTTCAGTATCTGAAAAATAGTACAATAAATAATTATATGAATACATACTTAATGCATTCATAATCATTAATGTTACTTTTTATGCTTATGCACCCGTGTTGCGTACTCACACGTAGCTTTTAAGTGTTCTATTTGTGTTTCGTAACTTACTATACGCCAACTTCTAATATTTCAATCTTCTAATGGACCAGATAAGGCCAGATAAGGAACGATCGCAGTGCCGGTCACTGAAGGTCAATACACCTAAACGCTCTGTCGAGTAACACTTCCTTTCTGTTTATAAACATTACACCTACCATCCGTTATGTGCTCTAGGAACAATAATATATGTAACGAGGTAAATATTGTGTTGTGCTGCATTGTTTTCACAAACTCTTCCTCTTTTAATTTTACGTCCTCTAACGTCAAATCATATCGGACAATGAATGATCTAAATCCCTTTCAGCATAAGAGAAACCATGGAGAAAAACTTGTTCAGATAACTAACCCTAAGCGAAATTCGAAGTCGAAGTCTCTCAAACGTGAGACAGATACCCCTCCACCTATGCCATAGATCGGGCGCTTTCAAATGCGGTTGTAGAGCTTTCAATATTGTATATTCAAACGGCGATAAAACAAACCTAAGTGATAATGGACCGAGTTATTAACTAAATATAAAAGTACACGTGCAAACGTTTACAGAACACATACACTTTCTTTTATTTTCGACAAATAAAGCTTTTCAAAGTCGAAAAATATTACACTGCTTGCCAGAGTCTTCAAAGTTATTTCACTTATCATATATTATTAAAGAACGTTTAACAATCATCAAGGGAAAGTAGAAAGGAGAGGATATCTTGATCCTGAGTATTCCGATAAGTCCAACTGATTTCCCTTAGGATTTTCAGCGTCTACATTTTCCCGTGCTTTTGGCCTTTGCGATGACCATAAATAAATCCCAAGGTCAGTCGTTGGAAGTTTGCGGAATCCACTGTTTCCCTGTTTCTCGGGATGGTCAGTTTGAGTCCAGAGGTTCTACTCCCATTGGTCTTGAACCCCTAGGAACTAGACCCGGGCCTCTTACAACTAGGGAGTTATCCGAGCTGCCCCAAGGGGCACTCGGCGTCCTCCGTGGGGCTTTCCATAGGACAAGACCTGGGTAATAAACAAGGCCCCCCCCCCATCTGGTCCTGGGACACAAGACGGGATGGAAGTGGATACGCCACTTACGCGTGCCAACACCAAAGGTGAAGACTACCGATATGACCTCGGTGGGGCCACCTGACGATCTAGCGCACCTTCTACTAGCTTTGCAGTCTAGTATCCGGGAGAATTAATGGCTTCCATCAACCCTGTCCGAAGACGTAGCCGATTCCCACGGCTATCGGAACACACTGCCCCCTCGAGACCAACCAAATCCGAACAACTCCCAGAGGGAGGGGCTCAGATGTTCGGCCCAAGGTTCCTCTATTAACGTCAGAGGTACCACGAGTGCTAAAGGTCCGCAGCGCCCGCACCTCGACAGCTGAAGGGGACGGATCCCCTCCCCTACGGGTGCTCTCGGGATGGACAGTTTAGCCCAGAGGTTCCACCCCATTAGTCCTGAACCCGTAGGAACTGGACCCGGGCCTCTTGCTACCAGGGAGTTATCCGAGCTGTCCCAAAGGGCGCCCGGCGTCCTCCATGGGTCTTTCCATAGGGCAAGACCTTGTTTCCTAACAAGCCCCCCCCCCTCCATCTGGTCCTATGGACTCAAGACGGGATGGAAGTGGATACGCCACTTACGCGCGCCAACACCAAAGGTGAAGACTACCGAGAACCTCGGTGGGGCCGCCTGGTGATCAAGCACACCTTCTACTAGCTTTGCAGGCTAGTACCCGGGAGAATTAATGGCTTCCCCCAACCACGTCCGAAGACGTACCCGATTCCCACGGGTATCGGGAACACACTGCCCCCTCGAGTCCATCCCAATCCGAACAACTCCCGAAGGAGGGGCTCAGATGTTCGGCCCGAGGTTCCTCAAGTAACGTCAGAGGTACCACGAGTGCTAAGGGTCCGCAGCGATCGCGCACCACGGCAGCTGAAGGGGACGGATCCCCTCCCCTATGGGAGGGAAAGTAATACTCGCGTGTTTACGCATCGGAAGACCATAATCTTTAAAATGTCACCGATGGCATTGTAGTGCTGCTGATATAAACGAAAGCCAGGCGCCTGGGCAAGAGAACTGGACTCTTGCCGAGAGAAAGAAGGAGACAGGATTTTCTGTCTTTCTCTTGTCACCGCAAATGTTCACTGAAAATCTACGGCATTCTAGAAACAATGACTGGAGGTATAAATACCGGTAAAGTGTTAGAAGCGCCAGCTGTATGATGGTTGTTGCGACAGTGAACGTTTCAAGTGTACCGCAGTGATTTCTTTCATTTGTTTACGTGAGGTGGAGCACCGAATCGATCTTGAAGACTTCTGATTGTCAATTTCACGTCTTATCACTGCAGTAAAGATTGTTCTAAATTTCTGCAAACCAGACTTTTGTTTCTACGTAACCCTAGCAGTCACAATATATTCATGCACCACAAGAATTGACAAAAATTATTGTTTATAGGAAAGCTTTAAATTAATTAACTCAATTTTAACTGTGTTATATTTACACTTCAACCTCAATTGCAGAATAAATAACTAACTTTATTTATATAGATAACTATATTTATGTCGATAAGTTCAGGCCACAATTTTACTTGGCAGTAGGAATTAATCCGGGTCAACTACTATTAATGACTAAAATTACTACATATTTAGCGAAATATTAGCAATATTATCTAATTTCTAGTACCGAAACAAAAGTATGTTATGGAGGAAATCGCTCACAAATGCATACCTGTAATAGACAAATGGCAGGAAACAAAAGATAATATAAAATTAATGCACTAAGTTGATGTTTCTGGCTGTATAAGCTTAAAGAGTAATGTCAACCTTCAATTTCAAAATGAATATTGTTATGAAAATTCTTTGGTATTTCCATTATCTATTAGGAAATCCATTGGTTTGGCAATGCTATGTACATGATGCCAAAGCTAGTGTTGCGTACATTGCAGGCATGTATCAGTCTTCACTTGTTAATAAACAATCAAAAAATGTAGATAAAAAGTTTGAGCTTAGAATCCTTGTAAAATACTGTTGCGAATGCATTGTAGCAACGAAGCGGCGCGGTGAGGAATTCAAAGAGACGGGCAGTGCAGTGGGGAGATGAAAGCTCGCCGAAACGGTGGGGGAAAGGAGACGGACTTCTAGAGAGTTTGTCTTTCTCTAGCGCCGTCTTGAGTGTTTGAGAACATTCCAGATAGTGAGTAATCTATAAAAAGGTAGCCACCGCCTGCCATAGTAAGTCAGTTGGTGATTGGACGCATGCGCGTGAAGAGCTGTGCGATGACCTTGCAAGCTGTATTGTGTATGTGACGTAATTCTGGACTGTCAGATTTACTTCTACGGTATTAAAGAGCAGTTCTTGGTGTTTGTTAGCTGGACTTTGAATTTCACGAACCCACAAAGTCACAATACAACTGGAAACAAGATTATGAAGTCACTGCCACAGCTCGAAGAATATGTAAGTGGAAGAAGAGAGCGTTGTTAGTGAGCGCGTGGCACAACAATGGTTCCAACGTTTCAACAATGGAGATGAAATCACTAAAGATTTACACGTTCTGTAAGACCAAAGGTATATTGAGGATACAGCCAAGTTTTGAGAGAAAATGCGCAAAACTGTACCCATAGGCTTTCGGAAGATCTTGGTGCATCAAAAGATAGCAAAGATCGCCACATTAAGACTCTTGGAAAATCATACAGAAGCAGTAGATCTGTACCTCATGAACTGACACCTCAGCAAGTTGAACGTACAGTGGATATCTTTCGACAGCTTATACGTAATTACGTAATTACATGGCTTGATCCCCGCAAACCTGCCAATGCCACGGTTAAAAAAAATCAGTTCGGCCCAAAATTAATGTTGTATATCTGGTGGAATTTTGAACGTGTGATTCACTGGGAGTTTGTTCCAAACGGGAGGTCAATTTATGCCCATTTTTATTCTCAAAAACTGCAAAGAGTTCATGCAATTTTGCAACGGAAATACCCTGCATTAGTTAAACGAAATAGAGTGCCCGTCTCGGTAGCGTAGATGGTAGCGTGTCTGCCTCACTTTCAAGAGGTTCCGAGTTCCAATCTCGGTCAGGGTGAGTTACCTGCATAAGTATTTTTTCCCCGGAGTTTTCCCTTATCCTGATAGGCAAATGTCGGATAACTATAGGCTTCATGCACCCCGGACTAATTTGAGCATAATTTCACCCGTTGCATTTATCGTCCGATAGGACTTAACGTTGGAGGACTTAAACTGCAACAACAACAAATAGAGTTTTATCGCAACAGGACAATGCAACACCCTATACTACACGAACAACCACAGAAAAAAAATTCAGGAATTGGGAGGAATGGAATTGCCACCACACCCAGCACCAACGTCACAGCCAACACCAACAATTTGTCCTGATCTGCACTATCAGATTATGATCGTTTTCCTTCCATGACACACTTTATACGTGGAACAAATTTTGACAACATTGAACCACTAAAGTGGGTGCCTTCAAATTCTTCTCATCAAAAACCAGAGACTGGTACGTGGGATAATAAACCTCGCTAAACGTTGGCCCAAGACCATGGAATCTAATCGTCTATACTTTGAAAATTAGTTATTTGCTTGTCAGAATATATATAATATATATTATATATAATATTCTCCTTTCTATTGCACTTTTAGAATTACCCGCCATTGAGTGAATTCCATACACGTTGTTTGTGCATCATGTTGCCAGTCAACCCAGCCTTAAAGTCCACATCACAGAGGTAGTGAAAAACAATTTTATATTATTCACGGAGCAGCATTTTTAAAATCTCTGCTCAAGTCTGTTCATGTTATTCCAGAAACGTTGGCATATGGCAAAACATTATTTCCGTATCATGTTCTCTTTAGTACATTGTGGTGTTAACAGTAAACATTTGTGCAATTAGTTGTTATACTGTGATACTTAGGTTAAGGCAGATATATAGTAGAGGTATAGGCCTTAAGCTGAAATCGTATAGTAAACGTATAACTGAGTTGATATCATAAAACGGGACTTAGGCAGATGACCCATTCAATTTTATTTTTGCATCATTCATGCACTTGGATTTGCTATTGGTGTCTATTCACCCTTGTTCGTGCTAAACGAAGAGGAAACTCAGGTTAGAATTAGCGAGGAGTGTAATATTTCTGGAGAAATTGAAGAGTCGACAGCCGAACATAGGGAATCATCGAGTTTAACCGTCGAATTGTAGCAGCAGGAAATACGTGAATCTCGTACAGATGGCATTTTACTCCAGGAAGAAGTAAAATGGTATTTTAAAGGTATATCAATTAAGATCTACTACTGTTCAGTTAAGCATACCTAAAGAAACGATTTATTGGGTTATTAAACTGATGTATTAGTAACGGTTATTTCAACAGAAGAGAAAGAACAGAAGAAATGTAGCTTTGGCATTTGAATTTGTCAAAGCTGCGTTATCTAATCCTCGACAAGCGATTACGGATTACATCACAAGCAGCTGTTATGAAAATGTGTTACGATTCTTAATCCAGTTAGTAGTTACATAAAGTAGGAATTATGTATGGTGTAACCGACAATATCCTTGTGCAACTGTTTCATCCATATATTCGGTGTTTTATGGATTTGTCTAACATTACAGGTGATTAAAGCACATTTAAATATTCGTTGGTTTCACGTGTAAGTATGAAGTTATGTACACGTCTATTCATTACAACAGGTTTGTCAATTTTGTGATACTGTATGCAGGGTGAATATGAAGCTTTGGTGAATTTGCCAGTGATATACAAAATTTAGTACGAGCGTTACGGCTCTTGGATATTAAAAGTGACGTATTTATCGTGATAGTATAAATACAAGCCATGTTAAACTACACCTTTTATTTAGCACCTGAGAGGACTAAATGTAAGGAAAAGACTGTGATAAAACTAGGAAATCACTGAATTAAGAGAGTGGGTATATAAAAGGCATCAAATCATGCAAAAACACGTCCAAGTAAAATAAGAAAAATACCTGTAAAACATGTATAAAATAGCTTAAAAATTTCAAGATTAATAAAAGGACAGAACATTACTAGAAACCATTATAAATACGCCAGTAATCAGAAAAGTGTGTATTAGAATATATAACGTCTTTTAAGGTTCAAAAAATATCTGCTCCGATGTCCTCAGTGACCTGAAAATCTGTCAGAAATCTAACGTATCCTAGAATGCCAAATATCTTCATTTAACTCCAGAATACATGCATTACAACTCCAAAATATGTTCCATATATATGAAACGGTGTTTAAAATGGCAGAAATACATCTACCAACACTTGAAAAACCAGCTTCAATATCTAAATGGACACAAAAGTCTCCCGAATGCACCTGAAGGTGCTTAAAACAAGCATAAAGTACCAAGAATGGGTTAAATATTGTTAAAATATCATCAGAGTACGTCAAATATTGTCAAAATGTCCAGAAACCTGTGAATATCCCCTAAAATGACGTGGGTAACCAATTGATAGTATTGAGAAAATAGGCATCCCAGATACCTAAAAGTTGGCTAAAGTAACCTATTATACTGCCTAAAATAGCACTAACATACTTTCAAAGTTTTCGACATTGTCTTAAAAGTACGCATGCTAGGAAGCCTAAATACTTTTAAAAGGTCGAACATCCCTGAAAAGCACCTAAAAACGACAGAAAAATGTCTGTTGGGGTGAACAGCAGGATAGGGTCTGATAGGATACAACTGTCAAGTAAAATATAAGGCTCGAGGTCAGGTTAGATAATGAGAAGATAAAATTAGGGTGCATAAAATAAAGATCTAGATTAAGTTACATTAAATGACTAGAAGAGGATAATGTTAAATGAGATAAAGTTAGATTTGGTTAAATGTGGTGGTAGGAAAGTAGAATATGATGAGTAGAAGAGGGGCTTAGGTTACGATCGGTAACAAGATGATGGGAAACGGTGGCACAAGCGGAAATAATGTGATAGGTAAGAGGATGGAATAAGTAAGTAGAAGACGAGGGCTTAAATTAGGTTATGATAGGATAAAATATCCAAGTAGAATAGGAGGTGTAGATTAAGTTATATAGGTGGATGGAATATAAAGGTCCATGTTATTATAGGAGAGTATAAGAAGAAGAAAAAGAAGGTAGGGCATGTTAGGATAGCTTAGGTTATTTCAGGGTTATACAAGAATAGATATTCCTTATATACTATACTTCAGATACAATGAGAAAATTAGTGTCTATCATGAACGTGCTCTACATGTACTGTCTGTCCACCACAAGAAGGCAAGGCAGAGGAATGTGTAACGTAATGACTTTTGCTGTGCTTTTGCTCACCTTCCGAATAAGATACAAATGCTAGGTACATGTAAAATACACAAATGTGGTCACATAGCTCACCTATGCATAATTCCTATCACTGTAGTTACTGAAACGAGCATTAGATCTGGCAGCCCGGTGACTCATATGCACTCTTATACACTCATTTCGTAGTATACAGATCCACTAACAGAGCATATAAACAATTCTAGCTCCTGCCCCCTTCATTTCCCTCTTGCCTTCTTGTGGTGGGCAGACAGTACAGATGCTGTGCTTTATAAATTGTGCACAGAACTGTTCCAAAACTGTTTTTTTAAATAATTGAACAGAAAAGACTAACATGGTATGGACATGTGATAAGAATGCCAAATGAATGAATACCAAAGGAGACATTGGAATGGGACATGGAAGGGACAAGGAGGAAGGGGCAACGTAGAGCGAAGTGGATGAATGCAGTTAAAAGGAGCATGGAACAAAGGGACTACTGACTGAGTGGACTGGATGCTGAGGACCGGCACACTTGGAGACAAAAACCTCTTTGTGTGTGACAGAAAACCAGTGTAATGTGGAACACTTCCGAGAAAAATAATCCGAATACCTTCATCATCTTGCCACCTCTGCTAGTAATCTTTAACATCACGTATGGCAAACACATTGTACCTTTGGACCTCCTCTTTTTCCTTACACTTCTTTTATTCACTAATTTTCACATGCATCACAAAAATGGGTTACGTCAGCCTTTCCTTGACTACTCCAAACATGTCAATGTGTTCTTGTTAAAATGTATTTATATTTCAAGTAAATGTTCCGCACAGTTTATCTCTTCTCCCCCAGAATGCGTTACTTGTTTCTTAATGAGAGAAATAAAACTACTGATGTTCAATGTCAGTCAGCGTACTGTACGAGTGAGAGCGCTCAAGTTCATTGTCAGATCCCTTCTAGCTGGCGGCAGTCCTCCTTTGATGATGCCGCAGAACATTCCGTGTAATTGTTGCACCACTACAGAGCTAATTTGGGTGCATTCAGGCAAGCTCTCCTAGTACAGTGGAAATGAGGATTGCCCTTATTCAGGGAAATGTGAGCCACATTCTCTTGCAAAATTAGGTTTAATATCACGTTTACAAGTGCGTGCTTAGCTACTGTGTGGAAATGGAAGCACGATTTTAGACATGTTAAAGAGATATGAGCAACTTTATGTAACATATATGAAAAGGCTGTCTAAGCTACAATATATAATCTTGTAACCTTACCTTGCCTAACTTTGGACCGAAATAGAAGAAAACTTTCTATGAATCTTAATCTGATATGAATACACATATGCTTTCTACCTAATTCAAACTCAGGTAAACCCATTATGCGTGCGATGAGATGTTGCTCCTTTGTCAGGACTGCCGAGGAGAATTTGCCGGACTTAGATTCTTGCTGTCCCGGTGTGTGCCGTTTCGTCTGTCTTCATAGGTGTGTTAATTTAGGTTCAAGAGAGAGATAAGGAGGACTGGTAAGAGTCTATCCTCAGGTAGAATTTGGTGCAAATACTTAGTATATATCATTGTTTGAAAAATATCATTTGTTTAACTTCGTTCTCTGTTACCCTATCACATTTAATTTCTACCCTTGGAAATATTTCTCATATTACGATGATTTCTTATATAGAAATGTTTACGTATATTACAGCCGGCACAATGAATGTACTAAAGGGGCTGCTGCAAACCACGGCAATTTGTTATCACCCTCCGCATTAGTCTGGCTGTAATTTTTCAGGGATTTAAACATTTCCCATTTGCTAAGGTTTTTTAAACAACTGAGATAAAAAGGCATGGTAACAAATTTCGGTAGTATTCACAAAGTGGCATTATTACTTTTGTCAGTCTAACACTAATTTTCATGGCTCATACATATGGCGTCATATAAAAACAAAGTAAATTAAAGCTATGGCAATATCCTTTAGCCACTTAACATTCAGTAACCCAGGGTGCGACAGCCCATATAGGGTTAGGACCTGCCATCCCGACTGCCGGCCTGACGCCTACATACGCAAGATTGAGGTGGACCATCATCCAACCGATACGGGGAGGAGATGTGGTCAGCATCTCGACATCCCCCATCCGGAAAGTTGGTTTTCGTGACCAGGGCTGCTTATCTATCGTAAGCTCCTCACTTTCCTCACGATGCTGAGTGGGCACCGGTCCTATACCCGGAACTTAAAATCTGCACCCATAGGAGTGGGATTGAACCCGGGGTGCGTTCCGTGGCAGGGGGCCAAGGCAAGATGCCTTAGCCCACTACGCCACGGCGCAAGACTTAACATTCAGTATCTGTTGAAAATTGTTCACCCAAATTGTAGTTTTTACCTTGGGTTGCAAAGCCGCCAGTGCCTACTTGTCTTAGCCTACCAAAAAAATATATATATTTTTTTTTACAACCTTCTAAGTTCCCGTTATAGTATTTAAGAGAAAAGAGATACCTCCCCAGCTGAAATAATTAAAACTAGTCGTAATAGTATTATCGTAAGAAATTCCAAGCCTAGCATACTATGATTCGTTGCAAAAACGAAATCGTCCCTAGGAAAGACCATAAATTGACTGGCACGCAAACTTTCAGGAAAGAAACCAATAAAGAAAGACCAATACATCCTTCAAAATTCACTGTCGACAATTTGGAATTTTGCGAATAATCATTAAGAAGACATTTTAAAACATAGAAAGAGAGAAAGAAAGAGGAGAGAGAGGGTATCTTTGCGGTTTCTTCAGAGGTTCCTATCAGTATCGTTGGTGGGGTGAAGTAAGGCTAGAGCAGTGTTTTATTCATGAAGCTACTTCTGCAAGCAAATATGACACCCAGTCATATGTCGATAGCCGGCAGACCTGACCTTCCTAGGTAAAATCCACGTCCGACGCAGCTGAAAGCTGTTAGATTATTATCTCCTTCTCTCTCATGTATCGATTCCTTAACCCGGCAGAGCCAGGGACTCTCTGACTTTGCAATTATTGAAGAAACAGTGAAATCACTCGAATGTACTGATGAACAGAGAGATAGATTTGGCAGCAGTTGGCCCTCGTGACCTGGCATAAAGGCACACCTACCTCCACTTTCAGATTCCGACTCTTGTAGCCACCCCTTCCCATTAAAGTTTTGAAGTGCGTGGGAAATTTCGGGTCTTCTCTCATTATAACCTTGTTCTGTAGCCCATGTTGTTGACCAAATACGAACCTAACAAATGAGTATTAAAGCAGAAATAGAGAATGGAAAATGAAATCTCACAACCATTTCAGGCCACTGAAAAGCAATTTACAACTTTAAGAAATTGGCGTTGCTTTAATAATAATAATAATAATAATAATAATAATAATAATAATAATAATATATAATGATGATGATGATGATGATGATGATGATGATGATGATGATGATCAGAAGAAGAAGAAGAAGAAGAAGAAGAAGAAGAAGAAGAAGAAGAAGAAGAAGAAGAAGAAGAAGAAGAAGAAGAAGAAGAAGAAGAAGAAGAAGAAGAAGAAGAAGAAGAAGAAGAAGAAGAAGAAGAAGAAGAAGAAGAAGAAGAAGAAGAAGAAGAAGAAGAAGAAGAAGAAGAAGAAGAAGAAGAAGAAGAAGAAGAAGAAGAAGAAGAAGAAGAAGAAGAAGAAGAAGAAGAAGAAGAAGAAGAAGAAGAAGAAGAAGAAGAAGAAGAAGAAGAAGAAGAAGAAGAAGAAGAAGAAGAAGAAGAAGAAGAAGAAGAAGAAGAAGAAGAAGAAGAAAGAAGAAGAAGAAGAAGAAGAAGAAGAAGAAGAAGAAGAAGAAGAAGAAGAAGAAGAAGAAGAAGAAGAAGAAGAAGAAGAAGAAGAAGAAGAAGAAGAAGAAGAAGAAGAAGAGAAGAAGAAGAAGAAGAAGAAGAAGAAGAAGAAGAAGAAGAAGAAGAAGAAGAAGAAGAAGAAGAAGAAGAAGAAGAAGAAGAAGAAGAAGAAGAAGAAGAAGAAGAAGAAGAAGAAGAAAGAAGAAGAAGAAGAAGAAGAAGAAGAAGAAGAAGAAGAAGAAGAAGAAGAAGAAGAAGAAGAAGAAGAAGAAGAAGAAGAAGAAGAAGAAGAAGAAGAAGAAGAAGAAGAAGAAGAAGAAGAAGAAGAAGAAGAAGAAGAAGAAGAAGAAGAAGAAGAAGAAGAAGAAGAAGAAGAAGAAGAAGAAGAAGAAGAAGAAGAAGAAGAAGAAGAAGAAGAGAGAAGAAGAAGAAGAAGAAGAAGAAGAAGAAGAAGAGAAGAAGAAGAAGAAGAAGAAGAAGAAGAAGAAGAAGAAGAAGAAGAAGAAGAAGAAGAAGAAGAAGAAGAAGAAGAAGAAGAAGAAGAAGAAGAAGAAGAAGAAGAAGAAGAAGAAGAAGAAGAAGAAGAAGAAGAAGAAGAAGAAGAAGAAGAAGAAGAAGAAGAAGAAGAAGAAGAAGAAGAAGAAGAAGAAGAAGAAGAAGAAGAAGAAGAAGAAGAAGAAGAATTAATGTGGGGAATGTGTAATTGTTGAAGATACCTATTGAATCTGGAAGCACTAAAGGTTTTAATTAATATTCATTACAAGTTCAAATATTCATTTTATAAATTTAATTTAATTTTCATTGAAACGCCTTTGGGAGGAAATTAGAAGTGTATGAGGGAATTCAATATTTGGACTCCTGTGTATGAAATTACGGATTTATTTGAGCAATATGTTGTCAATTTGGATGACCCACACCACCTTCTATATGTGTGCAGTAATGAACCATTCTACAATTGCAAGTTTCTTGATAAATTCTATTAATTTTATAACCTTTTGAAAACTTAAATGTGCTGCTATAATGGCAGCAATAAGTAGGTATTTTATTCATTTTTAGGAGTACGTGGACAAGGGATTTAAATAAAGAAGAGGTTCTGCTGTTTAAATCATCCTGCATCATAAATAATCAAAAGCGATTAAGAATTCATATGACTTCTGAAACTCCAATTGTATTTACAGCTGAATTAACTAAATCATAGTTCAAAGTGTTAAATCATACGTATTTTTTTTAATTCCCTGCAGGCTAATTTACCACCACAGCTCATATAATCAAATGGTGTAACTGAATAAGCAAAGACCGCCTCGGTAGCGTAGATGGTAGCGTGTCTGCCTCAAGTTCAAGAGGTCCCGAGTTC
This sequence comes from Mantis religiosa, assembly GCA_030765055.1. Taxonomy (NCBI): domain Eukaryota; kingdom Metazoa; phylum Arthropoda; class Insecta; order Mantodea; family Mantidae; genus Mantis; species Mantis religiosa. Next base: position 161,419,324 of record CM060947.1, on the reverse strand, counting down.
AAATCTCTGTCAGGGTGAGTTACCCGGATACGAATTTTCTGGGGTTTTCCCTTATCCTTCAAGACGAATGTCGGGTAACTGTCAGCTCCATGGACCTTGGACTCATCTGAGCATCATTTCACCCAATTCATTCAGCATCGGATATGACATAACGTTGGAGGACGTAAACTACAAAAACTGAATAAGCAAAGCAATGTTGTACTGCGACAACTTGGATGCAGTTAAATTGTTAAGAATCAAATAATTCTGAAAACATAGTAGTTTAAAAAGTAAGTTTCGACAGAAATTTAATCAAGCTCTAGTTTTCATTAATTTAAACATTTTCCGGTTTCACGCTCTAAACAGATTTGCAGTTACGATGCACAGTGCATTAATCTCGTACAGGCAATCTTTAATGAGGTTGTGCAAGAGGACAAAGAGAACATTAAATCCAACTTAAGTACAGTACCTGTCGCAATAACAAAATTTGGAAGCAATCGAGAGAGCTACTACTAGTGCAGTCACTAGTATCGTTTGAAGAAAGTCCTTACTGATAAATGCTTTAATTTATAAGAAGAATTTGTAAAACCGTATTGTTGTTTATTTTTAAGAGAATAAAATACACTGCAGTAGAGTATGCATTTCTATAGTGCATTTTATGCCCTTTATCTGATATATTTGGAAATATAACAGTGCATGAATGCAGGTACATTTCCAGATCTTAGAGGTAATGAGGATCCAGACCTTAGAGATAAGGCAGCAATGGAAAAAGTACAGTTACAACTGTAACGTTCAACGTTATCAAACCAAACAGGTAAGTGCCTTTTCAAAACGAATCATAATAGAGCTGTTACTGCGAAGCCAGCCTAGCATCTACTTAAAGAAGATGAAATATTGCTTTCTAATAAGAAGTTCAACATAGAGATTTAATCTGAAATAAATAAATATTGTGGGATTACCAATAACTTTTTAGAAAAAGTTTGGTATATGTTGTTTAACTATGTGAGAAAAGGAAATATCTGATAAATACTATTTTCTGTGTATTTTATTAAAAATGAACCTACCGGGTGTAAATCAATATAAATATAAATGAATTACAATATTTGTGACGAAGTTCACTTATCTGTTTGAAAAATTAAAAATTTTTGAGGAATGCATTCGCTGAAATGCCGAATTTTCAGCTGACTGACAGACTGTTCTTAGTATTTGACTATGCATCTTCCAAAGATATGACGAAGATTTAAAAATAAAAAAATCCACGCCTTAAAATATCATTCGTTCGTTTTACTTTCAGAAGCTCAAATTTAATACACAGCACAAGATATTCACCCCAACCCCCCCAAAAAAAATTGTATTTTCTGCAGATAACTGAAGTGCACATCACTATGAATAAATATTATACAACTTGTACAACTGGTAAACCTGAATATTAGACTAAAACTTACCTACTTTCAACCAATAATATGAATTTGTTAAAAGCGCACAATGTACTCCAAATAAGGTAATTTAATTTTTAGCATAAAGATTTCCTTGATAACCATTATTTGTTCGACTTGTTCCGCATTTTGTCGTGTTTGGGGTAAGTGCTAACATCATTCCGTTGACTTCAGCGCTACAAACTTTTAGCATGGACTTCAGAAGTTAATAGAAATAGGCCGGGCCGAACATTCGAGCCTCTACCGAAGGGATTTGTCCGGATTAGGCCGGTCTCTGTGAGGTAGTGGTTCCCGACACCCATAGCCGCCCAGACGGCGCCAAGGATAGCAAGTAGTATGGTGTGCTACAACACTGGCGGTCCGAACGAGGTTATCGGTAGTTTTCGGATGTGTTAACGCGCGTAGGTGGCGCAGCATACACTTCCAGCCGAAGTAGGGAAGGCGAAGGCGAGCTTTCTAGAAAACAAGGTATTGCCCCACTGGAAACCTCTACGGAGCTATTTCGATGGCTCCCTGTTTAATGAGGGGGAGTTTCGATTGCCGAATAGACCTCTACTCTAACCTTTTTCTCGCTGTCATGGAAACCCCATGAACTTTCGAAACCGAATAGATGCTCAGTTTTAATGGCAGCTATCGCTCCAGCTCATGTATCTCACTTGATCTGAACAGAAATATGTAAAGACATATTTTGTGCAGTTTATTTTAACATAAACTACAGAAAAATAACCTCATACACCAAGAATAGTTTGTAGAAGCTAACAACATTGAGCGACAATATATCGAATGTCATATAAAAGCAAACAATTAAATGTCTCTATAGAGTCACACAATGATACACTATTGTAAAACTGAAAGGCTTTAGCAAAATAATCCATTGGAAAAGTAGGAACAAGGAAAGTTGTATGAACATAATAGCAATTTGACTTTCATTCGACAGCCAAAAATAATATAATTCACACATAATTATGTACCATTGTTTCTAGTAATGAGCATTCGTGCACAATAAAACAGTAATGATTCCATGCGCATTACGTAATGCAGTATGTAATGAACTGGGTGAGCTTGTCACCACATGAATGCGGTATTGAACACCAGATACACAAATAGAGGCAGGTGACTACGTTTAGTTTACATCTGACACGTCATAAAGAGGTTTCACTCTCCTAGACACTAGGATTAGGACTTTTGTGGTATATACGTAGACCAGTGAAAGTAAAGAAGCTTTTGTGAACCTTTGTTTTCATGCTCAAAGGATTCATTTTGGTAAACATTCCCTTTGTTCTGCAATTTTCTGCACATTGTTTTTGTTTAAATATTACTTAACATTTTTGCATGATTTTGTATATAATAGTGTTGCATTTCAAATCTTGGTGGTAATCCCTTTTTTTCTGGAAATAAAACAACTTGCATTAAAATTTCATTATTACAAATGACAAATATAAAATTAGTATAAATATGCAATGGCTTGTTATACATTTTTTCAGGCCCGATTAACTAAAGCTGTTGCAATTGGATCACTTGGTGTAGGCAGAAGTTTAGGATGCATCATTTTGTTTCTATAATACTGCCAATTGAAATATTCTTTCTCTCTTAATCAGAGCCCAATTTAGCATATATTTTTGGTAAACTGTAAAGTGAATTGGGTCAACTGTAAATAAAGGCCAAGTGTAATTTGGAAGTTCATTTCTCGCGTCTATGTTGCGTCACTTTGTTAAATCCTTGGGTTCACAATCCGTTCCGCGCCAAAGCAGCATTTTCTGTTTGCCGGGATTACGAGCGCTTTAGGCACTTCAAATGGAGGGCTTTGTTCTAAACTGTTGCAGTGCTTTTAAACGGAAATACCCGGCTTTATATTATCAAAATGTCATGGCAAAATAGGCATTACTCTGGGGGCGGCACTCTGAGCGCGGAAGGATAATCATTCAGCTCCTGTATTGCCGTATAGGAAGAAAAGTTTCCCCGAGCTATTTAGAATATTTTAAATTACAAAAAAAAAAAAAAAAAAAAAAAAAAAAAGTTCGCTGAGGCTTGAAAAACTATTCGAATAATATAAGGCATATTTGATTTTAATGTTCATCCTTCAAAACAAGCCACTTCAGCCATATTCCAAACTTTATTTGGTGGAATAAGTTTAAGTCTGCAAATTCAAGGCTTTCCTTGGTCTCATTTTTCTATTTTCGCGCTTCAGCGAGGTGCATTTTGGACTGTTGGATAGGTGCAGGACAAATAATGTATTACTCTGTTATTTTTTAAGACCTCTAAAACTGTAACTACTTCTAAATAATTATCTAGAATACAAAGTTATATGGACGCCCACAGAAAAGCATTGGATGATGATGTTGCAAATTCTAATGTTAAAATTAAAAGTGAGTAATAACTAATAATCGTGAAATATAATTTCATAATTTCATAATTTTGTTAACTATATCTTAAACTTTCAGAACAACTGTGCTCCAACTTCGCATTAGCGTGATCATCCGAGAACAAGAATATGCATTGTCTCTTCTTCCTAGTTCCAATAAGGACAACATTAACGGAAAGTATTCCTGACCCGCCAGATTTAGTCATTTCATCGATTTCTAGCGTCAGGTTGTGGCCTGTTCCTCCCCCTGCTGCGTCTGCTGCTACTCTGTCTTTGGTATCAGCCACTCTGGATGTGACCTTAGCAGCCTGGATCCCGGTGATCTGGTCACCTAGTAGATTGCTCTATGAGTTGACTATTCTTTGCCCTGGCTAGTCATTAGAGCTGAGACCACGCTATCTACAGGGTATGCGTGAGATAGGTTGACGAAATAAAAACAACACAGTTCGTACTATCAGCTTTACTATTCAGTTCGTTTCGTGCTTACAGTTCACCAGGAGTTGCCGCCGCGTTCAGATCGAATTACTCTAGATTTCCACTGTTAAGTTAAAACTATACTGAATTGCTGAAATCTATCACGATGGAATAAATTACGAACACTGTTTTGAAAGTATACTTCGCCGCTTAATTAACTGCTGGGAGATCTTGTTCACTTAATAAGATTCTCATTACTGATTGTACTTCTCGGCGCAATCCGACGTTTGTGTCCCCGGCAGGCAAAACACGTCTACACGGTATCACGTCTCAGACTAGAAGACCGACGCTAAAACCTAATATTCCTTACCAAAACAGATATAGCCTCGCCTCCAGCTGGATTTCTCTGAAAAACTCTAGTTAGCGAGCTACAACCACGCGGACGTTTCCCCGAAATACTGGTTTGGGCCAGGTTTGGACCGGTCTACTAATGACCCAGGTAACGACCCAACCCGTGACCACCGCCTTTCGACGGAACAATTTCATCCATATAGACCAGCAACTTTATTCAATAGCTCTGGGTTAAAATACTTATTCGCATTCTAGTAATTGAATTTAAATGCTGTGGCTTCGTTTCATGAACTTATCCATCTGTACTATTCATTATCTTAAATTCTTTCACCTTACTTCCTCATCATAATTTAATTATCATTTTCTTCATTGTTAAAATCGTATTCAATCATACGGCTGATAAATACGGCATCAAACTGCCCCCGTTTCATTATTTAATTATCCCATAATTCAAGAATGGAACGTCTTTGCCCGAATAACATTACTATTATTATCAACAACTCTACACGTCGGCAACTCTGGTTCACTTTACAATTTTCTTTGCATTTCAGCTGCGTTACATACAATCATAGTGACAAAATTTATAATACTAGTATAATTTCTTTTTTGTTTTTAACACTTCACATTATAAACATCTGAAATAATCCAATATATATTAGTTTACCATACGCTATATACACTCCACTTCTGAAAGTTTTACATTTTCTTGCGTCATACAACGAACGTTTACATCGTATTAGTTATGAACTACGTAATACTTAAGCTAGTTTACAAAATTTGTTTGTCTTCTGATTCTATATAAAGGTGTAATTTGCCAAAAGTCCTTGCACCTTCTTGGATTTGTAAATTGTTTTGGTACTCAGTTTTGTTGCTTTGAGTTGGTTATTTTCATACGATTCACTGCACTTCCACTTCACTTTAAAGTCTTAAAAGTACTTATCACCACAAGTTTTTTTTTTTTCACAATTTCGATATTTTGTGATTGGATACCATTAAGATTATATAAATTTGTTCGTCTGAATTCATTTTCATTAATAGAGTTGCATACATTTTCATCTATACCTTATCCTATATGCCTCTGCATGATTATTTGTTTATGTCCGGTACGGACGGAGAAGTTGTTTGTGCCACCTACCCATGAGTTTTCTATTTACCGCATCTACTATTTCAAATGTATGTTCCCCAAATTTTTGAATAATTTCCCCAGGACCTTGATATAGTAACTCCATGCGCTTGTTTCTGTTCTTCAAGGCGCAGGACAACTTGTGATCTTTAATTAATACTAGATCACCTATCTCTGAGTTGCATTTGTGTCTTCTTCGTTTTCTCTTCGATTTCCTCTTTTCGGCCTCAGATGTTCACCAATTTCTGACGAAAATATGACAAAGTCGTCCACATATTGAGCCACGAATTTCTTTATGGTTTCTCCAAAAATAGCATACAATGCTCTCAACAATGCGCCTCCGCTTGTGTTCATTCCAAATGCGCAGACGGTAAACTGGTAAAGAATTCCAGGATGTAAAAATGCAGCAAATTTTCTCAATTCTCTCTTAAGTGGAATCTGCCAGAAGGAGGCGGTCAGATCTAATGTAGAGAAGAATTTTCCTTTATGCAACTTGCTCAACGTTGCATCCACGCTCTCAGGTCTAAATCTGTCTGGTTTACAATGCTTGTTTAGCTTTCTTGCGTCTAGTGTTATTCTACTTTTCCCACTAGCTTTGCTTACTATGCACAGGGGGTTCACGTATATGGAGTCTGAGATTTCGATAACCCCGTCTTCTAGCATGTCTTCTATCACTTTATCGACTTCTTCCCGAATAGCGGATGGTATGGGTCTCGCTTTATGTGTAAACGGCTCTATGGGCGTCATTTCGAAAGAGTGAATATATTTCGTGCATCTTCCTGGTTTATCCGAAAATACCTCCTGGTGTCGTACTAAAATCCTAAATAATTCTTCTTTCTGCGCTGTATTCAGGTAGTTAGCCTGACTGACTTTTTCTCTTCTCATAATTCCAATTCCTGGCGGGATTTTCTCGGGGTTCAGCTTCCACATATTCCCTAATCGTTCCAACATCTCCATCATACATCTCATTGTTACTCGATTCGGCAGCATATTCTTCGACGTTTATCTCGCCAAGCTCCATTGCTCCAATTTTTATGTACTCAACAAAGAATACGTCTCCCCGGATTTCATCTTCACGTTCATCTCGTACAACTTCCTCTGAACCGCTATCGTCGACAAATGGCACCACTACTGTTTCTTGCCCTGTTTCTAACTTGACAAATCTATTCTCGAAATTAACAATGGCTTTCTATTCATACAGGCAATCACATCCTATAATTATGTCGGTAACGAGTCTGGGTACGAGGAACAAAACCTCAATAATTCTACCATTTATTTCTACGTTGAGCATGACTTGAAATTTCACTCTTTCTTTCCTCTTCCCTACAGCTAGTGAACAAAATATACTGCTTACTGGTAAAGACATTATCTTCAAACCCCGGTTGATTAGTTCTTCATAAAACTTTTGCGAGCACACTGTACTGTTAGCTCCAGTGTCTATTATTGCAGTGTCCGGAATTCCGTTAATGGCAACTGCTATTCGTGGTGGTTCGAACACTTTGTCACTGTCTTCACTTCTGTTCCTCAGATTGGTTTCCTTCTGTAACATCATTTGCCCTCTGACGATCTTATTTTTCGCATACGGATCACATCGTTTCCTCCCAGTCTGCACTGAAGGCGCGTTTGACTGGGTACATAGTTTCCCTGAGTCTTGCTGTAAGCTCCAGTTCTCGTTGCATTCTTTCCTTCCAAATTTTCTTCCTGAGAAGGATGGCCGCGGTTTTCGAACACTTGCCTGGTTACTTGTAGGGCTTCGGCCCTTTCTCCATTTATCGGCGAATTTCTACCGCTCCTGCTCCTTTCTCCGTGCTGCGGCGACTTTGGCCTAAATTCTGGAATGTTGTCGAACCTCCAGTAACCATTTCCTGAATGTCTTCTTTTTCTCTCGTTCCATCCTCCTCGTTTCCTTTCATGCTTCGCCGCGTTTACGTAATTTACTTGTACATTTCTGTTTCGGTCGTGCCCGTTGCGGTTCCTCTGGTTGCGGTCAAAATTATGTCGGCCTCGGTTCGCCCACTGCGAATTACCTCCTCTGGGTGCGGGACCTCGGTATCTATCTCGGACATCCTGGTTTTGATTGTAATTGATATGTGCCCCTTGCCCGAAATTATTTGAAATTTCCCTTTCGTTGCTCGCTCCAGGCCTAGCGAAACTTTCATTTTTACTCTTTGATTTGTTTCTCTCCAATGCCAACAGCAAATCGATCATGGTGGCGACGTTTGCGGGTTTAGCTATAATTAAATAGTCCTGGAGTGCCTCTGGGAAGTGTGTCGTGATAATGGCGATTAATTCTTGCTCACTCATGGGTGGATCCAACATTTTAGATTTCCTAGCAAGTTTCGTGAAATAATTAACCATCGACTGATCAGTTCTTGGGTCATACTTTCCACTACTCAGTTCTAATCTTATGCTAGACTGCCTGTTATGTCCCCAGTATCTGTTCATGAATAAACTTTCAAAGGTCCTGAAGTCATTATTATTTCCCATTGATACCTCTAACCAGTTAGCTGCATTTCCCTTAAGGCATTTCCTAACAATTGTCATGCAATACTGTTCAGGAATACACTTTACAGAAAAATATTCATGCAGACTCCTCATAAAATCCTTAGGATTATCAGAATCCTCATGTTCAAACAATGGTGGCACAATTTCATTTAAGATGTGGTTTGGCCATTGCATTTGACCACCACTCCTTTCAACATGTACATTATTACCTCTGGGTTCATAACTGGAGGTACTTGGACCCATATTAAGCATCGAAATGTCGGCTGAGGCACTTTGTCTCGCTTCGTTTCGTGCAGAGCTTTCACTTATCTGACTAGCATTAGAATTAGGTTCAGTTACACACAACCTCAAATTTTCTAATGTTTCCTTCATTCCATTAATTTCTGTAGCTACCTCTTTCATTTGTTCATTTATTTCGTCCACACCCCTACCTTGCCTTCTAATTTCCCTTTCTGCTTGTTCTAATCTACTTCTATTTTCCCCTGATTCCTTGCTAGCCGTTTCTCTAATTTGGTCTAATTCCTTGCTAACTATTTCCCTCTCTTTTTCAAATTGCTTTGCTACGTCCTCTCGTAATTTCTTGTATTCTCTGCTTGACTTCTCACTTACTTGATTACAAACTTCGATTCTTATACTTTCTATTTCCCCCCGTACTTCAGTTCTAACTTGATTAATTTCCCCTCTAACCTCTGCTTGAAAGGTTTCTAATGCTTTCTGCTGACTTTCGAGCTTCCTAACCAAATATTGCTGTCCTGCCTCTAATTTTTGACTAGTACTTTCTAATTTCTGACTATTACTTTCTAGTTTCTGGTTAGTACTTTCTAATTTCTGACATACTTCCTGGTTATTACTTTCTAATTTCTGGTTCGTACTTTCTAATTTCTGACTTAATTCTAGGTTATTACTTTCTAATTTCTTACTTACTTCTAGATTATTACTTTCTAATTTCTGACTTAATTCTAGATTATTACTTTCTAACTTCTCCATTATCGCTTTCATCATGGCTACCATACTCCTATTCGTATCTGAGTCATTTACATCTACTCCCTGGATATTATTAGTTGTTTCCTTAGCTACACTAACCTGTACAATTTGATTGTTACTACTACATTCTGTATCCCTTCCTACGTTATTTTCTAGACCCTGAACATTATTACTTTCCATTGTCTTTTCTAATCTATTCTGTATATTCTGAGCACTTTCTCCTATTTCTGCTACTTTCTCTTTAACAATTTGTATAGTACTCCCCTGCACGTCCATGATTTGTGAATTTGGCCGACCTTTCACGTTTCCGTTTCATAAAATACTCTCTATCAGTTCACTGCAACAACGACAACAACACTAAAATGTTACACTCAGTACCTTTGGTTTTCTGCTGGAGCTTCCGACGATCCTGATGCTGGTTGCTTTTCGTCTCTCGAAGCGCCACGTTGGTTCGCCAAGTTTGTGCCCGGTTCCTCCCCCTGCTGCGTCTGCTGCTACTCTGTCTTTGGTATCAGCCACTCTGGATGTGACTTTAGCAGCCTGGATCCCAGTGATCTGGTCGCCTAGTAGATTGCTCTATGAGTTGACTATTCTTTGCCCTGGCTAGTCATTAGAGCTGAGACCACGCTATCTACAGGGTATGCGTGAGATAGGTTGACGAAATAAAAACAACACAGTTCGTACTATCAGCTTTACTATTCAGTTCGTTTCGTGCTTACAGTTCACCAGGAGTTGCCGCCGCGTTCAGATCGAATTACTCTAGATTTCCACTGTCAAGTTAAAACTATACTGAATTGCTGAAATCTATCACGATGGAATAAATTACGAACACTGTTTTGAAAGTATACTTCGCCGCTTAATTAACTGCTGGGAGATCTTGTTCACTTAATAAGATTCTCATTACTGATTGTACTTCTCGGCGCAATCCGACGTTTGTGTCCCCGGCAGGCAAAACACGTCTACACGGTATCACGTCTCAGACTAGAAGACCGACGCTAAAACCTAATATTCCTTACCAAAACAGATATAGCCTCGCCTCCAGCTGGATTTCTCTGAAAAACTCTAGTTAGCGAGCTACAACCACGCGGACGTTTCCCCGAAATACTGGTTTGGGCCAGGTTTGGACCGGTCTACTAATGACCCAGGTAACGACCCAACCCGTGACCACCGCCTTTCGACGGAACAATTTCATCCATATAGACCAGCAACTTTATTCAATAGCTCTGGGTTAAAATACTTATTCGCATTCTAGTAATTGAATTTAAATGCTGTGGCTTCGTTTCATGAACTTATCCATCTGTACTATTCATTATCTTAAATTCTTTCACCTTACTTCCTCATCATAATTTAATTATCATTTTATTCATTGTTAAAATCGTATTCAATCATACGGCTGATACATACGGCATCAAGGTAAATATTTGGAACTTTAGCCATTTGCATTATGTCAATTAATAAAATGTGGTTACTTCTAGTGATAGATGTGAATGTTTTTACCTGAGTTATATCGTACACCGAGTGTAGGGATAGTAAAGAGAAAAACGGAGCAGAGCACCATGTTGCGGTACGAAGAATCACACTTCGTGAGAGTGAACAGGAGGAAAGGAGTAAATGGGAATAAAGATCTTTCTGTTAAGTTATCCGTAAACTGTACACACTCATGACGGTAGTTTGTTGGAGTATTGCTTTAGAACGGTTATTGAAATATATTACCTAATGGAATCACAAAGGCCATAACTATAAGTAAAAAGTAACAATCTTTTCAAATTTGGTAATACATAAGAATTTGAGTAAATTACCTTGACTAAAACTGGGTAACGATAAAAGTACTGAAACTCATTTGGCTGCAATCCATAATCATTTTGTCTTATTTTCCATACAAATGATGTTCATCATTTAAATTTTGAGTTATTTATCGAAAGATTAACGCAGTAAATATCTACAATGGAAATAGAAGGAAATAATTAGAATATGGAATATGCCATTGACCGATAAAACATCGGAAACAGGTCTAGCACCTAACGCTCCTAAAATGTATGCATCATTGTTACAATGCATTTTTAAAATTTAAGCTCCTTTACTCATAAATTTCATCCATAATGCAACATAACAGCATAACAGCCCAAATCAAGCCTGCGCCTGCCTACGCCCACATACGCAAGGCAGTGTTGGGCAATCATCCAACCAATACGGTAAAAATTGAGGATACCATCTCGACTAAGACCATCTGAAAGTTGGTACTTTGAATGGTGGATTTATTACCTATAGCAGCTCCTCACGATGCTGAGTGGGCACCAGTCTCATACCAGATACTTAAAATTCCCACCGACACAAATGGGATCGAACACGGGTGCATTCCGTTGTAGGGTTCGTGGAAATGCCACTTTTTGCTGGTAGGGCTATCAAAATCCAACCCTTATCCTAAATGATCGGGGAAATGTGGCGAAAAATTATGTAATTTAAGGCATTTTGATATTCAACATTCTTAATAACACACAAATCGGTAGTTTTTCATAAAGTTATTTAAACTAAAGAATACCCCCCCCCCCTCTAGTATAAAATTGCAGTTTAATTCCTAAAGATGAAAACAAACTTTGGGGACATCTGATATTTGACTAAAGGTACATGTTGTATATCAAGTCAATAGTGATTATCTACCTATAGACAAATAAAACTTCAAACATAGTTTTACATATCTCATTAGATTATTTCGGCATTATTTTTTATATTCAAACATGTGATGTCAATCTGAACTTATAAGTGCATAAGTTTTCTATTTCTAGCTTTCAAAGATATATTGGCTAATAATCGATGTCATAAATTTTGTCTATTCCTGTATGCTTTCTATCATAATGCAGAATGAAAGCTTTATTTTAATTGATCTGGTTATATATCTGGTTGTATTTATGCTGATAAAGGTCAACAACCATCTGCTAAGATAAATCCTAAGGGCAACTCCAAAGAAAAAGCAGACTGTTTCCGCCTCGCGATGGGCTTACCGTTGCTACATAACAGGCTCTGTAAATTGGATGCCCAAGTTCTCAAATACTGCTACTATCAATAAGGATTATCCTTCCCGAAGGTTCTTTCTATACTTCTTCATGATGCTAACTAACAAAAACTGCTTAAAAATCTAACAGCCGACTTTACAACCCAGAAACGTGGCACTATTCAATCACCGATGCATCTGCTGTAACTGATTTTTGATCAGTAACAAATATTTCTAACAAATATTTTACAAAAATAAACAAATCTTGCCTCTGGTTAACAGCAGTCTACTTACCTCTGATGCTGTTGACCTTTTATTAATCTACTAAAGCATCCAGCTTGCAACTCTGCAAACTGCACCTCCACTTCACCAGATCTCACACATTTCCTAACATCTCTTTTCACTCTTATTCAGTTTTTCCCCCTCATAAGTCCCACATCCGTAACTTACATAATGCCGTTTAAATAACATCACTTACGTCTTAGAGCTTTCTTAACTGTAGTGCCAACGGTACGTCACAGAAACGTCAGCAGCTTCTGTAATTTCTGTCCCGATATAACATAAAATGTTGCTGCGTCTCTCAAACACATATAGAACCACAAGAGTGAATTGCAGTTCTCGGGCACAAAGTCTATCGAGAAGATCAACTGGCATTACAATCATTATCTAGCGCAACATCCATTTCCGCTCTGCTAGTTCCTTGTCCAGTGTGTTTACTGCCTGGATGTAATCCAATATACTATATTCTGACTCGAACCCGGCTTGCTCTAACGGTTGGTTTTCATCTAGTAATTTTATCAATTGTCTTGTGAATATTTTGGAGAATTAATTTTACAGGCTGATGTGTTTGTAATTCTGTATGCAGTATCTAGGTTTTTTTTTTTTTTTTTTTTAAGTAAAACTATAGTACTCGACCTCCATTCTCGGGGAATCCCGAGAACTGACGTCCATTTAACTGGATTTACCCCGTTGCATTCTGCAACTGTTTTAATGCACGATGTGGTATCTGCTCACCAGAAAGGCGGTGTAGTTGAGCCATCTGGATGACGTTTCTAAACTCCTATAACCCTAATTTGACCCTTTAACCTTAGTATGCTGTACATTTTTATAATATAGCAAATATTATCTATTTAAAAGTTTGGATCATTGCAGAATCCATTCTGGGCGTTGAAGTAACTGAATTTTCTGTGTCCATATTTACTCCTGATGTTCATGTCCTATTTTACCTCGTTTTAACAATTTGTTTCATTCATCATGTGGTTTACGGTTTCAGATATGTATGGCCAAGTATATCGTATACCAAAAGCTTATAAAATTATATACAAAATTGGGTATTTCCAATAGAGGGATCTCATGTCTATGATTTGTAAAGCGTACAATGAAATGGACCTGAGATGCATTTTGAGCTTCATAGATTGCAAAACAGAAACTGAAATATCATTGAAATAAATACAAATATACTGAGGTAATGCACTTTGTCAGTATTTCATCCATTTCTGGGGCAAATAGATGGCTGAAAGTTTTAGAAAATAACTATCTTAATAGAACCATAAAGAATATTATTGGACTATTACGTCATAGAAAATAACTGTGGTGACTTTCAAAGTACCTAAACAGTGTCAGTCTAATTTAAACAGTCTGGTCTAAAATTAGGTCTTTTTTTTTTGTTTTTTTTTTGGGGGGGGGACGTGGGAAAACTTTTCACTGAGGAAAATTTAGCAATGAAATGGCACAATCCATCCAATTTCCAATAACTTCCAGGTCTAACTACAACGTAATTAACCACATTTCTTCCCACTGCCTACCGATGCTACCCTATTTATGAAAGTTTTAGGAAATGTCTATACGTTTGTGAACGTTTGAGAGACTGTGATGTTACTGAACTGAAACAAAGCGAATTGCTGATAGTGGTAAAAGCATCTATTTCTAAGTCATTCATCTTCGAGACTTAATCGCTCAAATTTATTACTGGAAAGTTTTGATAAATACCAAAAATCATATTTCAAGCAGGTAAATAAGGCAAAGGGCCATTGAATTCTGACTCAGCTCCAAAATTATTTCACGGTTTTTTTTAAATGTTATTTGCACTACAAATAAATTAATACGTTTTGATTTCTCTTCAGTTATACTATCGAAGCCTTCTTCATTCTCACTGACGTTATACAAACTGAAGGCCTCTTCATTCTCATTGATTAATTACAATTAAGAAACCGTTGGGAGCGACAGAAACATCTTAAAAGGGAATATTGTGAAATTTCTGTGACAGAATTGATTTAATATCAGAGCTCTGGATCAACTATACAACCCTGAATACTTACTGAACTTTCCCGCAGAATGTGGAGACAGACTGACACTTGCTATTAAACAATTGGGTTTGGTGCAGGATGTTTTGTTCAGTTCCACGCTGTAATGAGTGACAGGTTAAAGCAGAAATAAGTAAATATTTTATTTGTTACTGGCTCTGTCAACTAACGGATCATATCAGTGCCACCGGTGTGCCAGAATTCCATGCCTCAGGAGTTCTTTTACATGGTAATCAACATGGTTTGACGCTTTCAAACACATTTGGAAACACCTCTAAAGGAAGGATGGCCATCTAGATTGCATTTACAGTTTTAAGATTATCAGCTTTCTGTTTAAAAAATTGTGGATCATTGCGAATTGTATTTAATAGTTGGAGTTGGTAGTTGGACATTGCATTAAAGACGCAAAGGAATCGGGTTTGTCATACACCTCATACACAAGGCCTGTTGTGCCTTCTCGGAAAGTGTGAAACAGGCTACAGTAGAATTATGTTGTGGTGTTGGCATTGACCCTGAATGTGTGGAAACTTTGAAGACAATTTCTGAATTAAGTATTAATTTGATTTTCATTTATCTTACAGCAATAGACGACCTGATATGACTTCTGAATTTCTCTGTTCAACCATGTATCGTTCCTAAACAATACACCAGCCAACATAATGTATGACGGAAATAATCTCCTCTGTGATTCTACGAAGCTTCTTGCAGAGGTCCTAAATCATTCTTTGTTCTAAGTCATTGTACTGTAAGTCAACGATTGTTAAAAAAACTGGGGGATTCCAGTTATATATTGAGATTACTTCTGTGGTTATTATTATCAATACGTGTGAGGTCACGCTGGATTGCACAGGATACTAATTAGAGTTAGAGAAGAACGAAAACAAAATCCTAACTTACTGTAGGAAGTCTAAATGTTTCATTTAATTACTTTGTGAATGAAAAGTAAAATTAGGAAACCTAGTAAATCTCTTTCATAAGCTACTATAAGCATACCAGTTTCAGTGCTTTGTCTTTAAGATAGAAAAGCCTTTCGGACGCTCTGAGAGTTTTTTCTTTGTCTCTTTCGGAAGCGCAAGCCGTAAATTGGTAACAAAGGGTGCAGGATCATGTTTCATTTGGGGATTTAAAACAGAAGTTGTAAAACCCTTTAGCTTAAAGTAAGGTCCTCACTCAGATAAGCTTTCTACATGGCAACTTAGTTTTAACCCACGGTTATCGGACTCTCTTTCACCGGTGCAATCTAAGGCGCACACACTGCCCATTTCTATTGTAACTGTGACACTTTTGTTCTTTTGAATTCGCCTTTCTGCCTTGAATTCAATTGTTAATAAAATGTATGTTATAGTGCCTCTATCACTTACGACGTGTCAGCAACGAACAACCTTATTTCTCTGATGAGAAACCAGTGGTGGCCCGCGCTAAAGCAGTGCGCCCTCCTTACTTCTCAGGAATAAATAATTACCTTTAAAAATTTCTGCATAAATTTCTGCATAAATTCTGCATAAACTCAGATTAAGGGATTTGGGATCCGGACTAAGAATAATTGGACACCTGTATTGTAGTGTACAAGAGAAGCAAGTGGTTTTAATGACTTATCAGGCTTGTACCTAGAAGTTGTAATGGGCAACTGAATAAAAATAAGATGTCATAAGTAGAGCTGTAAATGCCACGCAAAATATCTAGGCTGCCTCGCACTAAGCCTCTCGACTCAATCGAAGCACTGTC
>CM060947.1:161383153-161398153 GCA_030765055.1 Mantis religiosa | reverse complement strand
TGAATTTATATTGGTGAGAAAATTGGCCATTTTGTCGAAACTCTTGGTGATAGTCTGGGTATTTCTTAGCAATTGATGTTTGTAGGATGTTGAGGACGGAAGGAAAATTAAAATCTGGGTGTAATACTGTTGTGATAAAAGAATTATGACATGCTTTTGTGCATAAACTTTTCACATACCTTTGGTAACTAAGGAAGAGGCTAACTGGACGGTAACTTTATAGTACGAGTAATTGCTTAGCTTTATGTGGTTTTGGAAAACTATTATTTCGACTAACTTCCATCACTGAGGGAAAACCTTAATTTGGTAGGCCAGAATATTTTATATTTGTTTTGAAGCAACATTACAAATGACATCATGACCTGGTGTCTAATGGTAGCTTTTGGATGGGATAGAACCGCTACTGTGGAGAAGTGTATGCAGTTATATTCGCCACATGAATTTCGTTCATTTTTTTAAGAAGTTCAACTCCAGTGACTGATATGGCCGCTCTTGTTGGGTGACAATATTTCTTCATAAAACTTTGCAAAAACTTGCATTGTCCTCATTATTACTGGTAGTTGTGCAGTTATCTACACGAAGAGAAAGAGCGATGGCTGGTTGTAGCAATTTTCGCTTAGATGGCTCCTGAAGTGTCTTGCCTCTTGTTGAAACAGTTGATAAATAGAACTGGTAAGTATATAGAAAAGGTGTTGATTTAGATCACATTTAACTTTTCGTTACCGTTACTGTTTTCTTCGGTACCGTGGGTGCCTCTCGCCTTGCCACAGGCAAGTGGTAACCAGACCTCTGTCTACTTGAAGCAGTTGTTGCTTCTCTAACACAAAAGTAAATGTTCTGTTAAGTGTTGATCTGCAATATCTATCGATAGCAGATGGTGTCGCTAATTTGTGTGCTAACGTGAGCTCGAAATCCAATATTGAATGAGATTTATCGCAGTTTACAATACCGTTTATAAGAATTGGTTTCTGAACTACTAAAAGAGATTTTAATTAGAAAGTAATTAAGACTGGACAATGGATGTCACATATGCTGGAACATGTTGGTTATTCTGTATTCCGTTGTTAAGGATGTCAGGGAGTGCAGCTGCATTATATGATTATGTGAATGGTTGGTTTAATATGTGTTTCAATTTAAACTTTCCAGCAGGATGGTTGAGCTATTGACTAGGAAATGTAATGAAAGAAGGTTAACATTAAGTGGATTGGATAAAGTCTTATAAGCTCAACATAAAACGAAGTTATTTTTTATAGTAACACTTAATTTCAACTCCAACTAGTTCCGCATATCTTGTACCAGAACCAATATTTGTATGATGAGAAGGTAATACATGTTTAATGCTTATCGTTACTACACCATCAGCATTGCTAGTTGTTCTGTCGTTCCTATGGATTTTGTAACAAGTAATAGAAAACGTCTCACTTTGCAAAAAGCGTCTCTTTGTAATATATGCCGTATTTATATTATGTACTGATAAAAATAAAACTAAAGAAGTTCTTTTATTCGCAGCCCAGTTGCGTTCCGGTTTACAATTGTTAGCTGATGAATATAAACTATATTACTGCTTCCATTTTGTAAACCTAATGATAGAAGTTAGAAGGTAGAAGTTTGAAATTCTTGAATTATTGGGAGATGTGAGGTTCAGAAGGGGAAGGTGTAAGCAAAACGTTTGCAGAAGATTAGAGAGAATGTGTTGAGGGATCTGAAGTAGGTTGTTTCACACCGTTGGCGTTGTCCTTTACGAATAGTTTGTAAATAGCTGCATTGATGTGACCTTGAGTTTCCTGTAGATGTTGACTATTGAGGTATAAATTGCTGACTCTGATCTCGAGTCGATGGAAATGCTCCTGGCTTCAGATGAGGAAACGAGCTGAGACGAGCAGCAAGAGAAGCAGTAATAATGTTCTCTGTCCCCGTCGTTTAGATGTACGGTTCTTTAACTGCAAGTAGCGTTGGCATCTCCTGTATTTGGCTGCATGTTGTTCCTCATTGCAGTTCACACAGTTCAGAGGAGCTGGTAAACGGCATTCTGAGAAATGATAAGCTCCGACACGTTAAGTCATATCGGACGATGAATGAAATGGGTGAAACGATGCTCAAATGACTCCGGGGTCCATAGAGCTTAGAGTTACCCGACATTCGTCTTCCAGGATAAGGGAAAACCCAGGAAAAAGCCTTATCCAGGTAACTCGCCCTATTCGAGATTCGAACTCGGGACCTCCTGAACTGAGGCAGACACGCTACCATATACGCTACCGAGGCGGGCGCTCCGACACATGCTACATATTGTGGTACAAGTTGACAGTAATTCTTAGTATGCCTGACGTTCTGACAGCGAGTACCTGTGGTGTACTTTTGGACTTTCTGGTTGAACTTGATGACCGTAAAGCAAAGTAGATATGTTAAATTTAGGAGGATTTTCCTGATCATTATGATTAAGTTATACTGCACAGAGAGTTAATGACTGCTTACTTTTTTAAAAAGCCTTGCTGCTTTCCGCAGAGGATAATGCACTATAATACACTTAAACAGTATTTCCACATCGCTAATTGAGTAAGGAGGGTTTCGTATGATTACCGAAAGCCTACTGTGTCCGCAGAATTCCTGTATGTGTAATATGGTTAAAGTGTGTAGCTGAATATCGAAAACAGTCACAAGTTGATGAAAATACCGTTAATGTTTTACCCGTAAATCCCTGTGAAATTTAGATTTTGTGTGACTGTGTATGCTCTGTATAGTAAGCTGATAGTCCTCAGCATGCTTAAGCAGATTGTTGGCTATTTCTTTTAAGGCTCCTAAGGAACATCTGAGGTTAATATTTGTTAATGCTTGGTACCCATGAGTAGGCATTGTGGAAATGAATGAACTCGTTGCTGCTTGGTATCATCAAAAGAAAGTTTATTGTACTGTTTGAATTAGAGCAGGCAGCCTAGAGGCTTCAATTTTCTGATTATTGGATATGTAATCTTAGTTCAATTAAGGTAATGATATTTTTTTTTTTTTCTTTTAGCTCGGTGTTGCCTTGAAGCTTTGCTAACTAATTGGCCGTGTTCTACTTTACGCACCTTGAGATAATTATTGTCTTTTGTTTAGTTTCATTTGTAGAAAAGCTTAACATTTATGCGTATGGTTCCCATATAAGAAAATTCACCTTCTCTATGTATATACCCATTCTCTTGATGTTCATGAGTATTTATATTGTTTTAGCTAACGAGAATTGTAATGTAATCGAGTCAGCCTGCCTTGGTAGCGTGGTGGTAGTGTGTCTGCCTCACGTTCAAGAAGTCCCGAGTTCGAATCTCGGTGAGGGTGAGTTACCTGGATAAGGTTTTTTCCGGAGTTTTCCCTTATCCTCATAGACGAATGTCAGGTAACCCTAAGCTCAATGGATCTCGGACTCATTTGAGCATCATTTCACCCAATTCATTCATCGTCCGATATGACTTAACGTTGGAGGGCGTAAATTACAAAAACAAAAAAAAAAAAAAAAAAAAAAAAAAAAAAGTGATCGAGTCAATGAGTGGAAAGGAAACTTTATCAACATTCTACTTTCACTTACTACATTGAGTATGAAAAAAGAGCTTTAATAATAACAATATTAAAAACAGAAATTACATTTGTCTAAAACAACGGATTAATGTTTTGAAGTGTTGAAATTATAATATTAACTATTTACAGAAAAGTGATATCACCTTGTTAATAGCGAAGTTAATAGGCTACCTACATCCTCTTGTTATTATTGCATGCAACTTCGAATACAGGTAATGCTTTCTAATATCTTTTTTAGTGATTTATTTGTTTTAGTAAATGTATGATGTGAAATTAATATTTTCTGCCAAACTGGAATGGCGGTGCAAGAATTTGTTTTGAATTCACTTTAGAAAACTGAAAACGTCTCTCCTGTTTTTGTTTTGGCTTATCTTGGAGTGCAGATTCATCAGATTATTCATGTAGGGTTATTACCGGCTATTAATCTTGCTGAAGAAAATTTCACACAGTAGTTATCAATAATTTCAAACTTATTTTAAAATTTAAGGTTATGTATGTTAAATGTATGCTTCAAAATACTAAACAGAATTTAGTGGATAGTAAAATCCATACTCTTCATGTACAAGTAACATTATTTAGATTTGTCCACTAATTTTAAAAGATTTCTGGAATAAATTACATTTGGAATAACTACCTTTCCTTTCATTCAGATAACGTGTATTTCGGTGGGTGCTATACATGAACAACGTGATTAAACAACAGACTAAGCTCTCGCCAACTACATATGTAGAGTACTTAAATATTCCATTGCTTAAGTCATCCCAAAATATGAGCTAATTACTCCAGTGAGCCACTGAACAATAAACACTATTAGTTAATAATCATCATACTATGAATAGATAAGCTAATTATTACAGAGATATTTTAACGCTATTCGATCATAAGGACTATGTCGTACCTGTTAAAATTAATGATAATGAATAATAATAATAATAATAATAATAATAATAATAATAATAATAATAATAATAATAATAATAATAATAATAATAATAATAATAATAATAATAATAATAATAATAATAATAATAATAATAATAATAATAATAATAATAATAATAATAATAATAATAATAATAATAATAATAATAATAATAATAATAATAATAATAATAATAATAATAATGCTAATAATAATCATCATCATTATGATTATTACTATTACTATATACTATACTATTACTGTATATTAGTATATACAGTAATAGTATAGTAATAATAATAATAATAATAATAATAATAATAATAATAATAATGCTAATAATAATCATCATCATTATGATTATTACTATTACTATTTACTATACTATTACTGTATATTATTATTATTATTATTATTATTATTATTATTATTATTATTATTATTATTATTATTATTATTATTATTATTATTATTATTATTATTATTATTATTATTATTATTATTATTATTATTATTATTATTATTATTATTATTATTATTATTATTATTATTATTATTATTATTATTATTATTATTATTATTATTATTATTATTATTATTATTATTATTATTATTATTATTATTATTATTATTATTATTATTATTATTATTATTATTATTATTATTATTATTATTATTATTATTATTATTATTATTATTATTATTATTATTATTATTATTATTATTATTATTATTATTATTATTATTATTATTATTATTATTATTATTATTATTATTATTATTATTATTATTATTATTATTATTATTATTATTATTATTATTATTATTATTATTATTATTATTATTATTATTATTATTATTATTATTATTATTATTATTATTATTATTATTATTATTATTATTATTATTATTATTATTATTATTATTATTATTATTATTATTATTATTATTATTATTATTATTATTATTATTATTATTATTATTATCATTATCATCATTATCATTATCATCATTATCATTTTCATCATTATCATTTTCATCATTATCATTATCATCATTATCATTTCATCATTATCATTATCATTATCATCATTATCATTATCATTATCATTGTCATTATTATTGTCATTATTATTGTCATTATTATTGTCATTATTATTGTCATCATTATTGTCATCATTATTGTCATCATTATTATCATCATTATTATCATCATCATTATCATCATCATTATCATCATCATTATCATCATCATTATCATCATCATTATTATTATTATTATTATTATTATTATTATTATTATTATTATTATTATTATTATTATTATTATTATTATTATTATTATTATTATTATTATTATTATTATTATTATTATTATTTTTTATTATTTATTTATTTCTGATCTCTACATGCTCCACTACATAAGTAGTACTACATGCTTTTCACTCTTTTTGTGATTTTTGTATACATTTTTCCAGTTTTGATGTGAACCATTTAGTTTTTTTTTTTTTTTTTTTTTTTTTTTTTTTTTTTTGCTTGTATTATACATTAATGCCTTTTAGTACTTGAAAGTCTATAGAGTTTACAAATTTTGTAAATGATTTTAAATGTCTTTTAATTAGTATTGACTTGTGTGTTGGCCAGTTATCAGTTCTTAGAACACTATGTTTTAGAGTTTCTCTTGCACTATTCACCACACTGCACTCGAATATTATGTGATCCACCGTTTGGGCTCCTCTCCTGCATGAACACTCAGGGCTGCTAACGATCTTGAGTCTGTTGAGATAAGTGTTGATATTTCCGTGTCCTGTAAGTATTGTTGTCATGTTTGGTGTTAGGTAGAACCTGTTTGTGAGTCTGCTTTCCACTGTTGGGAAGAATTTCTTTGTGGTTGTGCCTTTTGTGCTCTGTTCCCATTTCTGCTGCCATTTGTTTTTTGTTGATTTCCGAAGAATTTGTTTTATTGCGGTGATCGGTAATTTGTTGTAGTATATTTCCTTAGTTTTTGCTGCATTCTTTGCCAGTCTGTCAGCCACTTCATTACCCTCTATTCCAATATGAGCCTTTACCCATTTGAATTGTATTTTCCAATCTTTTGCTCTTAGTATTGCTGTAGTTCTTCGTATTTTCTCTGTTAGGTTATTGTGATTATTGTAATCGTCTATGGAGTCAATTGTTATTCTGCTGTCTGTGTATATGGTTACTCTTTTGTTATCTGTGTCTTCAGTGTCCGTCGTTTCTAATAATTCCAGCGCTTTTGCAATTGCCAGTTGCTCTGCCTGATTATTTGAGCATCTTTCATTGAGTTTGTATTTTTTTTGGTTTATCAGTTGGTTTTGTCTGTATATGGCTACTCCTGCTCCCACTCCTACGTCACTTTTGCTTCCATCTGTATATATTTGCCACACTGTATTTTCATTGTTTCCTATTTTTGGTTCTTTTGTGCCTTGAAAGTCAGCTGGGTGGAGCCAATTCTTGGGGTTTTCCGGGCGGTCTATTTGGTATTCAGTGTTGGTTTTTCCTGTTTTTACGTTATATAGTTCAGCCACCTCTGTTGTCTTTAAGTCTATGGGTATTGTTCCTGTGATTATGCAGAGTGCTTCATGGGAAATTGTCATATATGCCTTTGCCATCCTTGTGAGCATTAATCTTTGAACTCTAACATATTTCATTTGGTTGTGTTTCTTTTCTAATGATTCCATCCAGACTGGTGCAGCGTATAGTAGAATTGGCAGTATTGCTCCTTTATATATTATTTCTAGAGCCTGATGTTTTAAGCCCCAAACTATCCTTGCCGATTTAGAAAGTGCATTGATTAATTTGATGCATTTTTCACTCACTTTGTTTATGTGGTCGTTGAAAGTGAATCGGCTGTCTATGGTTATGCCTAAGTAATCCATTTTTTCTACTTGCTCCAGTTGTTTCCCATTCATGTAGATATCTATTGTCTTTCTCTTTTTCCGTCTTCTTGATATTAATATTACTTTTGACTTGTTTTCATTGAAGTGAGTTTTGTTTTCAATCGACCACTGTGTGACTTTTCTAATATTAATGTTCATGAAGTTCTCTACTTCTGCTTCTGTTTCTGCTCTGACTGCAATTAATAGGTCGTCTGCAAATGCTATAACTTTTGTATTCTTTTCATACTCCAGGTTTAGTAAACTGTTGTACTGTATATTCCAGTACCCCGGTCCACTGCAGGACCCTTGAGGGCAACCTTTGTTGACTGTTGTTTCAACTTGGATGTTGTTAGAATTGATGAAGGCCACTCTGTCTTTAAAATAGCTCTTGGAGAGGTTGTACAGGTTTCTAGGGCACTTGAAATCTTTTAGGGCCTTTAGGATGCTTGGCCACCACGCTGAATCAAAGGCTCCTTTTACGTCCAGGCTAACAATCGCTGTAATTTGTCCATTGCTAAACGCTTTATTTATAAATTCTTTAACTGCTATTGCTGCATCAGTGGTGCTTTTTTGGGGCCTGAAGCCATATTGATTTTCACTTAGTAATTTGTTCTTATAGAGGTGGTGGTTGATTCTACTTATAAGTAGCTTCTCTAGGACTTTCCCTCCTACGTTTAATAGACTTATAGGTCTGAACTTGGATGGATCTAAGAGCTTCTCTTTTCCTGGTTTGGTGATTGGTATTATTCTGGCCTTTTTCCATTTCTTTGGGAAATATCCATTTTCCAAACATCCATTGTATATAGATGTTACTGTTTGAGGGAGGCAGTCGATTGTCCACATCAGTACTTTGCTGGTTATTCCATCTTCTCCCGGAGTTTTCTTATGATCTATATTTTTGATAGTTGATTTAATTTCTTCTTCTGTAAATTTTCTATCGTCTGCTGTATTCACCGGTTCTTCTATTTCTTGCTTTATTTGTTTGTGGTGTTCTGTATCTTCCAGTTCATTGTCTTTTGGGATGATATAGTTGAGTGTATATTCCAATGTTTCTTTTAAGTCTCTTGTATACTTTCCTTCCTTGTTTATGAGAGTTGTTATCATTTGGCTGTCTTTTGTTTTTCCTGAGGCAGTCTTGTACACTATATTCCAGGGATTTGAGGTGGTGTTGTTGCAGTATTCTTTCCACGATAGGATCTTTGAGTTTTTTAGTTTTGTTTGGTATTTACTTTTCTCTTCGAAGTAGAGTTTTTGCCGCTGTTCTCGGAGATCATTGTTGTTTTGTGTTCTCTGGTATTTTCTTCTGAAAGCATTCACCCTCTTCCTCATAATTGTAAGGTCGTCATTCCACCATGGAACTGTTTTATGTTTTAGGTTGGCTGTTTTAGTGAATGTATTGCTAACTTTGAAGGCCTTCATGCATGCTATCGTTTGGGCTGCACTGTATTTATTTATTACCTCCTCTATGTTCACTGAGTTTTGTATTTGTCTGGATAGTTGGTTGTCTATATCTTCAATGTTAATTTCTTTTTCTGTTCCGCAGAACTGTTTTGCTATCTCATACAGTAGTGTTTCTTGATACTTTTTGCGGTCTTCTTCCTTAGTTATATATTTTATGCCTGTGTATTGACTGTTTAGTTTTTCTTTGTTCCACTCATTTTGCCCTATTAAGAACTGCAATAATCTATGATCGGAGCAACTCTCTTCTTCACTTATCTTCCAATTCTTTATTTGTCTCAGGAGATTGTTATTGCTTATAGTCAGGTCCACATTACTTTTCCCTCGACTACTTTGGAAGGTGGTTAATTCACTGTCTTCATTATGTATGTACAATTGTTTTGTTATTAAAAATTCTTCCATTTCCTTTCCCCTTTCATTGGTGATTGTGTCATGCCATGTAGCGGATCTGGAGTTGCTATCCATTGTAATAAGTAGACCATTTCCAGAGGTGTATTGTAATATTTTGTTGATTTTTCTCAGGTCGTTTTCTAGTTTACCTTGACTGTCCAGGTACATGTTTGCCGAATAGAATTTTGTATTTCTGTAGATAATTTCTACGACTACTGTATCTTTGTCTGTTAATTCTGTTATGAGTATGACGTCCATATGTGTATTTGTTACCACCGTTGCTACTCTACATCTTCCCTCGTTTGCCGCATATGTTTTGTATCTCTTTGTGATACCCAATGTCCTGTTGTTTATTATTCTCGGCTCTTGTATGAATATTATGTCAATGCCATCTCTTTCTATTAGGTTCATGAGATTGTCAGTTGCTGCTATTGAATGTTGCAAGTTTATCTGTAGACAGCTGATCTGTTCTCTAAAGTTTGTGTTCTTAAACCCTATTAACTTATTGGTGTTAGATTGTGTTTCCATGTTAATAGTCTGTATTTTGGATTTGCTTCTTAATTGCTGCTTGTAGGCTTGGGCAGTTCCTGTCTAACGAAGTATGATTTACGCAAATTGTGTTCCTAGGGTTGTATTTGTTATATGTTGTGCAGTTTATGCATCTGTATTCTTTTTGTGTTGCCTTACATTCTTTTATTATTATTATTATTATTATTATTATTATTATTATTATTATTATTATTATTATTATTATTATTATTATTATTATTATTATTATTATTATTATTATTATTATTATTATTATTATTATTATTATTATTATTATTATTATTATTATTATTATTATTATTATTATTATTATTATTATTATTATTATTATTATTATTATTATTATTATTATTATTATTATTATTATTATTATTATTATTATTATTATTATTATTATTATTATTATTATTATTATTATTATTATTATTATTATTATTATTATTATTATTATTATTATTATTATTATTATTATTATTATTATTATTATTATTATTATTATTATTATTATTATTATTATTATTATTATTATTATTATTATTATTATTATTATTATTATTATTATTATTATTATTATTATTATTATTATTATTATTATTATTATTATTATTATTATTATTATTATTATTATTATTATTATTATTATTATTATTATTATTATTATTATTATTATTATTATTATTATTATTATTATTATTATTATTATTATTATCATTATTATTATTATCATTATTATCATTATCATCATTATCATTATTATTGTCATTATTATTGTCATTATCATTGTCATTATCATTGTCATTATCATTATCATTATCATTATTATCATCATTATTATCATCATTATTATCATCATTATTATCATCATTATTATCATCATTATTATCATCATTATTATCATCATTATTATCATCATTATTATCATCATTATTATCATCAATATCATCATCATTATCATCATCATTATCATCATCATTATCATCATCATTATCATCATCATTATCATCATTATTATCATCATTATTATCATCATTATTATCATTATCATTATCATTATCATTATCATTATCATTATCATTATCATTATCATTATCATTATCATTATCATTATCATTATCATTATCATTATCATTATCATTATTATTATTATTATTATTATTATTATTATTATTATTATTATTATTATTATTATTATTATTATTATTATTATTATTATTATTATTATTATTATTATTATTATTATTATTATTATTATTATTATTATTATTATTATTATTATTATTATTATTATTATTATTATTATTATTATTATTATTATTATTATTATTATTATTATTATTATTATTATTATTATTATTATTATTATTATTATTATTATTATTATTATTATTATTATTATTATTATTATTATTATTATTATTATTATTATTATTATTATTATTATTATTATTATTATTATTATTATTATTATTGTTATTATTATTATTATTATTATTATTATTATTATTATTATTATTATTATTATTATTATTATTATTATTATTATTATTATTATTATTATTATTATTATTATTATTATTATTATTATTATTATTATTATTATTATTATTATTATTATTATTATTATTATTATTATCATTATTATCATTATTATCATTATTATCATTATTATCATTATTATCATTATTATGATTATTATCATTATTATGATTATTATCATTATTATGATTATTATCATTATTATCATTATTATCATTATTATCATTATTATCATTATTATCATTATTATCATTATTATCATTATTATCATTATTATCATTATTATCATTATTATCATTATTATCATTATTATCATTATTTTCATTATTATCATTATTATCATTATTATCATTATTATCATTATTATCATTATTATCATTATTATCATTATTATCATTATTATCATTATTATCATTATTATCATTATTATCATTATTATTATCATTATTATTAGCATTATTATTATCATTATTATTAACATTAATATTATCATTATTATTATCATTATTATTATCATTATTATTATGATTATTATTATCATTATTATTATCATTATTATTATCATTATTATTATCATTATTATTATCATTATTATTATGATTATTACTATCATTATTACTATCATTATTATTATCATTATTATTATCATTATTATTATCATTATTATTATCATTATTATTATCATTATTATTATCATTATTATTATCATTATTATCATCATTATCATCATCATTATCATCATCATTATCATCATCATTATCATCATCATTATCATCATCATGATATCTGCGCTAAAAACGCTAAAAAACGGGCAGTTACTTTTGGAATCAGAAAGCCAAGGTGAACTCAAAAAAGTTTGTGAAGCAATAACTGAAACATGCGGGTTAGGACTCGAAAGCTATTTGCCGAAGCTCAGGAATCCCAGGATCATTATATTCAATGTTCCAGAGGATATTACCATAGACAATGCAACAGAAGCCATAGTCAATCAGAATTCAGATCTGAATTTAAGCGAAAGTGACATAATTCCTAAATTCGTGTTTGCAGATAGAAGAAAAAACAAGAATTTGGTAATAGAAGTCACGTCACAAGTTCGCAGGTGCATTTCGGGCAGGAATTTTAAATTAGGCTGGCACATGTGTAATAGCGACGACTACCTATCAGTTACACGTTGCCATAATTGCTGTAAATACCACCATAGAGCCCAGGAATGCACAGGGGAACAAGTATGTCCACATTGCTCTGGAAATCATAAAATGCAAGAATGCCAAGCACCTAAAGAAAACCATCGATGCATCAATTGCACAAATTATAACAAATACAATGGATCAATGCCGATAAGTGAGAACCATTCATCGCTTGATAAAAACTGCCCATGCTATAAAACTGCCCTGAAGAAGAATATGGAAAGAATCGACTATTAACATGGATGGTCTCGCGGACAGAGGAAAGAATTATCTACGATGTGTACAGGTTAATTTGCAACACAAAAGAGCAGCAATGAATAATATTATATATAATATGAACAACAGTAGCATTGACCTCGCCTTTATGCAAGAACCTTACACGATACACAGTAATGTAGCAGGAGTGCCTAAATCTCTAAGAATCTATGAGAGTGGAAAGGGAAGGAAAAGGTCAGCACTGCTTATAAATAACAAAGACATAGATGCCATTCTTATTACACAGCTCTCTGACGAAGGCACTGTCGTCGCAGAAATAACGTACAAAAGAATGAAGTTCTACGCAGCTTGTTTATATTTCGATTCCACACAAGATATCCAGGTAAATTTGAGGACAATAGAACGAATTACAAACTATACAAAGGGGAGTGGTTTACTTATAGCAGCCGACAGTAATGCCAGAAGTAAAACGTGGTATGACGTCACAACAAATCACAGGGGGACAGCAATGGAAGATTTTCTAACAGTGTCCAACTTAAGCATAGTGAATACTAGGTCGGAGCCTACATTCGAAACTAGAAGAGGCAGCAGTTATGTCGACCTAACTATTGTTAACAACAAGTTGTTAAGGCATGTCAGTGAGTGGACCTGTGGCTCCGTAGAAAGCTGCTCTGACCACAAGGTTTTAACTTTCAAACTCACAAAGCAGATTGAAAACACATCTACAATTGGAATCGATCACACGAGAGCAAAGTATATAGTAAGGATTGAAGATTTCGAGAAATTCGACAATATTTTCCTTTCCACGGTGATATCTAAATTCAATTGTCACTATAATGAAGAGAACTTGCAGAAATTAGATGAGGAACTAAGCAGCACAGTGGCAAGTAAAACTGAAGCAGAGGAAATGGCAAACCTCGCCTTTTCATGTATCATAATAGCTAGTAATGCAACCTTCAAAGTTTCAACAGGTGCTAAACAGGCGATAAAAAGGAAGACGGTATCTTGGTGGACAGACGAACTTACTATATTAAGAAAAAGGGCAAATGCACTGCGGAGGAGATACCAAAGAACTGTCACCGGCGAAAATCTACGGCAGGAGAGGAAAGAAAAATATCTGGATGGGAAAAGGGAATACGAAAGGAAAATGAGAGATGCAAAACTGAAATCATGGAAAGCGTTTTGCACAATAAGTGACGATGCCAATCCTTGGGGTTTAGTATATAAAATAGCTTCCGGCAAACTCCGAACTGGTGTGAGATTGACTACATTACAAAAAGACGATGGAACATTTACCACAGATACTGAAAATACAATCAAGCATATGTTAGAGCACTTTGTACCCGAAGACAATCAAGATAGTGACAACGAATTGCACAAACAAATTAGGAAAGAAATTGAAGAACCCATCAATACTAATGATGATAAACCTTTCACAACTGCAGAAATCATCATTAATATGCAAAAATTCAATCCAAAGAAATCTCCTGGGAAGGACTGCCTATCTAGCGACATAATTACAAGAGCTTTTCAACATCTCCCTCTATTCTTCACGCAAGTATACAACGCATGTTTAAAGAAGGGATGCTTTCCAAAAGATTGGAAGCAGTCTATTGTCATTCCAATAATTAAGCCCGGAAAAGAAGACTGCCAAGACGCATCAAAATACAGACCAATAAGCCTATTAAATATCGGAGGTAAACTACTAGAAAAACTGATGATTGACAGAATACTACACCATATGTACAGCAATAATTTGTTACACAACAACCAGTTTGGATTTACCCCCCAAAGGGGAGCAGTTGACGCTGCAATGGAAGTTAAATCTTTCATCGATAAATGCTTGAAGTCAAAACAATGCATAGTAGTCACTAGTCTTGATGTCAAAGGTGCCTTTGATAGTCTTGATGTCAAAGGTGCCTTTGATGCAGCTTGGTGGCCTAGCATACTCAAGAATCTAAGACAGCTTAGATGCCCTAAGAATTTATATAATTTAGCAGTGAATTACTTTAGCAACAGAAGAGCAGTATTTTCAGTGAACAACTATACAGCAGAAAGAGAAGTACAGAAAGGCTGCCCACAAGGATCATGCTGTGGTCCAGGCTTCTGGAACATAATGTACAATTCGATGCTGAGTTTAGAATATGATCACCGGACAAGAGTGATCGCCTTCGCGGACGACCTGGTAGTAATGACAAGAGGAGTATACAAATCAGAAGCAGAGAGCGTTGCAAATCACGATCTTAGAAAAATCCAAAAATGGGCTGCTGATAACAAAATTCAATTTAACCAA
>CM060947.1:161330653-161378153 GCA_030765055.1 Mantis religiosa | reverse complement strand
CGAAGAATTTGTTTTATTGCGGTGATCGGTAATTTGTTGTAGTATATTTCCTTAGTTTTTGCTGCATTCTTTGCCAGTCTGTCAGCCACTTCATTACCCTCTATTCCAATATGAGCCTTTACCCATTTGAATTGTATTTTCCAAATTTTCTCTGTTAGGTTATTGTGATTATTGTAATCGTCTATGGAGTCAATTGTTATTCTGCTGTCTGTGTATATGGTTACTCTTTTGTTATCTGTGTCTTCAGTGTCCGTCGTTTCTAATAATTCCAGCGCTTTTGCAATTGCCAGTTGCTCTGCCTGATTATTTGAGCATCTTTCATTGAGTTTGTATTTTTTTTGGTTTATCAGTTGGTTTTGTCTGTATATGGCTACTCCTGCTCCCACTCCTACGTCACTTTTGCTTCCATCTGTATATATTTGCCACACTGTATTTTCATTGTTTCCTATTTTTGGTTCTTTTGTGCCTTGAAAGTCAGCTGGGTGGAGCCAATTCTTGGGGTTTTCCGGGCGGTCTATTTGGTATTCAGTGTTGGTTTTTCCTGTTTTTACGTTATATAGTTCAGCCACCTCTCTTGCCTTTAAGTCTATGGGTATTGTTCCTGTGATTATGCAGAGTGCTTCATGGGAAATTGTCCTATATGCCTTTGCCATCCTTGTGAGCATTAATCTTTGAACTCTAACATATTTCATTTGGTTGTGTTTCTTTTCTAATGATTCCATCCAGACTGGTGCAGCGTATAGTAGAATTGGCAGTATTGCTCCTTTATATATTATTTCTAGAGCCTGATGTTTTAAGCCCCAAACTATCCTTGCCGATTTAGAAAGTGCATTGATTAATTTGATGCATTTTTCACTCACTTTGTTTATGTGGTCGTTGAAAGTGAATCGGCTGTCTATGGTTATGCCTAAGTAATCCATTTTTTCTACTTGCTCCAGTTGTTTCCCATTCATGTAGATATCTATTGTCTTTCTCTTTTTCCGTCTTCTTGATATTAATATTACTTTTGACTTGTTTTCATTGAAGTGAGTTTTGTTTTCAATCGACCACTGTGTGACTTTTCTAATATTAATGTTCATGAAGTTCTCTACTTCTGCTTCTGTTTCTGCTCTGATTGCAATTAATAGGTCGTCTGCAAATGCTATAACTTTTGTATTCTTTTCATACTCCAGGTTTAGTAAACTGTTGTACTGTATATTCCAGTACCCCGGTCCACTGCAGGACCCTTGAGGGCAACCTTTGTTGACTGTTGTTTCAACTTGGATGTTGTTAGAATTGATGAAGGCCACTCTGTCTTTAAAATAGCTCTTGGAGAGGTTGTACAGGTTTCTAGGGCACTTGAAATCTTTTAGGGCCTTTAGGATGCTTGGCCACCACGCTGAATCAAAGGCTCCTTTTACGTCCAGGCTAACAATCGCTGTAATTTGTCCATTGCTAAACGCTTTATTTATAAATTCTTTAACTGCTATTGCTGCATCAGTGGTGCTTTTTTGGGGCCTGAAGCCATATTGATTTTCACTTAGTAATTTGTTCTTATAGAGGTGGTGGTTGATTCTACTTATAAGTAGCTTCTCTAGGACTTTCCCTCCTACGTTTAATAGACTTATAGGTCTGAACTTGGATGGATCTAAGAGCTTCTCTTTTCCTGGTTTGGTGATTGGTATTATTCTGGCCTTTTTCCATTTCTTTGGGAAATATCCATTTTCCAAACATCCATTGTATATAGATGTTACTGTTTGAGGGAGGCAGTCGATTGTCCACATCAGTACTTTGCTGGTTATTCCATCTTCTCCCGGAGTTTTCTTATGATCTATATTTTTGATAGTTGATTTAATTTCTTCTTCTGTAAATTTTCTATCGTCTGCTGTATTCACCGGTTCTTCTATTTCTTGCTTTATTTGTTTGTGGTGTTCTGTATCTTCCAGTTCATTGTCTTTTGGGATGATATAGTTGAGTGTATATTCCAATGTTTCTTTTAAGTCTCTTGTATACTTTCCTTCCTTGTTTATGAGAGTTGTTATCATTTGGCTGTCTTTTGTTTTTCCTGAGGCAGTCTTGTACACTATATTCCAGGGATTTGAGGTGGTGTTGTTGCAGTATTCTTTCCACGATAGGATCTTTGAGTTTTTTAGTTTTGTTTGGTATTTACTTTTCTCTTCGAAGTAGAGTTTTTGCCGCTGTTCTCGGAGATCATTGTTGTTTTGTGTTCTCTGGTATTTTCTTCTGAAAGCATTCACCCTCTTCCTCATAATTGTAAGGTCGTCATTCCACCATGGAACTGTTTTATGTTTTAGGTTGGCTGTTTTAGTGAATGTATTGCTAACTTTGAAGGCCTTCATGCATGCTATCGTTTGGGCTGCACTGTATTTATTTATTACCTCCTCTATGTTCACTGAGTTTTGTATTTGTCTGGATAGTTGGTTGTCTATATCTTCAATGTTAATTTCTTTTTCTGTTCCGCAGAACTGTTTTGCTATCTCATACAGTAGTGTTTCTTGATACTTTTTGCGGTCTTCTTCCTTAGTTATATATTTTATGCCTGTGTATTGACTGTTTAGTTTTTCTTTGTTCCACTCATTTTGCCCTATTAAGAACTGCAATAATCTATGATCGGAGCAACTCTCTTCTTCACTTATCTTCCAATTCTTTATTTGTCTCAGGAGATTGTTATTGCTTATAGTCAGGTCCACATTACTTTTCCCTCGACTACTTTGGAAGGTGGTTAATTCACTGTCTTCATTATGTATGTACAATTGTTTTGTTATTAAAAATTCTTCCATTTCCTTTCCCCTTTCATTGGTGATTGTGTCATGCCATGTAGCGGATCTGGAGTTGCTATCCATTGTAATAAGTAGACCATTTCCAGAGGTGTATTGTAATATTTTGTTGATTTTTCTCAGGTCGTTTTCTAGTTTACCTTGACTGTCCAGGTACATGTTTGCCGAATAGAATTTTGTATTTCTGTAGATAATTTCTACGACTACTGTATCTTTGTCTGTTAATTCTGTTATGAGTATGACGTCCATATGTGTATTTGTTACCACCGTTGCTACTCTACATCTTCCCTCGTTTGCCGCATATGTTTTGTATCTCTTTGTGATACCCAATGTCCTGTTGTTTATTATTCTCGGCTCTTGTATGAATATTATGTCAATGCCATCTCTTTCTATTAGGTTCATGAGATTGTCAGTTGCTGCTATTGAATGTTGCAAGTTTATCTGTAGACAGCTGATCTGTTCTCTAAAGTTTGTGTTCTTAAACCCTATTAACTTATTGGTGTTAGATTGTGTTTCCATGTTAATAGTCTGTATTTTGGATTTGCTTCTTAATTGCTGCTTGTAGGCTTGGGCAGTTCCTGTCTAACGAAGTATGATTTACGCAAATTGTGTTCCTAGGGTTGTATTTGTTATATGTTGTGCAGTTTATGCATCTGTATTCTTTTTGTGTTGCCTTACATTCTTTTATTATTATTATTATTATTATTATTATTATTATTATTATTATTATTATTATTATTATTATTATTATTATTATTATTATTATTATTATTATTATTATTATTATTATTATTATTATTATTATTATT
This sequence comes from Mantis religiosa, assembly GCA_030765055.1. Taxonomy (NCBI): domain Eukaryota; kingdom Metazoa; phylum Arthropoda; class Insecta; order Mantodea; family Mantidae; genus Mantis; species Mantis religiosa. The sequence goes on along the minus strand of CM060947.1, from coordinate 161,374,567 downwards.
ATTATTATTATTATTATTATTATTATTATTATTATTATTATTATTATTATTATTATTATTATTATTATTATTATTATTATTATTATTATTATTATTATTATTATTATTATTATTATTATTATTATTATTATTATTATTATTATTATTATTATTATTATTATTATTATTATTATTATTATTATTATTATTATTATTATTATTATTATTATTATTATTATTATTATTATTATTATTATTATTATTATTATTATTATTATTATTATTATTATTATTATTATTATTATTATTATTATTATTATTATTATTATTATTATTATTATTATTATTATTATTATTATTATTATTATTATTATTATTATTATTATTATTATTATTATTATTATTATTATTATTATTATTATTATTATTATTATTATTGCATTATATAGCTTTAAAGTTTCAGAGTCTTCTGTTTTCTTTTCCTTCCGAGAAATTACTCTCAAGAATAATAATATAATAACCCATGGCGCGACAGCCCTTAGAGGGCCAAGGCCTACCAACTCGACTGCCGGCCTCACGCCTAACTACGCACGGCAGGGGTGGACGATCATCCAACCAATACGGGGAGGAAATGTGGTCAGCATCTCGGCATCCCCCAGCAGGAATGTTAGTTAACGTGACCAGGATCGCTTACCTAGCGTAAGCTCCTCACGTTCCTCACGATGCTGAGTGGTCACCGTTCCTATACCCGTAACCGAAAATCTCCACCACATGGGTGTGATCGAACCCGGGCCGCTTTCCTTTGCCAGGGACCACGGCATGCTGCCTTAGCCCGCTAGAGAGAAACGCATGGTCAATAACGCAAGGTTGTCAGAATAACCACGTTTAACAAATGTGATTAAACAATAAGGTATGTAGGTACATATTTACAATCTATAGAGAAGTAAATGGTTATAGCAGGTAAACAAAACTGCAACCTTATCGCTCTGAAAGTTTCAACTTGCCCCTTATTTCCGCAAACATAATAAACTCTTCTTTGACTTTGCTGTGGAAGGTATATTTTTATAGCCAGCAGTAACAAAAGCTTGCAAATCAACCTATGAAATCCGTTCTGGCTTTATATGTACACATTTCATTCATTGCTTCCATAAGTGAAATAAGTTAATAGGTGTGAGAGGATTGCACGCCTAATGTCATTTTCTATGGATTTTACATAAAATAAAAACCGTGAAGCTGACTCAACCAAAAGCTTTATGACTTACATGAGACCGACATACAAAATCTAGGCATAGCACATGAAGCAGATGAATGGGAACTAATTTAACATTAGGAATGTAAGCTCAAAGCGGATCATACGGGTAGATATAAGAACGAAGAGGATTCCTGACGGAAAAGCTATAAAATGAGGTGAGATATATGAGATAACTGAGGTAGAAAATCTCCAAGGTTCATATGAAAAGTACGAACGGCCATCGCAGTCAGCAAGAGAAAAATGTATAATGCACAGACTCATTACTATAATGCTGAACAATATCTGGAGAGGGGAGATTAGTAAAGATTGTGGGTGGAAATAAAATATAATGGAACTGTACAGCAATCCTGAAAAGAAGTAAGCAAAACAATGGTACCTCTTGCACATGTTACAGTACACAATCACTACAAAATTAGAATACGTGTGCTATAAATATTGGCCGGAAGGCGTACCTTCACTGCACATCCCAGCGCGCTCGTCTTACGTTCTGGAAGTCACACGTCTGTTACTTTTCTATTCTAGTCCAGTTCATCTGCGAATAACATTAGCAGTGTTTAGAAGTGCTTAGTTTTGTTTGAAGTGTTTTCTAAATCCCTGAATCGCATTCCGTTTGTTTTCTTCTAAAGAAATTAAGGGAGAGGAGATTAATTCCTTTCGGAAAAAGAGGTGAAAAGGAATGTGCTTGCTGAACACAAATTAGATGAAAACGGAAAGGTCACCGATCAGCTCGAAGATCTCTTAGGCGTCTTGCTCAAGAAAATGGCATTTCGAAAGCTTTACCACGGAAACAACAAAACTTTTAAAATTCAAACGCTATCCTCTCTAATTTCAGATGGGTCTGTTCTACTATGAAGTTTTAACTAACCATGAAAGTTTACATTTATAATACCTAATGCTGGTTCAGTGTGAAACGTAATTCTCTTTAAGAATAAGTTGGCAGAAATGCATTTATAGTGGAAGAGCTTTTCATTCTTCATAAGCCATTACAGAACAAGAGCAAACAGCTTATGGTAAGTAATAAAGTCCTCAAGCAACGACTCCGAAAAACCAAACAGGCTCATTACGCATGTTCGTGAAAGGTCCAAAGATTCTGCTTCTGGAGCCTTCCTCCTGCAAGCACTCCTTACGCCTCATCACGCCTTTTAAACTTGAGTATTCTGCACTACTACTGCTAACCCTGGACAAAATGGGAATATGTCCTGGCGCATTTTCTTAATGCATACATAAACTAAGTTCCGTGCACTCGCCTGAGAAGCCGTTAAACCGGTACCGCCTACCTTTGTGTGAACAATTTATTCAGAAATTATTTAAAGATTTATTGTTCAATGCTATTTATTGCCATTTATTGCTCAAAGTTTAACGGAGGGCACATACTCTTTAGCTCAACCGTCACTGGCGAAAAGCACACTCATATAGCATTCATGTAACGATTTTATGGGAAGCTACTACATATAGAAATTCAGTAATTGAACATATTTTTAGTAAACACTCATAATTTATAAATGTTGATTAACATATTGCATTAGAAGTGCTTATATCAATAGAAGCAGCAGGAAAATCAATTTTTAGAATTGGCAGCAGTATTGGAACAGAATTTGGAACGCACGTTTTTATCGCGAAGTCTAAATGAATAAAATTGCACGATGTACGTATAAGCTAATAACGGTAATAGCTATGTTTTAACTGCATAGTAAATACATAGGTAAAATTCATTTACGTCATATACTTCACGGTAAAAAGCTATAAAAGTAACTGATATCAGAAGAACCCCTTGCGGCGACTGCACACAGATGTTACTTTTAACGCAGCTGTTTTCTACGCTATCGCAAATAAACGTTCTCTTCATGCAAATTAAGCGTATACTCCCTCCCGGTCTTTACCTCTACTACTGCGTGAGAATACACTGTTCACTCAGTTTCGTCACGAGTGTGCTAAATAAAATGTCACGCTATCGACTTTGTCACAAGCACAGGTTTTCCGAAGAACGTTGAGATTTGGGCACCATTTTCAAAACTGGGCTTCAGAATACATAGACAGGTTTCATCCCCTCCTTAGAAAGAAATATCAGCATTCTTAAGAAATGTGCTATATTTTATTATACTTATCATTATTTACATCTAGTTTTAACGATTTTCTTTAATATTAAGGTCATTTCAAAGGCCACCACATAAAACAACCGCCCTAGATAAATATGGAAACGGCTGGCAGAATGCCAAACCTCAAGCTTTTGTTTCAAATAAAACATTTTCAATGTACCTACCTATGGCATTTCGGAACGATATGCTACACTTTAAAGCTAACATGTTTATTAAATCGTTATAACCGGAATGTTATGGAACATAGCATATTTAGTAAATAGTATTTATCTGTACGAATTAGTATTGTCCAGATAGCCCTTTCTTTATCCTTCTATTTATGTACCACCATTAAACTCAAGTAACTGGTTTAAATTTTGTGATGTGTGACAGTGTATACACACTTTACGTTTAAGGAAGTTCATGTAAATGAATTGCCCCGTAGTTGAATGAAAGATCAAGATGAGTGTTTCCATAAATTATAGTAAATGTCAAGTATTCACCTAGGCAAGCACACAGATACGTGTACACTCAAAATATCTCTACTCTTAGCGAAAAGTGTAATTTCTTATGAAAAAGCGCGAGGGGTTTCGGTAGTTTCAACTAAATATTTTCAGGATGCTAATACTGCTCATTTCGAGTGTAAGTCACATTCCTCATTATAAAATATCTGTATGGTCAAGGGCAGGCACGGGATGTGATTTTTATAACTAGTTGTTCCTTTCCGTACCCTCCTAACGACATTTTACGAGATATTTAATTCGATTAACCCACTGATATTGCCGTGTTATCCATAATTGCCATTCTGAGGTTGGCGCTGGATTCACTATGCGAACACTGGTATCAGCGGTATTTCCTAAATGCTCTATTGGGTTAAGGTCCCGAAATGTGAAGGGCCAAATCATTGTGCTGAATTCAATGGAGTATTATCACATCACTTGCTTGTACCAAATCGCGATGACAAGTCATGTTGTCTGATCTAAAATTAAGAAAAATGTTGAAAAATTTGGCTCTTCAGTGCCAGAAAGCGATGTAGATGGTCGGAAAGAATGCTACATCTGGCAATTGTAATCGATTCCTGCAGCCGGACAATGAGCCTAATTCTGACAGTGAGAACACAGCCCAGGCCATAATTAAGCCACCTTATGCATGAACGCAACATTGTTCATGGGGCATATGCCACATTCTCACCCGTCCCTCGATACAACTGGAATCAGGATTCATGCTACATGCTGCTACTGTTCTATATTCTAGTGATGATGTTCAGAGTCCATGACAGTCGTTGAGTAGGTACTCTGTCGAGGACAGCAAAGAGACTGAGTTCATCTGCAATTCTTGAAGTCTAAACGGTGTATTTGTCTCCTGACAGTCCTCGTAAAAATGGATTCACGACGACCCATATTCAAACAGGTGACCATCTGACACCAGAGTAACACTTCTAGGACATCGTTTGGCTCTACTCAGGTGATGTTTCATCCCTTCGTTAAACACCCATGGTCATCCTGTGCGTCGGTTAACGCGTGTTGTGTCCTCCTTGTTGAAAATGTATCCGACACCATTGACCTTGAATTCGTGTACAATCTCGGTCATGCTAGGACTAATGCATCTTACACCTATTACCGTGCCACATTCAAGCGTGGTTGGCTCGTATCGTGCTGGCATGTTCACTACACATCTCTTTGTAACACAATTCTCAGATACAGCCTCTATACTTTCACCATACGCCATATCTAGTCACAACATTTGGCAGAATAAGATATATACTCAAGTAGGACAGTCCTTGTGGCACTTGGCCAGTTGACGGACACTTAAGTAGAAGTAACAGTTTGGTTTACCATTCTTAAGGTCATGCTTACAAAGGCTGTTCTGTATACCTCTTGCTACATGACACAACTTTCATTACAGAATTCGTTGAAGATATAAAGAGAATGGAAAGCTTCTAAAGCATACTGAGATTTTTAAAAGCGATGCATGTGATTATCAGATATAGGAACTTCAAGGCATTCAAGACAGGATGAGAGGAAGGAAAGACTTTTAAACATTAATTTACGTCCTCCAGCGTTAAGTCATATTGGACGGTGAATGAAATGGGTGAAATGATGCTCAAATAAGGCCAGGATACATAGAGTTTAGAGTTACCCAAAATTCCTTTTAGGATAAGGTAAAACCCCGGATAAAGCCTTATCCAGATAACTCACCTTGACCAAGGTTTGTCGGAGCCTCTTAAACGTGAGGTAGACACGCAACCACCTACGCTGCAGCGGTGGGCAGAAATGAATGGTAGTTGAACTGTTACTGAATGCTAGGCAGCATCGTCTGCTGATTGTACACCATCCTCATTTCTCTTAGTCTGTTGGCATTTGTATCCAGAGAGTGTTTACCCTTCTTTCATGAATATGGCCGCTAATCATTGCATTCTTTGTACTGATGTATGGTTTGGGCGTAGATAACTGCTTAAGAATTCTTATTCTTGGCGTAACTAACAAATTCCATATTCCTCGTAGGATCAGGAGGAAAAATGACGAGCCATTTCTGGCAGGAAAATAATATAAGATTGTTAAAATTAATGGCAAAGGTTCATTTGACATAGGCTGTGTGTTTTAACAAGTTCTACATTTTCTGTGCATAAGATTATGTCTATCTCTAACAGTTTAGCAATTTTACAGGTAATTCAGAAAAGATAGCTACACAGATTATCTCCTGAAAATTCAGAACATAGGTTTTATTTGTCACCAACATATTTTGAAACCTACGGAACTAAATGTCCTAGCTATCGACAGGACGTAAAGCTCCACATGCTCACTTACTTACTCTTTACAATTTTAATCAAGATCGTTAGAACCATTTATCAGAAATCTTGATATATTTATCTATACCTCTTCCGATGAAATCTTGAAATAGAACTTTAGGATTTAATACAAAATTATTGTAAGCCTAAGGGAAAGATATTGTCATGTTCTTATCAATGGACGCCGATGGATTTCAGATTTGCTACCATGTGGACCTTGGACCCTGAGAAAGAGATCTCCTGCTCACCAATATAGAACCCTAAATGAACGTTTCCACACCACAACACAGCACTCCTTTTACCTCACCCTAATAGGTAAACAATCCATCCTGCCATACCACACCAAAGGACGTACAAGCTAAGTCCACACCAAACTAGCGCCCAAAAAAATTAACAAAAAGCAATCCTAAACCACATGGCAGCCGTGAAGGGGCCAGATGCATGGGGAAACGTAATGGTAACAGCCTGAAAGAAGTAGTAAATTCAGGTATTAATTTACAAAGGAAGATTAATAAAAAAAAAAAAAAAAACAGAGTGCAGTCCAAGATGGAAGAGGATATATATTGTGACCGCGTAGGTTACGCAGGTTCCGAAATCCGATTTGCAGAAATTTAGACAACTTTCGCTGCAGTAAAAAGACGTGAAATTGACAAGCAGCTGTCCTCAAGGCTGACTCGGTGCTTTGCTGCACGAAAACAAATGAATGAAATCACTGCGGTACATTTCAATGGTCGACGGTCGCAATTACCAACAACAACTGCCGCCCTAACACCCTGTGGGGTATTTATACCCCCCAGCAATTGTTTCTACAAAGCCGCAGAACTTCCGAGAAATTTCGTGGCAACAACAATGGACCGAACGCTCTGCAGCCTCCCTCTGTCTCTTTCTCTCCTGTGCACTCGCCCGGCTCCGGATGGTGGCAGCTGCACAACAATGCCACACGGTGACAATGTTTTACAATATTACCCAAACAGGCATACCTTGTACATTGTGTTCCCGGGAGAGGTCACTGTGTCCTTACACTCCTTTGACACAAAACCTTAACAACGAAAGAGAAACAATGACGGGTGTCCTTGTCTTTTACAGGCAACAAGATATCACAGCACTAGATTATTCAAATGCACGATTCTGTATATTTTGTAACCTCTTTTTACTTATGACAAATTCATATACTCCTATCATTTACACCATATTACAACGCTCATTTACGAAATCATTATTGTAGCCATATTGTAGCAATTTTACGCAGGAATGATCTGAAACTAAACTATACATTCTTGGGAAAGTTGGTATGCCGCTTGAGCGTATACATTTGGTAAACATCAGATTATTATTTTTTTTAAAATTTTTTGTAGTTTACGTCCTCCAACGTTAAGTCATATCGGACGATGAATGGAATGGGTGAAATAATGCGCAAATGAGCCCAGGGTCCATAGAGCTCAGAGTTACCCGAAATTTCTCTTTCAGGATTAGGGAAAACTCCGGAAAAACCTTATCCAAATAACTCACCCTGACCGAGATTCGGACTCTGGACCTCTTGAACGTTAGGCAGACACGCTACCATCACGCTACCAAGGCGGGCAGGTGAATATCAGAGTTTTCTTCTCTGTTGGTACTGATCATACGAATAAGCAGGAAGAGTGTTATAAACCGGAAGAGCTCCGGCGGATATTATGGATACCTATCGAATTTTCGGGTACATACACTTCGTTTATTTGCTGTGGATAAGATAAAGACGTAAGAAGAAATAATCTGCTAAAAATATCAAAAGTTTCGGTGTAGCGGTTGCGTACACCTATTATTCGTTTAATCTTTGTTATTCTTTCTTTTGTACTAATGTAACCTGAAATGTATTTCACTTCAATTTATTAATGGCGTCAGATGAAAGTTTGTTATGAAGGTATCTGTGTGCAAAAAGTGTTCCTAAAATTCAATAAGTAAGCTATTGCCATTAAAACTATTAGAAGTCTTGGAAATTAGCAGAAGCACATTATTTTCATAACAGTCATCTATAGCTAAACTGGCGTTAAAAGTTTGTATGTGTGTGTAACTGACAGAGAATAAGAAAGCTAATTCCCATGAACTTTTTATACTCTTATAAAACCTACTGAAACATGTTTTATTTCCATATTTTGATGAAGTTGATAACCTGTTCTTGAACAGCGTCTGAGGGTTTTCGTTCATGAAAACCCGCCCTTTATTTGGGTTAGGGGCACTGGAATGCAAATTTGAACTTACTCGGACAGCTTACCGGGAGCGGTTCCACGCTGCAAAGAGGTCATAGAAATAACTATTGTACTTCCGGACGAACACGTTAGGAAAATATATCGTGCTGGAGAACTTCTGTGTTCAACATGGTCCGTTTAAGGTGGTTACCGAACTGCTTTGCCTTGCCTTGTAATCGCAGGGCAGGAGTTCTGCGCCCTGAATAGCTGAAGTACACTGATCGGTCCAGTTGCGGGCGATTTTGTGATTCTCCACATGCCACCACCCTCGATGCCCAGCCTAGTCGTATTGTCCTCCCACGCTTGAATTTGGTGCTCTCACAGGCAGTACCAAGTAATCGGCAGTACTCACAGCATAGCAAGTCGCCATTAAGGTAATTTTCTCGTGAGTTTATGAGAATTCCTAGTGGTTTATGGGAAAAACACGAGTCAGTTTGAGAATTTAATGCCATGCTGGTATTAGCTTAGTGGTTAAGACCATCTGGATGGAGACGTGTTTCAAATCACGGCTATGCCATTGAATTATAGTTAGTTAGTTACTAACACTCCCCACATGGCAACCTTGGCCTTCGGGGTAACCTCACCCCACCAAGTGATGACCGGACCCATTTCTCAGGTGGAGGCACCCAGAGGGCGGTGTCCATTACCTCCGATGATAGGGTGATAGTGAAGATGGCGGTGAGGTGAGAGGACCTACAGTTTTTACCGTGGACTCCGAACCACGTTGGGCATAAGGGATACTTCACGTGTGCTAGACAGAGGTGAAGGCGTGGATAGGGCCGACTTAAAATCGCCAACCCCAGAGCCGGGAATCAAACTCGGGACCCTTAGAACGGGAGCCGCGAACGAAACCACCGCGCTACCCCGGCGCCCTGCCATTGAATTATTCAGTCTGACACTAACTTTCTAATCTCTATTAGGTTTCATTTCTGTTTTGATTGTTCTAGTAATTTACTACTTATAATCGTTACAGATATTCATACCAGCTTTAAGTCATGTAGTAGATTCCGTAGAATGACGCAATTAGTTTGTTCTTTGCGTAATGTGGACAGTTTTACTCCCGAGGTCAGCTGATTTCATTGATCACTTTGGAACTGCATAATAGTCATTGCCAGCCTAAGTGTCGTATTTCATAACCTGGAGCGGTTTATATTTCATTCTCATTGAAAAGGTGTAAGGGCGTTTTAATCATTCAGCAAATTTTAGCAATGAAATTTTGCGCGCCTTCCATCCTGTAGGAAAATCTCCCCCTATTGTTATCGAATCCCAGGGTGAGAAAAATAGTCTTTTAGTTACTTTTCAGATTATCCTCACATCAATTACATTTTAAAATATCAAATTACTGTTACTGGTTTGCAAGTTTTCTTCTCTTTGCATGACAATAAGGATCCGAAAACTCAATACAAACCACACAACATTTAAGAAAACCACCATGATCACATCCAGTAACCTTCAAAACGTTTTCTCTGCTCTCTCACTCACTCACTCACTCACTCACTCACTCACTCACTCACTCACTCACTCACTCGCTCACCTCACTCACTTTTCAAGCCGGAGGGAAATTTTTTCCCTTAGCTACTTACTCAGCTTACATTGGATCCCTGACATCTATGAAATGGCTTAACAAAACATTATTTAAATAAATTGCGTGTTTTACAGACATCACTAGAGACATAAAAACATACATTGTGTTTTCGCCTTTAGCTTCAAAAATTGCTCCAAGTTCAGCAACCAGCGCTTTGCTGTAATTTATTTGTCCAGCGCCTGGATGTTAAAATGGTGATTGAGCAGTTAAGTACTGGTACTATTATTATTCAGTCGTGCAGAAGCTAAAGTAAAATATTTAAGGACTTGCCCCTATATTCAAACTTAGAAAATGCTTTCTGCTTGAATTTACACAATAACTGCGAAAAATGAACAAAATGGTTCATATATTCTGTCCTTGATGAACAGATAAAATGGCATTTTTCTTTTACATAACTATTGGCCCATAGATATCCAATATATTTGTTATTTTGAAATATTGTTCATTTTATTATATTAATATGTCGTTATATGACAGGAAACGACGTGTTTCTTTTTGGCAGAGTGTACACATTGATTGTGTTGTAAACATGAATTCATATGCCAGAAAATAAAGTGTTGCATCCCCTCACTTCATAATGTAGTGATTTTACCAATGGAATGTCTTCAAGAAAAAAGTGGACACCCTGGGTTTCAAAATGTCACCTAAGATAATTTACTAGAGCGTGGAAATTCAGATGTTATAGCAAAGAATGAAGAATATTTGATATAAATATTATGCCAATCACTGCCGCAGCTGAATTAAAGCTTATAAAGTCTCCCCTTCCCACCGCGCATTTGTTATTTAACCAATAATGGGTAGTTCAGGACAGTCAGTGTGCTGCATCACAAACCGGTAAACGGACCCCTTTATTTAACCACTTAACTTATTTTAACTAAATTAAATTAAATTTAACTCCTAAAAGAGTCGGTATCATTTAATTTGGAAGAATCCATAGAAATTTCGTGCGTGACCCAGGGAAAACAAAAGGCACACGGAGGTAATTGCCTCACTATACCATGTGCTGAGTATACTTAGAATCTTGTTCATGCTTGAATTTGTACCTCTTTCGAGCGCTCGTAGTCGTTCTCATCCTATAGGACTGCAAGATCTGAAACATAGCCGCAAAGCGGATTACTATGGCGGCAATGCGCGCAGAATAGAAGACCCCAGTCTATTTATTATGTTGGCCGAACCTCCCCTGCGAGACTACTTCACGAAGCATCATATCTGCCACACGTACAGGAGGAAATTACGCGCCGGGCTGCAAAATTCTGCACAAAATTACCCTGTCAAAGCCCCTTGGTGAGATCTCGTGGGGATTATGATGACAAGATTCCAAAATTAACATAAGAGCAAATCCATAAAGCAGCAAATGCTAGCTGCCCATTTAATCCTTCAACGAGTTATTGGCCTCAAAAAATTATTCCCAAACAATCAAAATTTAAAGTGTTTTAAGCACACCCAACAGGTGCAATCTGCTTTAAATTTTTAGGCACGCATCCAGAGGAGTATCGTGCTACCTCATTAAACTATTCCCACTTAAAGTGAATAAGCCTCCCTACCTAAAAGGTTGCGAAACAAAAATCTATTTGCAATAACGCTCTGCTAAAGGAATCTAGCTGTACATAGCTGCCAGCACTATGGTCAGTCGACCAGAGACAGCCAGTCAGCCTCATGTTATGTGCCTACATGATTAAGGCCGCAACCATTGGAATAGAGGGCTACAGACCAACTGTCCCATTGGTTGCCCCTTTCCCGTGAAACTACTTTACGGAGCCTTATCTCTTCCGTAGTGGCAGGATGAAATTAGACGCCAGGAAGCAAAATTCTACAAACGTTTACCAACACATCAAAGCACCTTGCTTGGGTCTCTTGGGAATAGGACTTTAGTAGTCGCCGCTTCGGGCTACATTGGGTACCTCACATAACTTTCGGGCAAGCTAAATAATCTCGAAGTAATTCCTGACAACATATAAAGCTACCTGATTTCCACAAAATGCATTGGCACCTAAATTCTACTGCCCACTAATGCCAAAGCATCTATCAGTATACATATCAGGATGAATGAGTTTTGCATCTTGATTCGCTGGTATCGAGAAGCGGTAACTATCCAATGTTCTATCTCTCCGCGAGCTGTTTATACGTAGTCCAATCTGAGTTTTATAAACATCCACCCAAACGTTGTTTTGCTTCAGGTGTTGTCAAACCACTCCTCCAATGTTACTGGGCTATATTTATTCACTGCTAATTTCTCTTAGTTTCAATTATAAAATCGTACGTGTCAGGGAAGTGAGGATTAAAATTTAGGTCAGAGAAATAATTAGGAGAATGGTCGAGGGACGTGACGAGGAAACTAGCAAAAGCCTATAAAAGTTCTATTAGTCAAGTAATTGACATAGCTGTCATTTATATAGCAGTTTCTGAGATAAAATTAAAACTATTCGCAAAGAGGTGCAACGTTTAACTGTAAATAGCGAAGAAAGTGTTCTACAGACCCCAGGGAAGCACCGAAAAATAATACCTTACACTCTGTAGTGAATGTGGATGACTTTTATAGGTGTTTGATTTGGAGAATTATACATGGCTAAACGTTGCCGGAAAGCGTGTTCCTACTCTAAATAAAATGCTATCTGTTTTCGAGAGAAAATAAATTTTCCATGGGGACGAAGTTTGCTTTGAAAATAATTTCAGAGCTTAAATTTAAATGGAGGAAGTATCAAAACATAGGAAAGGTACTTAAATAATCCCCACATACCTTTCTTGGGGCATGATTTTTTTAACAAAATAAAGCATTTGCGAGAAAATGGGAGAACCTTTTCTATTTTGATGAAAGCTGGGTGGAAGCAGAATTACTTTAACAAAGTTCTGGCAAGGTGAGGAGGTAGTTGGCATCCATGCAAAAAGGAATGCAGGCAACAGCTTGACAATAGTTCATGCACACAGCATAAACGGCTTCCTGGGAAAATTACTTTTGGTTTACAAACCGGGACAGCAGAAGGTGACTGTTGTTGACAAATGAACCATGTGAGCTTAGTAAAATTGATCCTAGAACAACTGATTCCTAATTTTCCCCCTTATTTTGTGGTGTTACACACTTCCTTATCACAGTATCGAAATGGATAAACTCCCGTCTAGGAGTATTGTGATATATGATATGATATTGTAGTTGCAAAACAAAGGGTGCCAGTGCGACAGTTCTATGCGCAAAAATAAAAGATCTCTACAGGGTGAATGAAACAAACGAACCCGAAGAGTAAGTTTGTAAAGTGAATGCATATTTGGTTTCATTGGGCCCCACCCCTCATTCACTTGTCGCCCTACATATGTGATCTAACACCAGAACTAGCTTGGACCCAAAGTGGTAGAAACAGAGAAATAAATGTAACATGTGAATTATCCTTAGAGTAATTGCGTGATATAATGCTTGAAGGTCACTTGTGACCGAAACGGATTGGCAGGGATTCTGTAAACTTGTACACATGATAGCAAATGATCACTGAGAAAAAAATCATCGACAGTTTCGGTATTTCGTTGGGAGATAAAAGCAGCGACACTTCTTCCTCCTCTTTCTATTTCTACAGTTAAATAATGAATAATGTATAGTGAATGCAAATAAAACGAAAATAAAGAAATGAATAATGAATCTGACTCCGAAGAACAGCTGGCTACTCCACTTGCGTGATCTGAGCGTATAGTTTTTATAAGGTATAAACATATTGTGGCAACCCTGTATGGGTTGTCAGACCTGGCGACTGGCTTAACTTTGTTCGTTGGCTGCGCTGGGGAGGGGGGATGGCATATCCTCTTCCCCCAGTCGACCGGCCGCCACCAGCGTGAGAGGATGTGTTTGTAGCAACCCTCCGGAACACGAACCTCATTGAATGTAAGTTGTCTGGGATTATTAAACCTCTTTTTAAAATGCATTTGTGAGTTTTCCTTCACTGGACCTTCCACCTTTCACCACCATGCAGGTAAGCTAGTTATCAGTAAAATAACATGTCCACCCTACCGCGTGGTGTAACTAGTGTTTGTTGAGATAGTTTAGCTCTACCGCTACGGATTCCCCCCCAAAGCTAATAAATATTAAATCTATTCTAATGTAGGGTGTGACATATTGGTGGAGACGCGGGTAAGATCTCAAAATTTTTTTTTCTCCTTGCTTTAGTCCGGTTTTTATGAAAAAAATTTGAATGTATACGGTGGTGAAAGATGGAGGAAACATGGCCGACCGCGTGGTGTTCAATTAGTTAGAAATTCTAATCTGGTCATCGTCTCGTAATCCTTTAACTTTTGGTCTGTTTTTTATTTGATTTCTTCAATAGTAAACTTATTTCATAATATTGTGCTAAAATTTTTTTTTATAACTACATGGAAATTGATAATGGACAGCACGTGGTCACGTGTTGATTTTCAAGGGACGCTGTGTGAGTTTTGGCAGTAAAATTCAAAGTAAATAGTTTCTTTTTGGTGTTTTTGTGAAGGATGCACTTCATTTTTGTGTTCATTCCAGTTGGTAATTCTGCTTATTTTATTCTGGTGTCCAGTGTTACTTAAAAGTAAGTCAAAATGCCTAAGAAAACGCGGCAATCATCCAATGTGCCAGTTACAATGGATTCACATGATGTAATAGCTTCGACTTCTGCTTTAGCTAATCAAAGTGCACATGTACCTAGTAATTTAGAAGTATCCATGGCACCTAATGTTAATCAGACTCAGACAATGCAAGTTTCTCGGCCTTTTATTGATCCACCCTGTTTTGACAGGATAGCACTGATATCTCCTTCAGAATTTTTGAGAAAATTTAAATTAGTTTCTACAGCAAATGGTTGGTCAGATGTACAAAAGTTGAAGTTTTTCCCATGCGAGACACAGCAGCACTGTGGTACCGAACTTTTTGCCATAGACACCCTGAGCATGATTGGCATTTTCTAACTCAACAGTTTTTGGCAGCTTTTCAAATGTCCAATCAAGATGAATTGTTGGAAATTAAACTTAGGCAGAGGGTACAATTAGAAAATGAACCTGTATTAGATTACATTTATGATGTATTATCCTTGTGTGACCAAGTTAACGCTGCAATGACACAAATGGAGCAGGTAAAAAACTTAGTGAAAGGATTGAAACCTCAGTATGTGCAAGCTTTGCTCCCATTAAATCCACAAACAGTTGAGGAGGTTTTACAAATTATTAAAAGCGTTGATAAAGCTAATTTTTATGTGCAACATAGACAACATTTAGTACAAGCACAAACAGCAACTTACACTTCTCCACCTGTGTCATCTGCACCTGTTTTATCACGGTTTGAAAGTGTAAATCACTCTGAACCAGTTATTAATGTTGTTTCCACATTGAGTGAACAGGTCACTAAGCTTGCTACCCAAATGCAACAGCTTCAGTCTCAATTCACTGCTGCTGCATCTACTGTGCAGCCACCTCCACTTAAGCCTCCAAGACATCATGAAAAGACACAGCAGGCACCTATTGTGTGTTACAATTGCAACAAGCGTGGTCATATGGCACGTAATTGCTGGACTTCACCATCTGCTTAAAAAAACTCGAGAGGCCCAACCTCCAACGACATAACCTAGAGGTACCCAAAGTAAGTTCACCTGTGTCTAATGTTGTTTCTCTTCCAGGTCAAATTTTGCAAATTTTGGGGTCCATTGGGGAGTCAAAACTTCCAATTTTGTTGGATACAGGAAGTGCAGTTAGCATTGTGAATGCAGCTCATATCAATGACATTTCTAAAATGAAACCTGTCGAGATTTTGCTTAAAACAGCTGGTAACAAGTTATTAGATGCGCCTTATCAAACAAATTTGAAATTTCAAATTAATGACTTTGTTTTTCAGGAAGATGTGTTAGTGGTAAAAGACTTGGCACATAATCTCATTTTGGGTAATGACTTTCTAACTTCACATAAAGTTACCATTGATTATTCTTGTGCAGAAGTTAAGATTCAAACTCATGAGGGAGAAATGGTACACATTCCTTTTGAAACAACATGTGGTGGTCCCTTTACAGATATTGCTGTGATTCCATTGAACGAAGAGGTACAGATAGTTAATAAAGTTTCTGTTGTAAAAGATGTTAAATTGCCACCGCTTACTACTTGTTTTGTGGCAGTGCAGCCTTCAGCTGACATTACAAATGAGGTTATGTTCGAGCCTTCTACCAGTATTATGCATAAGAAGAATATTTCTATTCCACCTGTAGTTTGCAAATCTTCAAAGGACTTTGTGATACCAGTACATAATAATTCAGCTGTTCCTCAAACACTTTTTGCTAAAACTGTATTATCTAATGCTCATGAAGTTGCATTTGTTCAAAGTAACTCAGTTTCACCTAAGGATGTTACTCCATTGAACGCTCCAAAGTTTGAATTTAATGTTAATACCAACTTAACTGAAGCTCAAAAGTCAGATCTTCATAATCTGTTGTTAAAATATGAACATGTTTTTGCCACTTCATTGCAAGATTTAGGCTCAACTAATGTAGCTGAATTTAAAATAGAGGTAAAGGATGAAAAACCTATTAAGCAACGACCCTATAGGGTAGCTCATAAGCAGAAAGAGATTATTTCCCAACAAGTAGAGGAAATGAAAAATGCTGGTATTATTAGAGATTCTCAGTCACCTTGGTCATCACCTGTTGTGTTGGTAAAGAAAAAAGATGGCTCTATGCGGTTTTGTGTAGATTATCGTCAACTGAATAAGGTTACAGTAAACTCAGCCTTTCCCTTGCCTCTTATTGATGACCTCCTTAGTTACCTTGGAGAAGCTAAATGGTTTGCTTCCTTAGATTTGTTGTCAGCATACTTTCAAATTCCTTTAGAGGAGAATAGTAAAAAGTATACCTCATTTGTTACTCATGAAGGGCAGTATGAATTTGAACGTTTGTCTTTTGGGCTTGCTAATGCACCAAGATTTTTCAGTTTTGTTGCTGAGAAATTGTTAGGAGACTTGAAATTTAAGAAAGCTTTAGCATATTTGGACGATATTGTTGTTTTTGCCAAAACTTTTGAACAATTATTAGAAAACTTAGAAGCTGTTTTTCAACGTTTGGAAATGCATAATTTTAAACTGAAACCTGGGAAATGTTTCTTTGCTATGGAAAAGATAAAGTTATTGGGTTTTGAAGTATCTAAAGATGGAATTTCCCCAGATTCTGAGAAAGTTACAGTGATCAAAGAACTACCACGCCCAAAGAATGTTAGAGACGTGAGAAAAGTTTTGGGTTTGTTCAATTTCTACAGGAAATTTATTAAGAATTACTCTTACATTGCCCATCCATTGATTCAGCTGACCAAGAAAAGTCAAAGTTTTATTTGGGGCCCGGATCAGCAAACAGCATTCCAGCAGTTAAAGAACTCTCTTGTTTCTGCTCCTGTGTTGGCTCATTATAATCCTGGAGCCTATACAGAATTACACACTGATGCTAGTGGTCTAGGAATAGGATGTGTTTTACTACAGAAAGTAAATGATAATCTTAGACCTATTGCATATGCTTCTAGAACTTTGTCAAAATGTGAAAGAAATTACAGTGTACCAGAGTTAGAGCTTTTGGCAATCGTTTTTGGTTTAACACATTT
Organism: Mantis religiosa; assembly: GCA_030765055.1. Lineage (NCBI taxonomy): Eukaryota > Metazoa > Arthropoda > Insecta > Mantodea > Mantidae > Mantis > Mantis religiosa. Next base: position 161,357,091 of record CM060947.1, on the reverse strand, counting down.
CAGGACTTTTGTGTATGGCTATAAAGTGCATGTTATTTCAGACCATCACTCCCTTTGTTATCTGAACAATTTAAAGGATTTGACAGGCCGATTGGCTCGATGGAGTCTAAAGTTACAGGAATTTGATTATGATATATGTTATAAATCTGGTAAGAAACATAATGACGCAGATGTTTTGTCAAGGTTCCCTGTGTTACAGCCTGAAGAGCATCAAATTGAACAACTTGATGAGCTAATTACCTGTTTGCTATCACCAGTTGAGGTTGCTCAGAAACAAAATGATGATCCAGTTCTGACTCCAATTATTAATGCCCTTAAGGATCCTGAATCTGCTCCTGCTAAGGTTCAACGTCAAGCATCTACCTATATTTTGAAAAGTGATGTCTTGTACAGGAAAAATTCGAGTTCTACTGGTCCCTTGCATTTACTAGTCATTCCTGAGGTGTTAAAGCATGAAATTTTGTCCTCATGTCATGATGATCCACTATCTGGTCATTTAGGTTTTTCTAAAACTTTTAGTAAGATTAATTCAAGATACTACTGGATAGGTATGAAAAAAGATATTGAGCATTTTGTGAAAACTTGTCCAAGTTGTCAGTCTAGGAAGGCACCTAAGAATCAAAAACCTGCTGGTCTTTTGCAGCCTATTCCAGTTAACTTTATTGGAGAACGTTGGGGAATAGATTTGTTAGGCCCTTTGCCTCGTTCTACGTCGGGTCATAAGTATATCATAGTTGGTACAGAATATGCTTCTAGGTGGGTTGAAGCTGCCCCTCTCTCTTTGGCTACCATTCCCCAGGTTACTAAGTTCATCTTACATCAGATTATTTGCAGGCATGGGGCCCCTGCCATGTTACTGTCTGATCGTGGTAGTGTCTTTCTAAGTGAAGTAACCCAGGAACTCTTGAAAGCTTTGTCAGTTTCCCCTCATTTTACTAGTTCATACCACCCTGCATGCAACGGCCTTACTGAATGATTTAACCAGACTTTACTAAATTGTCTTAGTCATTTTGTGGATTCAAATCAGCGCAATTGGTCTAATGTTTTACCATATGTGATTTTTTCATACAATTCTTCTGTTCAGGAAACTACAAAATTTTCACCATTCTATTTGATATATGGTCGTGAACCTTCCTTACCAAATCAGGTGCAACTTCAGGCCACTTCAAATGATTTATTTGTTCGGCAAACTTTGGAAGAGATTCAGAAAGCTCGTGAAGTAGCCATCCATAATATTAATCAGCAACAGATTAAACAGAAAGAAAGATATGATGCTAAGCATAGAGATACTCATTTTGCAGTAGGTCAGCTTGTTAAGATTTTTACTCCAATTAGGAAAAAGGGAAAATGTACCAAATTGCTTCATAGATATTTTGGGCCTTTTGAAATTGTTCGACAAATTACTCCTGTTACTTATGTGGTTCGTCGACCAAATGCTCCTAGAGTTAAGGAACAATCAGTACATGTTTCTAGGATATTCCCATATTTTGATCCTGTGGGACCATATAGACTGTAAATGCATTTTGCTTTTCTTTTGTGTCACATTAAATGTAAAAAAGGTTGTATGTAAAGTATATTGTCCCTTGATTTCTGAGTGTGAATTTTGAGATTTAGTGTATAGTGTGCTAAGCTATTTTGTTTTGGAATATGATGTATATTATTGGCAAATGGCAATACTTGGATAGATGTTTGATGAATTAGATGTCAAAAGTTGAACATACAATTGTTATTATTGAAAGTCACAATTAATTGATATTAAAAGTATATGTTCCCTAATAACTGTTTTGAGTTGAATAACCTCATTTTATGATAAATTTTGCAATGATTAGAAAATTGAAATTTTGTTTATTAATTTTAAGTTTACATTCTGGAATAGTGCTGTGCTACCTCGATAAGAAGGATGAATGAAATTATGTGTGATTATGTGAAAGATGTAGAGGTAAAGTTTATCTGGTTAATGGGGTTGCTGTAATGTGCCCGTTAATCCAGGGTTTTAGGCTCGATAAATGGCTGAAATGTGCTTATCGATGCAAGTAATTAAGTGTATTTTTTGAGTTTTGTTTAGCATTGGTGCTGAAATGTGCATGCTAAGATGATGAGGAAAACCTGAATCACAGAGAGGTTTGTGAATGACTGTTATGAAGCTGAGACCTGGGGATGTTCTGTTTGTCATCCTCGCCATAGTTACCAGGTATTTGTGAGATAGCACATTACTAGTACAGATGTTTACTTTGTCTCTTTATTGCAGGATGCTAATAGTTTGAACATTTTGATAAAATTGTTTTGGATTAAGAGTGATATATATTTTGGAGTTGTGTGATTACCAGTATGCTTTAATGGTTTATTGAATTCTAAGTTTTATGTTGAAAAGCAAAAGTACCCTTCAATGTATACAAAAGTTTTTAGAATAGGCTAAGACATGATACTATATTTTCTCTTTTGTGTATCTAGGATGTGAAATTTTGAGGCCCCAGAACTTAATTTTTCTTTCAGTTTTGTTCTATGTATTGTGTTGTAGAACGATTTTTTTTTTTTTTTTGTTGGTGTAGTAATGTGACAGTAGTTTTGTTGGCATGCAAAATGTTGATGTTAGTAGATTATAAGTAGTTTTGTTGATTTGAAAGGTAGTAGTACTGATGATATTAAGTAGTGCGCGCACATAATAAAATGATTGAAATTATAATGGTAAAACAAAGAGAAAAACTGAGCTCATTTTTGTTTAAGTGTACACGTCAGTTTTTGTTAAAAAGTTTATGGCCACGTGTAATATTTTGGGGTACCCCTCTAATTGTAAGTTTTGGTATTTTGAAAATGTGTAATATTTTTATTCAATGTTTTGGAAGGTCAAATTATTTTGTGCTGTGTGTATTGTATTATTTCTACCCTAAGGGGTTTTTGTAAAGTTTTGATTGTGACATTCCTACGTTTTATGTATTCTTTTGTGAAGATTATTTTGTAAAGATTATTTGATTTATCTTGTCAAAATTTGTAAGCTCTATATATTGCCGAGTGATGGAAATTATCTTAGTTTTATCATGTATCTTGCTACCCAGATGGGGTGCACCTAAATTTTTTTTTATTATTTATTATTGTTCAGAAGCGAAGTTTGTTTTAATGATGTAGTTGTCTTCTGTAATTGACGTACACTTATATTTTTGGAAATAATGTTGTAGTATGATGATACGTATCAAGTCAGCCCTATTTATCTGCGTTCCTGCTGCACCACACTGTTCCTACCGAACTGTTTGCACCATGGGAGTGCTAAACCTGCCACACTGCCTTGTGTCATCGGGCTTTGGTCCGCCCTTTATGACCACTGTTCGTCAGAGCTTTGGCAGCTATTAGTGCTGTCACTTCGTACCTGTGTTGGGGGCAGAAGAACTATTAATGCCCCACATTGTTATTCAGTGTAGAGCAAGTACAATTGTGCTCAATTCAGTGGTCTTTATTCATCAGTGACTGCAGTGCAAGCTTCAAGTTTTTTATTACATTTGTGAGACCAGTGGGAATGGAATGTACTGTTCAGGCAGGTTGTGAAACTTTTTTTTGCTTGGTGCAGTAGTGGTGAAAAGTGCTGAACTTCATTTATTTTTCTTTTAGGGCTTTTTAATTAAAGTTATAGACAGACACTGGAGTAAAGAAACGAATGTGTAACGTCAAGAGACAAGATTTATGTGTATAATACTGTTTGTGATGTTTGTATGCTAATTTTTTTTGTTCCATCACTCGAGCGAGTTTCTTTTCATTTGTTATTAATTGTTCTGTTGACCCTGGGTCAACAGCTTGTGGTCCGGGGGGAGGTGTGGCAACCCTGTATGGGTTGTCAGACCTGGCGACTGGCTTAACTTTGTTCGTTGGCTGCGCTGGGGAGGGGGGATGGCATATCCTCTTCCCCCAGTCGACCGGCCGCCACCAGCGTGAGAGGATGTGTTTGTAGCAACCCTCCGGAACACGAACCTCATTGAATGTAAGTTGTCTGGGATTATTAAACCTCTTTTTAAAATGCATTTGTGAGTTTTCCTTCGCTGGACCTTCCACCTTTCACCACCATGCAGGTAAGCTAGTTATCAGTAAAATAACATGTCCACCCTACCGCGTGGTGTAACTAGTGTTTGTTGAGATAGTTTAGCTCTACCGCTACGGATTCCCCCCCAAAGCTAATAAATATTAAATCTATTCTAATGTAGGGTGTGACAATATTGCATGAGTTGGATAACTGAATAACATTTTTATTTTTATATTATTTTTTCACCATTCTGAGTGCCTTTGTAGCTTTAATTTGGCGTCAATACACATTCTAGATTCATTATTGCTGTAAACCTAAAATTATTTATCACGTCGCATTCCTGCTAGGGGCTATGAGCTGATGGATAAACAGTACCAATGGCCCACTTGAAAATAAAATGTTCCTAAACTACACTATTTTCCTACGTGATACAAAACCCTGTTGAGTGAGGGCAAGCAGCAAAATTAATCAGGCTGAGGCCGCCTGCCAGAAGGTATGGATGGATCGATGGATGTACGAAGAACAAACGGACGGTTGAACGCTAGAGTCAGTTCTGTTGTAATTTGTCAGTCAGAAAGCAGTTAGCTTCATTAATCTAAGGTCAGCGCTAGTTAGTGTGTGCAATGCTGAAATAAGAACTATTGACGCTGCGGAATTAGACTTATTTCTCTGTAGTTGTATCAATGGAACTAAGTGTAAGTTGGCACGGTGCTATTTTGTTGACGATTAAACTGAGTTCAGCACAAACTTCTTGGTGTTATTTACAATGTCAAATATAACTAAATTCAGAAATGCATTGCCTCCGAGGAATGCTTATGAGCAGGCATTTCATGTCTTCATTTTTAAGAATCCACAAGTCTCAAAGCACCTAGACAGCTATGACAAGTGACGTTGTGTACTCATACTCGCATGAAAGTAAGGGATGAAGGATTTTAATTCAATTTTATATTTAGAATTGTCACCGAAGTTTAGATTCTTGTTGCTACTATATAGATTATGAACTATTATTATAATTATAATGGAGTTCAAATAGAAACCGTTTGAGACAGATATTATGTATATATGCCCAACAGAAAAGGAGATTTAAATTGTAAGAGCTGTTAAACAAATATTTCAAAGCCTCCCTTGTTTCCATTCGGCATTAGTTATCACACTCATTGCTAAAGTATTTCAGTTTACTTTTATTAAACCAACACGACAGAGCATGAAAGAGCCGCATGGGGAATTAAATGTTAACTAGTAAAACTTGCTATTTGTTGTAATGCAGTAACGTAATCAGGAGCTTTTCAGCGATGTACATTCTACTGTGGTTAGTCACCAATCTCTCAATTTAAATGGCAATGCATAAAATTACCTGTGTCTCCTTAATCTAAGTCGTATTTCTACACTCTGTGAATCGCATAATAGAAAGATCTTCAAAGCGATCTACTTATGCTTTAATATGATATCTGTTGTCCTTTCAGCAAGCAGCATTTCTATGCGATTCAGATTTACTTGTAATTGCGTAGGACTATAGTTGCAAGTTATTGAAAACATGTGCTACATTGCGATCTTGAGAACATACAGCGAACAAACACACTAATAAAAGGAACAAACAGTTTTACTTAATTTAATCTAATAGTAAAAGGTTACATATAAAGGGATCAAAATAGTAATAAATCTTTTTGGACCTTCTTTCAGATTTATTCCCTTGTGCAATTTATAAGAAAGCCTAAAATTTTAATTGCTCTGGAGCAAATTTGAAATACGAATGACGTCCTTCACTGCTTTTATGTGGCAAACAGAGAAAAGTTTAATGATTTGAAAGTTTCGATGTTGAGATTTCAGTGGAAATAAACTTTGGAAACCTATTAATAACAAGAAATGTTTAAAAAAGCGTATATATTTATTTCCATGTCAGTTTCTTAAAATCATTTATCAGGAACATATTTTCAGTTGAACACCAACGTTAGTGTTTGAATTCAGCATCTTATCTGACACGAAGTTTTTCAATAAACTCAGCTCATACCTACCTTTTCTCGAAAACTGCTCTATTGATTATGGCTTAACTAATGCATTTTTAATATATTTGCAAGTCAAAATATAAAACTCAAAACTTAAATCAAAACAGAAGAATTCCTTGTATGTATACAAGTCTTCTACATTTTGAATGCTGTTTCCAAACTGAAAGCGACAGTTAAAAACCGTAAGCGATAGTTAAAAATCTGACTACACAGAAATTTAGTTGTTTTTAAGCGCACTGTTTATATCGAACTCATGTTTGTGGTATTAATACATTTCCAAAATATTATCCGCTATTGGTTTGCAGTTTTGAATACTGATATCTCTTTCAAAGAATAATTTTGTAATCGTCTCTTTTATGGCCATGCAATGATTACTTTTAGTGCCCTATAACGTTTCGAACCGCTTTTGGAAAATGTGCGCGCTTCAGACAATTTATGTATACAATTGAGTGGATTAACAGTAATAGATAAATGAATAAGTTTTTATAGTTTTATTTGTAGAATATTTGTTTGTAATTTCGTGTCATTGTACACAGTATTGTTATTTGACGTGTTATTTATAAGAAGCATGGAATTATATGAATTTATGTACTTCTAAGCAAAGTGCTCTTTATTACTTTATGCTTACGTGAAGTTAGTAAGTGATTAGTCTTCATTTTATAGTAATTATCAACATTCCAGACATCTCAGCATGGCCATTTGAGTTTAAAAAAGTGATAGGCCTGTCAAAACTGTTGGGAGGACCAAATTTTCAAGTTACCTCAAGTGAGAGGCAGACTAATAAAGTTGGAGAAGCAGCAACCATTTAAGCTGAAGTTGTTTATCGCTCTCTTCCGTACGTCAAAGAGTAAACTGTAGATGAAGTTGTTCCTGTCCCCCGAGGAAAATAATTGATCAAAGTGTTTCGTATAGTTGTTCAAGTATTTGGCATCTAAATCGGAATATTCTCCAGTAAGTATGCAGCAATTACCAATGACGACGTGAACTCCATTCTACGAATATTGATTTACGTAAGTTTACAGAGCTGGCTCAAAGAGAATTCCTTACTAAGACTCTATGTAAATATGACCGTAGGAAAACAGTAGTAGTACAGATTGCAGTGCAAATGGAGTATTAAGTGATTACTCAGATGGTTACACATAGGAAAGTGGTATACCTACTCCATCTCGTTCTATGAACATTAAACTCTATCCTATCTCACTTTTATCCTTTCGCATCTTTATACTACCTCGGATCTTATGTTTCAAGCAACATTACCGTCATTCCTTACAAGCTGCATATAAGTTCCAGAAGTGGCAATAAAATAGGTTCCTTTGTAACAAACATTTTTACTGATATAAAAATTCTGAGCTTAATTGTTCTATAAATTTCTATCAAGGGGCTATAATGGTAATGAAGCCTTGAGCAGTTATATCAAATACTATTACTCTTCCAATATATCCAATATTCCGTTCTGAGGTAAAGAGTCATTTAAACTACTGTTTCCTTGGACATCTATATCCCGGTTTTCTATTAGTTCACAATTTTTCTTCAGTAAGGTGAACTACCATCATCATTTTGCCTCTCAGTTTACCGTGGTTAGGCCACGAGAGAGAAGTAGGACTCTTCGTGTGTTAAATGGCCGACAGTTTTGTACACGGAACTTCTCTTTTAAAGTATACGGTATTTTTCTTACAAATAAGTGCTATTTCTACCAAGGATTTATTTCCATATCAATCGAAGCCTTGATAAACATGTTTACGTTGAAATCCCCACCTGGTATCAACACTCGAGAATTATACATAGAGTTGAAAATATAAAAATAGCCGTTCACGCTGCTCACGATTGGAAAAGGCGCATTTGACTTTAGCTTAGTTTCAGCAGTTTTAATCTTTGGAGTAAAGCTAATCAAAATATGTTTGTCAGAGAGCCACAATGTCTGTTGGATAGTTCTTCACGACATTCCTACGGACAGCCACTGGAGAACATAGGACATATTGTGTAAATCTGAAGCGCTAATTTCACAACACATTCTGTACTCCATCTTAAATTGTTCTTAAAAACCGTATTCTTCTATCTGTATCATAAGCGAAAGAGGCATTTGTAGAAAAGTACAGGTCAATATGGACGTACAGTAGGTTAAGCCGAAAATCAAATCTTTTAAGAGCTGGACGCTATGTGAAGACCTTGTGTCTTCGTTTTCTGTGCGTTAAAAAGAGAGGAAAATACTACAATAACTTCAAATTCGAGAAATGTTTTGAAAACGTCGTCTTCTCCTTGTCTCTGAACCTAGAGCCACCAGCCAGTATCCAGGTTTCGGGAAACGCCGGCACTCTGCAACCCCATTTAATGGAGCAGTCGAGTACATACAAGCAGCATTTTTCGGAGAACCAGTTTTCTGAAAAATGGCTCCAAGGATTATCGTGAATAATGTATAGGTTTAAAATATTTTTGTCTCAAAGGAAACGTGTACCTTGATTTCCAGGAAAGTCCTCAAAAGTCCCTTTCTTTCTTGATGACTTTTGCACAGCTAGAAGCAATAAGAAATAAACTGCACAATGAAAATTAGCCAACATTTAATTTCTCATTTACTTATTTTGATTATCACGCAGCATATATAAGAATAAGCGTTTTTAAGAATAATTTGTGCAAGAGTAGAGAACCTATTGTGAATGCAAAGAAGAGCGAATTTCAAAGCGATTGCATAGCTAACTGATTCAAAAGATCTGACTTATCCCGTTTATCCTTATTAATGTGGTAAAAACTGGGAACATATTTAAAAATAGTAAGAATAATTTGTACGAGAGTAAAGAAATTAATATGAGCGAAACCCATTAGACCTATTTTCCAAATATTTAATGGTGAGCATTACACTTCCATACTTAATTTTAATTTCCTCCAATACAAGTTCTTCTTTGTAGAAATTAATTACAATATAAAATGCCCAACGACATAAGGGGGCTGTTATAATGTTATCATGCCTTATGAAAAGCTACGAGATGACAGTTTCCGTTGGCCCCTTTTTACTAGATACTTAAACAAGGAAGTAGCTCAAAAATGTAACTTTGAGATTTCAGTGAATATACGCCTTTTGAGATACCTGGAATCTTAAAAGGCATTTCTGTATATGTGTGTATCTGAAGTTCCTGTGTATCTGATGTTTTTAACAGCATAACACAATTACAAAAAGTCGGTTAAATACTAAATTTATCTCCAAAGGTGAGACCGAAAATGATAAAAAAAAATCCCTCACACTGCTAAATCATTTACGCAAAGTGTGGTTTTAAAATATTTATTTTATAAACAAAATAAGGCTGAAAACTTTTATTAATGTATCACATGCTTAAGACATTTTTATGATTGACGTAGGGATATTTTGATTTTTTGGGAATAGCCTATATAGTTCTGTTCATATGCACACACTTTTATATGTGTACACAATGTATATAAGTAATTTTTTCTTTTCTTGTAGGTGTATGTGTGTGTTATTATCCTTTTCACGAGATATTCATCCTTGTTTACTTGAATTTTCAAACACTTAATTCTTGCTTTTCTTATATTGGAAATCATTATTACTTTTTTTCTTGTGGAACCAAAGAGCATGAAGTAATGACTTCATACACCGACCAACTCTAATAGCGTTTGCTAATGGCTTAATTCTACTATATTTTCCTACTCCCATATTACCTATAGGAAAATATCTGATAACATTAGTTTTAAAATGTCTATTTCGATTAATAAAGTGTGCAGAAGAATGAGTGGTTTATCGTAAGAATACTTTGTATTAGAGTGAGTAGAAAATCGCATGAGTATACATACCAGAATTTTTATGTTGGCCTTGCAAACACAATGAACTTACAAAGACATTACATAGGAACTACATAGTTCTTAAGGGGAGTCGATATCGGGTTTTCGTGATTTTTTCCCATTCTTAGGTTTTAATTGTATATGAATATTTAGAATCCCCCACTCATTTTAGTGTGAATTTCATAGTGGTACGCTAATTGCAAATAGCTTTTTATATTGCTGAGTATATTCCGGCGTAGAAATCTTTTAGAAACTTTTGGTATTTTCAGTTGGTAAAACGCCAATAAATGTGTAAATATTAGTGTTAGAGAAGGTTTCTTTCTTTTACTTTTATCGCATTGGTGATTCAAGCTGCTTCAAATCACTGATTGCAGTTAAACCTTATGGAGCTCTACTACCAATCAAATTGGAATGTTTCTGCCATGTAATAAAAGGAATGGGTATAAGATTGAGACAGTTTAGATACTTGAGGTATACAAATTTAACAAATTTAACCCTGACGTCTGACAGACTCAACCATCAAGCAGCTAACTGAATATTGTGGGAAGGCTACCAGAGAAAATTCAAATAACCTTGAAAGACTGACGAGAGTGTGGGCTACCTACTTTTCACAAAGCTTCTACTGATATCAAACCACTGCAAAAATGCTGCTCTGTGGAATGGTGCAAATATAAAAGAGCAGAAGTTAGAGGTAAACTGCATGAATATCATCACAGGAATCCCATTATTACCAAAGGAATTTTTGCATTGAAACTTATTTATGTAGATCTGGCTAATCTAGAATTACTGAAAAAGTATTTGACAGGGAAAACTCAAAATGTGAATGAATCTTTTAGTAGTGTAGTTTGGTCTCGAGTACTAAAAACGGTTCTTGTTGGTCTAAAAAGTGTACATGTTGGTGCAAATGGTGCAATTCTGGAACAATAAGCGTACTGAGTGAAAAGGGAATGACTATTGGGTATAATATCACAAATACTCACAATACAGCCAATGGCTTAGTAGGTGACACAGAGGATTATGAAGTTGGAGGATTTTGTGATTTTCTGTTCACCGTAAGTTTCAAAATTTATGTTTGTAAGCAATTTCTGAAAAATTAAAATGCTGTATACAAATGCCTCATTATCGGAAAAACTGATTAACACTAAGGGCTGAAATTCTTACCACCCATTTTCATTATACATGGCTTTATTTTAATGAAAAATGTTTTATGTATATGGGTTATTTGTTTTTAATTTAAAAACCATCATTTTCCGATACATTTTTAAGAGCTTTATTTAAAGAATTATAAGATTCCTACTAATGAACAGAAGCGCTGGTATTGTTCATCAATAACTTTAAAGTTATCTTTGAATATACCTCAGACAATTTAGAACATTACATCAAACAGTTGCTGAGATAATGGATCAAACATTAACATAGACAAGATAGGGTATTTCGGATCCCCTTAAGAGAATTGACATTCGCTTAATTTCGATTGTACCTACAAGACGGTTTTAGTAAATGCTTTTCTCAATAACATGAATAACAGAGCAATTAATAATAATTTGTACAAGAATGCAGAAAGTCATGGGAGTGGAAAGCATTGCTTTTCTTCTTCCTTGCAACGGAATTTGGAAGCCATTACAAAACGACCGACTGTGGTTATCGCTTAAGGAGTACCATTTCTGCCTTATCTGGTTGTACATACAAGGAAATTGCAATGAGATATCTGCAGATATTTACCTAGATTAATCTGAAGTAAAACTACAAAGTTTGTAAAAATGAATTGTAGAAAAATGACTACGGTAGATCATATGAGCACAATACCCCATATCCTATTTCCTGTAACTAATCAAATATCAGTGAAGTGCAAATATTTGCCATGTGAACGAGTATTTGCCGCTTTAATATAACTACTGTAGGAGGCACAGGTATACATCACCGCTCTGTAAGTCATCTTTAAAACAGCAACTTATTTCAGATTTCCCCCAAGTAAAGGATAATAAGAGCACACCATATTCCAACTTAAACGGAAAGGGAGCAAAGAGTTGCACGAACTACTCGGAATGGTTCATACATATTCAAAATGTATAATACACTCTCTCCTGTTTCCCTCGTATATGAAGGGCTTTCACTTAATCCACGGTTATATCCATTCGATGCAGAAAATGAGAAAACTAATCTTACTCCATGATAACTAAAGTACTAAGTAAGGTGGTCTGTGAGGAGTGCTCAGATATTCATTTCTACATTACAGCCAACCTCATATTATAACATAAATATTTTATAAATGTTGAATCAGAATTATGGAATTACCTAAGTACTGGTGTAGCGTTAATTAAAACAAAACACCACTATTGGTTATCACAAAGTACAATTTTATGTTTTCCATTTTCAACACCTTGTGGACAAAAGGTGAGACCTTTCGGCAGCCAAAATTTCCGTAATAATATTCCACCATAAAATAGTGTTTAGGCTACTAGAATGAAATAAAGAAGAAATGAAAAGAACTTTTAAGAAATAGGTTGGCACACTCAACATTGTGTTAACTCAAAAGCGAGGAGCTCTGATACATACCAAATTTGGTATTTCAATTTTAAGTCTTCCAAGAATTGACGCCAAAATTTGCAAGTCACATCCCTGCATCTCCAAACCAAATTTTGCGTTGAACATTTTTTCCTTAATTTTGATTTCTGTAAACCACCGTTCTATATATTTAATTAAAACACAGATTTTAAAAACATTCCCATTACAAATAAACTGCATATTTTTAATTTTCTGAAATAGCCCTTGTCTATGAAATCCTCCCACTTCTGAACCACTTTTGAAGAATTTGTAAACCTCAAGAGATAGCACAGAATCTTATTACACATCGTTAAAACACACATTTTAAATAAAAAGTTTATTTTGTGGCATTAACTATTTCTGAATTATTCTCTACCAATTGTTTCAATTTTCAAAAGAGTATACATACCTACATCGCTATTTATTTTTCTGCAAAGAATCATAAGAAGAATTTGAACGTCATCACATAGTGATCCACTTTTTAAAGTTTTGACAGTCGCTTAAGACTTGTACCCTTCTACAGCGAAGTTAATAAAAATATCTCAATTAATTAGGCAGAGGGATAACATTTTTTAAGAATACTTCGAAAAAGACCGACTAGAGAAAATAATGTGTTGGCAATACAGTTAGTTTCTTTTTCTGTTTCTTTCGATTCTCGCTTCGCCAAAAAATATTTTTCACCACCACGTGAAGCCAGCATTAAAAGTCGTTTTAGTCCTTGCTTTATGCGCCATGAGTTTGCCCAATGAAGTGTAACTCTGCAAAAAAAAGTTAAAGGCAAGGCTGTAAAAATGATGTTATAGCAATCAAAATGTTTATGGACTTTGAATCAGTTCATATTACTGAGCGAATATTTCCCAAATATTCAAATCTGTTCCACTATTTCTAATGTCCAACCAAAAGCAACAGTTACTATAAATTAACTCTCGTATTAGGCTATTAGAAATAACGAGAGAACGGTGATTTCTACGCACTGTGCATATCTCTGCCGCGGTTAAGAATAACGTGCTAGTTCGATGAGATAGCAGGCAAATTCGATATTGTCAGTAGATATTCTTTCACGCTTCATCATGAACAGAACTATACAGATATGTTTATATTTTCTGTTCCATAAGGTATGTTTACCTTCTACAGTAAGCGTTTGTTGCATATTGTCTCCTTAGTAGCCCCCATAAATTGTATTTCTGCAGCAAAGTTGAGGATATGTCATTTTTCCTCTCACAGGAGAACTTACATTGTTGTAGTGAATACAGATATTTGGGATATCTTCCCAGCGGATGCAAAAATGTGTGAATAATAGCGGCCAGTCTCTCAAATTCCTTCTGAAATATAAAGACATTATTTTTAACCACCTACGCAAAGTTATGTTGTGCTGACACCATTCTATTATACCCTTAAGCATCAACCAGCGATAAGCGAACGCTAGTAAGCTGGTACGTAAGGTCATTAACCACTAATATTTTAGACTGAATATGGAAAGTAATTTTTTACCAGTTTAGCACTTTATTTCGTTAAAAAATAACGTATTTACATATTTAATCCAGATAGTTTCTTAGTTCTTTTTTCAATATGGGTAAAGCAGCTTTCTTAGGCAGCATTTGGTACCTGTAATTGAAAGCACAAGTGCAAAATGAGACACAGATGCACAGTAAAATCTTACAGTATCTGCTTTGGAAAAGAAATAGTTTGACTTCAACATCCGTAAAAGATATGCTTAGTACTACTTAGTTCCTTTTCGTTTTAGGAAAACAAGGTTCAAAATATATTCCTGTCACTAGGTATACCGTTGTATACCAACTTAGGTTCGAGATTGAGCCTTACAGCTAACGGAAACATAACTAATACTAATACTACTATAGTATCATCACATAAAACTGCTTCCTGAACACACTTAAAACATCGGTGTGGGTGTGCGACCTAGCGATTAGTGTGCCACAGCTTTATCAGCTCAGCCACCTAACGGACCCTCCCTGGCGTCTGTCATGGAGTAGTAAGACATTCAAATTTGGTATTTTTTAATTTCTCGTGTTTTCCAATTAGGATTTTGTTTTTTGGTAGCTCACTCAGGAGTTCAGTTCAAGGTTGTATTGATGCTACTCTCTCTCACTGAGATTTTCTATATAAATAGCGAATAGCGACAAAGTAGCAAGAAAGGAACAACGTGAAACTCCTCAGCTGCATTAACAAGAAGTTATCATTACAATCGGAAGTATTTTCTTGCTATTTGGTTACTTATCTTGTCCTTACAACGCTCTAAAGGTTTTAATTATTTTAATGCCTTGCTTAATATTTCTCACATGATTCCATAGAAACGCAGGACTTTGGGTAGTGCAAGCCTGTACCTGAAAAACGAAGGAGTAATCTAATGAATCATAAGAAACACTGGATAATGATATTACGTTTAGTAGGTTATCAGTAAAACAAAATTTAACATGCTGAAAGACCTTCGGATGCCAACGGGAAACTAATGAACATATGACACTAGAATAAACTCTAGTATCAAATATTTGGATTGGTTATAGTTTGTGTTTCTGCAAATGTTTATGAAAGTAGTAAGTTAACCTGTGCTTAAAGTTGTGCAAAGCATATATAAGTAACACCGAGTTTAATTAAAAATATATGTTGCTCATACTTCACATGCACTTTCTAACTGTGATATTTGTGGTTGGTCAGCAGAGCATTTTTATTTCGTTTAGTTTGATTATTTTTGTTATATTTTCTCCCAATATTGTTACTTTATAGATTTTTTATTATGGTTTACTTAACTATTTAAGCAATGTTTAATCCTTCTAAAGCAACGCAAGGAACTTGGGAGAGTGCAACCTAAATTTAAAAGTTGTACGTATAAATGTACAAAACACCAGCAAATGTCGTATTAGTTCGAACTTTGCACGTATCCAAAGCATATAATATTTGTTCATCACTCTCTGACATTAATCATGGAGCAATAGCATAAATAAATTTGTTGTTCTCTTTATTAACACTTTTCTTGTGTTTTGTGTATTTTTCTATTCAGATTAAGCACGGTAATTAGTGACGTTTCTTAACTGCCATTATTTCTTCCAAATGACATTTTATCAATAAATAGCAGCATGGGACGTCAAGTGCTACAACGTGGAAGCCACTGAGCTGCCTTAGGGCTAAATCATTACAAATTGTGGTGTTTGTGCTTTCAAATGCCTCATAGAAACAAAGTTAACTGCAAAATGTAATCCAAGGGCAAATATTGTACGAAAACCCATCAAAGTATATGTCAAACGCCCGGTATAGATATTAATCTTATTTTTATTAATTTCTGTTTCTATGTTTACAGAAAACACAAATTTAATATATTTCTAAAGGTTTCTGAATATCCTTAGAAGCTAAACATATGGTGCTACTACAAATTGTGCTTATAAAATTATTAAATAAATGGTAACCAAATTTAGTAAGGTTATGATTCATGTTCGTTTGCGAATAATGTCTATAAAAGTAACTTTAACCATTGCTAAAAATTAGGCAACAGCGATATAAATGACACAGTGCTGCATAACAAACATGTTGTAATTCACACCTTAAAACATCTTTCTGCTGGGGTATTTGAAGTTCAACTGAAAGTGATTGCATAATGTTTCATCGGCAACTCTATTTTTTTGCTCTTTACAGTTTTAAATAACTTATTTAGTAATAATTTGTAAGTGTACTTAAAGAAGCGCAAAGCTATCGCGCAAGTGCAACCAAGATTAAACACTGGGTGTTTGGGCTAGATTTTTAAAATAGTGCTTTAGAACGCTAAACAGTTCCCATGCTGTCTCTAGAACAAAACTATAATCAAGATTAATATCATCTAAATGACTGGCGTTGAACTAGCTTACTTTATATACTGTTTGCTCTTGTTTGAAGGAAACAGAGTTCACTTTCCTAATTTGTTGTGATTGTGCCGTAACACCGGAGGAATATTCGATAGTTCGTTTACAATTCGAAAACAGCCCATGCATGTTTTAATGCGCATTGGAAATAGCGGTTTGTACTGCAACAAGTTGCTCTACAAACAGTCGACTATGAATAAATGGAACGTTGTGCGTGATAATACAGAGAAACAAATCGATAAAGTAACAACAAACCAAGGTCAATATACTGCTATGAATATTTACCAGTACTGCATGTGGCACCGCAAATGTATACTTTGACGACTTTAAACGGTTGCAGTAAACATGTTGTGAATCCAACTGTGTACAAATAAATCACATAAGTAATTGCGATAAAAGCGCAGAAAACTGGATGTAAATTTTTCCGGTAGAATGACTTGGAATGCTAGCTGTTATCAAGTGCATGCTTGAGCGAAGTTTGCAGCCATGGGATATGTAAGTATATTAGCTACCAAGTGTTGAAACTACAGCAGCTGCTGATAACATTGTTAAGTAGTAGGATGAAAGATCGTTCATGACTTTTCTTGAAACTAGATTTTTTTTAAAAAGAAACCTTTGAATGTGGTAAGAGTAAAAGCATGTATTCCACTAATAAATTCATATCCAATTCAAGACAATCAAATGAAAGGTATTAAGGTCGATGACCCCAAAGCAGACATCAAGGGGATCATAACTGTTCTGAAAATGTGAAGAGTTAACCTAACTTCCCTCTAATCTTAACTCTTTACCATAGATATGGTACATATTACTAACTTGTTAACATGGGAATTTAATGACAAGTCTTCCAGAAAGGCTATACTTCAACTTCACATTTATCAGGATCGATACCTGATGTGTTATATACAGCCAGGTTTTCTTGCCATGTTCCCTGCGGCTGTAAGAATTGACGTTTAGCCTGAAATGCGAATTGTAGCTCCACACATCGGTGCCCCGAACAGCGCGGGGTAGTTATGCTTCTGAACGACGTCACTTCACGAAGGTTTTCATTATAATAACTGACACCTTTCTTAGATTTTCCTCAGTAGACACTGCAAAAGCTTGCGACCTTCTTGGTTTTACTGTCCCCTTTTTCTTTGCTCAGCAATAAACTTTTTGTAGCACAACATGCAGTGAGTGTCTGCGAAATGTTCTGGTCGGTCCCTCAATTTTCCTCAATCCTCTTGATGGGGAGTACATTTACATGAATGTAAGACAACAAGCACTTTGAGAATTCGAAATATTATTCTTTTCCTCGATTACCTGTGTTTATAACACATAATCCAGGTATTTATTACAGAAACCCTGGTAGGTGTTCTTTGAAACCTTTCTCTATCGTTTCACCATTTCCTACTGACGAACAATACGAGATTTTCTGTCCACTGATATCAACGCTGTTTTTTTTTATCTTGTACTCACGTAGAGTCACTGGTTTCTTTATAGCATCTCCCTTTTTCTTCTTTTCTCTACGTTCTTTAAAACATGAGTCTATATAGGAATCGTGAAATCACAAGAACCTGCGTTTTATCTACATACATTTTGACTCCATTATCATCCTCCCATCTACCTATTTCCCCCTCACAGTATCCTAGGGAAATTACACTATATTTGGAGAAATAGTTCCACGCAGAAGCATATCCTCTTCCCCTGCACAAATGTTGTACAGTTTTACATCATATTTGTAAAACTACTGCCTGAATAAGAATCTTCCTCTCCAAGGAATCATGATTCATCAATTACATCTCTTCTAGAGCCTAGAGTGTTTTGAAATCTGCAGATGTTTAAAAAACACCTATGCTTTGCAGCTCCTCTTGTTTATGTCCTAATGAGCATCATTATCCACAAAATACCAACGAGATGATCATCGATCACGAGGTTGGTGGCTTTTATAACTTCGTTTTAGTACAATAGAGTGAACATTTCTGGGACCTCATGTATCTCCATAATAAGCATTATCCCAATAACCTTATCCATTTCTTTCGCGGAAGCGACAACCTAATTAGCAAGGCCTGGCCATTTGGACATTTTCTGTGCGACACATAATTATATTTGCATCACCGTATTGTCCAACATGCCGTGAGTTACCAACGTTGTTTAACCACAAGAAGAGGTGACAAAATTGGCGGGAATATTACCTTCTGAATCCAACTGAAAATTACCCAATCTGATTCCAAATTGGATTATAATTTCCATCACTGTAGTTATCATTATCGGAGTTATATAGAGTTTTGTGCACTCTATCATTACCTTTATTTAACTCTAAAAAGGAATTGAATCTTGGAGACCTTGAGATGAATCATCAAATGCAGCAGAAAGGCTAGTCACTGGAGTCACTTTGATTTTGGGTTGTAGTTTACACTGACGCGCATTTCTTCTTCCTCAAATGGCGTACACATGTATTTTCTAGACATGGCGCATGACCTCGCTAGGATGTGCGCGAGTGACGTCATGCGAATCAATGGTAGGGGTAAGATATCTTTTCAGCAGCAGATTGCTAAAAAAAAGCTAGTGGGTAACCCGACACCCCATTTTCTTACAAAAGGGACTCGACAATAAACTGCAGCGCAACATTACGTCATATGCCACGTCAAAAAAATAGCCTTGTACTACATATTTTTGTCCTGTAAGGGCAAGAAAGATATAGGTGGATCCATTTCTAAATGAAAATCAATGAAAGGTCTTTAAAATTCCTGCTCCATCATAATTAGTGTAGTATGCGAACAATATTCTCATAATAGTAAACAGTATTTTGAAATATAACTGAAAGTACAAGTTAGCACAAGTGATGGTGTGTCTGTGATCGTAACTGATCGTTCTTTGCAGCGTTTTGCGCTAAAAGGTCAACACAACATAAGGACAGTGTCATGAACAGTTTAAAACCAGTACGAAAAAGAGTTATCAGTGCACCAGTAGGCCGAACGAAATCAATATAATATTTGAATTATTTATAAAAGGCTGAGAATGTATATAACTTTGAAGCTTTTATACCTTAGAGTCTAACGTAGTAATCATTTCCACATATTTTATAAGTGACAGAAATTGAAAATGTAACCATTGTTTCACAATAGCCGTGTGTAGGCTAAGATTTGAACAGACACAGCCAAACTGAAAAATTCAATGCCATGCCCGGATTTTGAACTACGGATCTCCCTTTCTGCATCCGGTAGCTCGTAGTCATTGAGCTGCCATGGCCAACGTGCTTCATGGCATTAAATTCTCCAACTGACTCGTAAGTTTCCTGTTAAAGCACTAGGGGCTCTCATATGCGTATGTCATTGTACATTCGTACACTTCCGTAAGGGAGGGGATCCGTCCCCTTCAGCTGCCGTGGTGCGGGCGCTGCGGACCCTTAGCACTCGTAGTACCTCTGACGTTACTAGGGGGAACCTCGGGCCGAACACTCAAGCCCCTCCCTCTGGGAGTTGTTCGGATTGGGTTGGTCTCGAGGGGGAAGTGGTTCCCGATACCCGTGAGTAATAGGGTATTTCTTCGGACGGGGTTGAGGGAAGACATTAATATTTCCGGGTACTAGCCTGCAGAGCTAGTAGAAGGCGTGCTAGATTGCCAGGCGGCTCCACCGAGGTCATATCGGTAGCCTTCACCTTTTGGTGTTGGCGCGCGTAAGTGGCGTATCCACTTCCATCCCGTCTTGTGTCCTTGGACCAGATGGGGGGGGGGGCTTGTTAGTAACCCAGGTGTTGCCCTATGGAAAGCCCCACGAATGACGCCGGGCACCATTTGGGACAGCTCGGAAACTCCCTGTTTGAAAGAGGCCCGGTCTTGGTCCTACGGGTCCAGGACTAATAGGAGCAGAATCTCTGGACTCAACCGTACATTCGTACATATCAAAATGTTATTTAAAACAAAATGTAACAAATAGAAACGAAAGAACAATCATTAGTAGAGACGGTGTCACGTGTCAGCAAGGACGTAAAATGGTAGGATTTGTGTGTGTCTTTGTGTGTGTGCGTGCGTGCATGTGTGTCAATATAAGAATATGTCAATTTGCTTTAACAATTTCAATTATCTCATAAATATAATTTGGTTAGTACCTATATACAATTTTGTGTAATCTACCACAGAATTGATTACAACTTTATTTGTTACAGTAATTGGTATGTTATCCATACAATTATAAACAAGGAGTTAGAACATTGGAATTAAAAGGTCGTATATTACTATACAAAAGCTTTGTATGGCTAACTCCTTGTGCAGTAATAGATGATTTTTTTCTATTTGTTAAACATTCTCCTTCCAAAATATTAACCCATTAATCCATTAATCCGTTCGTCCATTAACCCATTAATCCATTAACCCGTTCGTCCATTAATCCATTGATCCGATAGCCCATTAATCCATTAATCCGATCGTCCATTAATCCATTAATCCGTTCGTTCATTAATGCTTACTCCGTTCGTCCATTAATCCGTTCATCCGTCCGTCCGTCCATCCATCCACCCATCCATCCATCCGTCCACCGTCCATCCATCCATCCATCCATTCATCCATCCATCCATTTGTTTATGTATTATGTATTTATTTTTTCGTTTATTTATTCCTTCATTTATATTTCATTTTCAACAGAAGTTTAGTTTTAGTTTCATGTCAGTATTCCTTACAACTTATAGAACGTTGCTCAAACATCGGGGAAAGCGGGTAACTAACAAGTTCAACTGTTTTGCACACGTGT
The DNA here is from genome assembly GCA_030765055.1 of Mantis religiosa. Taxonomy (NCBI): domain Eukaryota; kingdom Metazoa; phylum Arthropoda; class Insecta; order Mantodea; family Mantidae; genus Mantis; species Mantis religiosa. The sequence continues at coordinate 161,336,178 of CM060947.1, read as the reverse complement.
TAAGATATCCGAACGACTGCTTCTTCGCTGTTAGAGTTTACTGTAGGTATATTCATATAACCACCCAATCAACATTTACGAACCCAAAAATATTTAAAAAGTGAAAAAAATAATTCGTTTAAAAACTTTACTTTCCGAGTAATATTACAGTAATCAAATCGCCAATGAATAAAAGAAAACTGGAAAAAATTGTCTGTCCAGTTAAAATCACGCAGATCTGGCCATTACAGAAACACGTGAAAATCTGATCCTCTCGTCTTCCAGATTTGCTAACGATGCCACAGGGAACATGATGAATAGGCCTAATTGATTGAGAAATACTTAGATAGCAGCATGATCTGTAAGAAGTTTGTATAGGATTGAGCGGCATTTTCACAGTGCATTAAGAAATCTACTAAATTACTAATTACTTTTCTTATACCCATGGCTATCTCTTAAATAAATATTGTGACGTTAATATTTTGATACATTTTTGAAAAAGAAAAAATTGGTCAAAACTGTATACTTGGAAGATGGAATGATATCGGTACACGCGATATCCGGTCGCGTAGGTCTGCAAGTCATGCTGGGCTCCTAGGCGAAGGTCGAAAGCCTTGCTGAAATAGCTGACGAAGCAGTGAGTCAGTCGCTGCTTCGGCAGAGTTTCGACATTTAAACCCCCGGATCTTTCCACAGGCGTGTGTAGTCTTGCACGTGCTACCGGAATCTGCGTCGCCCGATTCTCTGACGGCCACGTCTATAATCCCAAGAATGAACACCATAAAGCCAGGAGCAGGAACCTTGGCCACGTAAAAGCCGCAGGTGTTCCCGTATATATAGTTTCTCTTGGTTTTGGGTAGTTTCTGCAGTAGTTATCGTTCTATTGCAGATTTTAGAACAAATACTATTTAACCAGAACTACATAACAAATTAAGCTTAACCTTGGTAGGAACATCTTCCTGAGCTTGCCCCCCTTCTAGTGACGTTCAATGGGAAAGTGCAATTTACCTGCCAGTTGGCGCAACCGTGAACGATACATTTGGTGCAGATGCCGGCCTCTCTAAAAATTGTTTTTTTCTTGAGAGGTAAGGTTCGATCCCATACCTCCAAAAATGTCGTTCCACCACCACAGTGTATCATCTAGTGTTTGGCACTGGTCCCTGTTAATTGTCTTCAGGGATTTGATCCTTTTATTTTTATTTTTATTTTTATTCAATGATCGATCAGCAGTACATGCTTTACAGATCCTTGTTGGCTAATGGAATCTCTATGAACTATATAATAACATGTAAGGAAAACCAAGCTGGCTCCTATTATCTTCTTAACACTGTGAAACAAGAGAAGAATAAGTTAATTAAAACAAACAAGTAATCAAAGAGATAAGAACAACAGTCATTGTGAAACAATATTCATAGTTTTTTCAATCAGAGTCACTAAGGAGGAGATCCTGTGGGAGTCGTCTCTTCAGGCGCGTGGGCTGGCGGGTTTGTACGCCGATGTCGTACATCACAGCTCCTGGAACATCTGGCAGGTTTGAGAAGAAGCGGAAGGCGATCTGACGTATGTACTGGTGAAGAGGAAGGAGACCAAGTTCTTTATGCAGTTGCTGATTTCTTACGTACCAAGGGGCATCCGTGGCGATGCGCATAAATCGATTTTGCAGGACCTGTAGCCTTCGGAGATGAGTGTTGCTAGCCGAACCCCATACCTGGGAAGCATATGTGATAAGTGGCCGGACAAGAGATTTGTAGAGAAGCAGAGAGCATTCAGTCCCAAGAGGAGTGTGTCTGTGAAGTAGCGGACCGAGTTTTGAAAATCGTCCTGATGCCAACGAGATAAGTCGATCAATATGGGCTCGCCACGTAAGTTTAGTGTCCAGCATTATTCCAAGGTATTTGACGGAGGCGGTAGGAGGTAGCCAGGGAATTGATTCATGCTTAATATGCAACTCGAGAGAGTTGGAGATGCGACGTAAGCTAAAAATCTTAGCTACGGTCTTTTGAGTGTATAGACGTATGCGCCAAGTATCGAACCATTCAACGAGGCAGAGAGGTTTGTAGCGTGTGAATAGTGGTAGGGAGATCTGTGCCGGAATGATATAAAACAGTATCATCAGCATATAAGGCTATGGAGGTAGGGGCCAAGTCAGGAAGATCATAGGTATAGATACTAAATAAGATTGGGGCGAATATGGATCCCTGAGGAACTCCTGCCGTAATATGGCGCTGAGATGACTCCATGCCACCAATGCGAACAGTAAATGTGCAATCTGATAGAAAACTACAAATGGTAGTGAAGTCCTATGCAATACAGTTTGAAGATTAACCCCTCATGCCAAACTTTATCAAAGGCCTGTGCTACGTCGAGGAACAGGGCGGTTGTGTGCTTTCGTTGCTCAAAACCATGAATTACTGTTTGTGTTAAACGTAGTAGTTGGTGAGAGGTAGAATGTCTAGAACGAAATCCAAATTGGAAGGGTGGAATGATATGGTTTTCAGAGGTATATTTAAGGAGACGGTGAAGGATAACCTTTTCAAAGAGTTTGGACAAGGTAGGCAGCAAACTTATCGCACGATAGCTGTCGGGGAGATTTTTAGTTTTATTAGGTTTGTGAAACACAATGATTTGAGCTAATTTCCAGGTGTGAGGAAAACAGCCAAGTCGAAGACAAGCGTTCAGGATTGAAGACAAATGTGCCAGGGACTTCTTTGTCAGGTTTTTCAACACAATATTGGGAATCAAGTCGTGTCCCGGTGCTTTCTTAAGAGGAAGAGAGCGAATTATGTGCCTAAGTTCAGCAGGACTAGTGAAGGAGATTCTGCAGGGAACAGTTGGTTGGTGTCGAAAAGCGTCAAGCCGCTGTTCTATACTTGGGGTGGTGGCATGAGGTGCGTTTGGTGTGAACGTGCCTTCAAAGTGGTCTGCAAGAACTTCACATTTAGCTTTGACCTCCGTAACAAGAGTGTCAGTGGTACGCATAGCTGGTATAATAGTTGGCTCTCGCAGAAGTCGTCGAGTGGCATCCCAGAGCGTGTGGTCATGCGGAGAGATGCTCGCCAGTTGTCGTTTGTAGAGGGATTTGATCCGGTCGCATTTGACCCGGTTTCTAAGTTTATCCTTACATGTATATTTTGCTGTTTATGACCTGAAACACACCTCCTCAAATGCTCTCTTGTAGAAACTGATTAATTTATTCTCCCTTTGCTAGCTGCAATTAACATGTAGATCTAGTTTGCGTAAAACGTGCTCAGACTTGTGTTTAACTTTTCAGCACAAGAGCTAATTTTTTTTCAATGGTTGTACGTTTTTACCTAAACTGATATTATTGTACTTATGGTATCTACATGAGATCAAAATGTTGCACAAGAATGAACATGAATTTATATCCCTCCCTCCCCCAAAACGATAAATTTTACAATATGTCAGCCATTTCTAAAACATTGCAGATTCCATTGCAGATATTTTATTTGTAACTGTATCTATCCTTTTTGTTTTACTACAAGTAATCTAAAAGCGCAATGTTCATGGCATGTGAATAGAGACATTTTAAATTTATAATCATCTTTAATATTATGGATTAATACCATTCCGCGCTTAAGCATATTTAGGTATCAATTCCTCTATGTAGCATTATTTTTCAGCAATTATTGTTTATATTTTATTGCCACCTAAAACAGTTTCTTGAGAATTCAATGACTTATTTATATAACTGATTTATTACCCATTATGAAAATTTTAAGTGTCGTAAATGAATGCTACCTTTATTTAGTACCACTGGTGCAAACACATTGATCTATTTTAACAAAGAAAATAAGAGTATATGCACTTTTCAAATTCTTCACACTGTCATAACTGCCAGTCTGTATTGACTATGTTGTTTGCATAAATAAAGAATACAAAAGATAATATTTTCGTTTTGAAGCTATGGTTATTTAGTACATTTTTTAATGAAAACTAATCTTTGAATGTTTTATATATTCTGGCAACGTAGGAACATGTGTAGATTATGATATATAATTTTTCCAATAGTACTTAAGCTTTATAAATGTAATGGATGTGATAAATGTATTTATTTTACCTTAGGCTTCGAGTTAAGTTGTGAATACTAATCTCACATTGTACTATCTGCATAATTTGGGATTATTATTGGGGCACCACCTTTAGTCTTAGACAACTACTTCTTTTTTCAGCTTTCTAGTGCCTATTAAGTTTATATTTCTGAAATGAAGTTGTAGGTTGGATTAAATTTAGATTTAGGGTAAATTTTGTATGGGATTTATGTAGCTTTTGTTGAAAACATCTGGCGTTAGTAACAAGTAATATTTGATTACTAGACCTTAGATGAATGTATTTTTATACGCTTCAAGCATAAATGCTACACATTTTATTCTTCTGGTGATCATATTAAGCACATTCAAGGCCAGGAACGTCATGAACTTCGACTTCAACTTTGAAGTGCCTGTTACGATTTTTCGCGAGTAGGTACCAGACAAGCAGTTCTGTTACACTTCCCATGCTGTTGCTTTTGACTACTGTAATTAGTTCTTTGGTTATAGTTGGCCTGGCATATTCAATAGCAAAATGCTGAAATATTGGTGCTTTGATGTATACATTAGAACTTTGTTATTTCCTATTTTCTTATTAAACACTCGCTCAGATAAATGTTTATCTCTTCTATTTCTGTGTTCTGAGTACGCTAAGTAGTTTTAAATCTTGTGAGTATGAGTTTTGTGTTTCCTGCTATTAACCTACTTGTTAATACCTCGTTGGTATTAACTTGCTTAGGATAATACTACATCTCTCACTGAAGTTCATCCAGATCCTGCACTAATGTTTCTTCTTTTCTTTCACCAATTCACAAATTCTTTCACATTCCTAGATGACCTCATTTTATTTTGTATTATACGCGATAGTCACACACCATATTTCACCTTCAATTTAATTCTCGGACTGAATTATTTATCGTTGCCAATCTGCATTGCCAAACTTCCTGTTCAGGTATAATTTCTCGCAGAGCCCGAAGTCCAGGCTAAGTCAGCGAAATGTTTCTTCTCCCTGCTATGCTTGCCATTCTAAACCCTCACGAGTGCTTTCTCTGTATTCTGTTTCACGTGCTTTATTTTTCTTTAAATGAGTTAATGACAAACCTCCTCTTGCTTATGTGATTCAACGTCCAAAAGTCCTATACAATTCCTACCAGAATTGTTCTTAATTTCAATTCCAGTATTATTGTTTTATGTATTTTATCTTGCATTGTGTGTAATATTCTTATGTTGTATTAATGTAAGTACGTGCTTTAATTTTCCATTACCGTTCACTCTTGTATTTCATAATGGAGTTTCCATTCCTGGGATGATATTGTTTATATTCGTGGTGATTACATTGAAGTTACAGAACGCCTTCGTTTTCAGTAGCATTATGTTATTGTTACATTTTTTTAAATACCTTACCACTATATGACATACTATACCTTGTAGACACTTACGGTACACAAGAGACTATATAGCATACCTACTCTCTATAGCTTATCGAGTGATCTTTGCGTA
>CM060947.1:161190653-161325653 GCA_030765055.1 Mantis religiosa | reverse complement strand
CTTCATTATCTTCTCTTCTCCACTCAAAAATAATATCTATAATTCACATAAGTACACGCATTTAAACTCCCTGACTCATTTTAGAATACGATACTGCTTGTGCACAATTTATATGTGTCTCTCTGTGCCTTTGTTTGTATGTGTTTGTAAAAAGCATAACTCCAAACCAATTAAATATTCACTCAACCCAAAGTCCATTCACATTCAAAAGTTTTGTAAACTTTGATTAAATGACCTAATGATCTTGATTAAATTAGCTTATGTTTGAAATATTTGTATAACAAATAAATATGGGAACAGACTTGAATTGCATTTCTTTCTGAATTACCTCATTATATAAATATTCCTTTTCGTAAGTTTGACTTTTCCAAGAATGTATAATTCTCAACTGCAAAACGGCATTTGTCTCTCTTTTCTTACTGCCATGAAAAGGGAATTGAACTTGAAAGCCTTTATGTAATGACGGGCTTTAATAAATGACTAGCAGATCGTATTACTCTTATGCCTACAAGAAATGAGTGAATGTGATGAAAGTTTGACTGTGTGAACAGGATTTAGATGGAAGAATATGGCTTTGTGAGGATAACGTGTAGGACACTTTGTGGAGAAAATGATATGAATGCAATGACAAACATATTTAACTTCTGAGTCACAATCCGAAGTTTGAAATTCAAATCACTCCAGAAGATAAGGATTTTTAAACTCCTAAAATTTCTTCAGAGATACACTTAAGAGCCGAACTTCACGTACCCTATAATGCTTTGAATCAGTATCCAGCAGAACGATACTATGTCTGGCTAATAGCATATTATCTTCAGACACCTCGGAATTTCCTTTCTAATCTGAATCTTGAAATTACATTACGTGCTTCTACGTAGTGTTCTGCAGAGTACCGGAGTAATTAATTAACTCAGTTACATGTTTTCATGGTCTATTTCATCGCTGATTCGGTTGCCTTGCGGGTATTGCCAATTGAACGCACAAGGGTTCACCCGCAGAGCTAGGCAGATCGTATTGGCAGATTACCTCTGGGAGAGGAACCTCTCAGTAAAACTGCGGTACAGTACCTATGTTTCCTGGTGCCACAGAATCGTCTGCAATACAAAATGTGCTGCAAAGTGTGTTACAGTTAGCTTTACAAATCCTGTGTGTAATACTGGTCCAACAGGTGGTTCCCATGTCAAACACGCACCAGATGCTATTTAAATGCTAAAATGTCAACACTGCAGTGCCGTTGCTTTCACGGGACCCAAATGCTACCTCTCAGAAAAACAAACACAAAACCAGTTGAAATGAAGAATGCATAGAGGTGATAATGTAAGAGAAATCAGCTAGCGCAAACTGTAGAATTAAGATAAAGGTGAAACTATAATTTAAAACAATTACATTATTCCGTACCTGCCCATTATGCAACAATTTATAGCAAACCTAAGCAATATTCAAACTAGTTCTCCGTTATTATGTCAGTTAAGGCTTCATAAAAATTTATAGCATAGGAGTAAAAATTAGGTGTACACATTATTAACTAAGACTATTTGAAGATGAGTAGCTTAGTACATTTCAGTGTGATCATTCTCAGCAAATTGTTATTGTTATTGTCGTCGTCGTTTTTATTGCTATTACTACTACTAATTAATCCACATCGCCAGTTTGAAATACGTTTTCTATCTTATGCATTATTTTTTATTATAATGCTATAAAACAGCAACTTTTCTTATTTTGAGAGTAAACCGGAAGTTAAACACATAAATACTGACAATTATAAGAATAATATTTTCTGACCAGTAGAATTTATTTTCATTCACTATCTGCAAATTACATATAGAAGTTGACAAAATAAAAGTTTCTGAGTTCGAAAACTTTGGTGTATGCATAAAGTTATTCACATCCGAAGGTTCCGACAAAACTTTGTTGCCATCAATCTGATGAAGTTATAACTAGTGATGCGTGATTTAATAGATTAACCGAAACGATTAATCGATTAATTTTTATTTTAGATTAAAGATTAAAAATGTTATCGAATAATCGAGTCGATTACAATATCGACTATTACAATAATTATTAAGTGATCTATTACAATAAATATTAAATAAAATTCTTTTAGCCAATTTTGGCCCTCTTTTCTTTGATGTATTACTTCCAACCTAAACAGCCTTTCCAATACGTAAGCTCTCATAGACACGTAATGTTCTTTGAACTTTGAGATAATATTACTCCTGATAGCTAAAAGAAATCACTCTGAGACCCAGGAAAGTCTAAATGACACTTCTGTTGTGACATATTCTAAGGGGTACATAACTAGATACAGATGTTGACAGAGAGGTTTCTTTCCTTACAGCTTGTGTTTGACAACATATCGTATAAAACTAATTCATTTATCGCTTACTAGCATAAACTGAACTATTTAACCTTGAAACGAACACTTCGCTTACACAGCTATGGAAACAATAGCTGATCCCTCATCCCAGAGCTCGTGATGGTGTAACTTTGCTGTAAACTATAGCAAGCCAGTAACGTTTCTGAGTTCGTGACAGTGAGTGAAAGTTTTGGGTTAAAAAAGTTAGAATAAGGAAAAACGTTTTGTGCTGAGTGGAATTAAAATTATGGCGTACGAAAATTTGTGAGGGAAACTGGATGTACATTTTTGGCTTTAATCTAAATGAATCCGGTAAAATGTCTGGCAGAAAAAAATTACTTTGTAAAATTTGTGGGAAATCACTTATAGTGTTAGTTCTGAATTATCATTTGATAAACACCCATCCATTTGAAAGTGCTAACGAATCATCTCCAGCTGTTACTCATCGCAGTCCAATATAAATAATTTCGTAGCCAAACCAATTTCTTCCATTAAGGAAGCTGAATTAACAAATAAAATCGTAAAATGTATAGTAAAGGACAGTCAACCTATCAATACTGTTTTGGATGAAGGGCTAAAAGAAGTTTTAAGAGAAGCCGTTGGAAACAGTTCGCATAATCTTCCATCAGACGATTTTGTAAGTAGACGAATTGACAACTAATGCGATATTGAAATATCTAAGCTATTTGGACACATTAAAGTAGGCGGAATATGTTGGCTTAACAGGGGATTTCTGGACTTCGGTAGCGAATCAAAGCTATTTAGGAGTTACTGCCCACTGGATTGATTCTAACTCTGAGTTCTGCAGTGCAACGTTGCAAGTGAAAACGTAACTGAAAAGTACAGCGCTAACATCTGTTCTAATGAGTTCCAACAGGTTGTAAATGATAGGAACTTGCAAAATAAAGTCATAGCAATTTGTACAGACAATGCTAGCAATATTTTATTTGGATTTGAGAAACCAAATATGACAATGTTAGGTGCTCTGGGCTACTTTAAGCACAGTCCTTACCTAGAAAGTGAACTGTCTAAAGAGTTGAAGATCTTAATATTCCACAGATTAGATTAAAACAATACGCAGTAACCCGATGGAAGAGTACTTGTATTATATTTGAAAGTCTCCTCAAAGCTAGGAGAGCACTTTTTGATGTATTAGATACCCAACTTAAAATATTATTCCGTTAACTGAAATTGAATGTGAAATGACACAAGAATATTTGAATGTCTGAAACCTTGCCTGGAAATTTTTAATTTTCTTGGAGGAAGAAAATACGTCACAGCAAGCATTGTGCTACCTGCAATAACTTATCCAAGGTTAAGTCTCAAAGTCGCTCATTCAGACCCTCTGTGCGTGATCAGGTTCAAAACTACTCTTGTCGGAGATTTAACTTAATTAATAGGTGACCAAAATTAGAAATGTACGAAGAAGTTACAGCTCTCGATCCGAGATTCAAATCCTTGAAATGTCTTCCAAGTGGCATAAGAGAGTTAGAATGGAAAAGACTTTCAGAAAAGTCTGTGGTAAATTTGAAGAAGAGAAAACTATTTTTAATGACAGTGCCCCAGCCGGCCTCGGTAGCGTAGATGGTAGCCGGTCTGCCTCAAGTTCAAGAGGTCCCGAATTCGAATCTCGTTCAAGGTGAGTTACCTGGATGTTATTTCCGGAGTTTTCCCTTATCCTTAAAAATGGTGGGTAACTCTCATTTGAGCATCATTTCACCCATTTCATTCATCGTCCGATATGACGACGTTTGAGGACGTAAAAAGCACACCATTAACACCACTTGCTACAGAAATTGACATCTACAAGTCTTTGGATGAGCTGGATGACGACTTCGTAAATTCTCTTCAATGGTGGAAGACACATTCTGCTTAGTTACCAATTCATTTATACATAGCGAAGAAATTACCTTGTTTGCCAGGTACATTGGTTCGCCGTGAACGTGTGTTTTGTGAAGCAGGAAATATTGTCACCAAACGAAGAGCAGCACTTAATTCAAAGTATGTAATGCACTTAAATGTTTAAAATCATGAAGGAAACAATGACCAGCTAAGTCTTCATGTAAACTCATATTTGCATGTCAGTCACAACTCTTAGTAGATATAATACTTTACTAAATAATTACTTACAAAAATATTATAGATCTAATTGAATACATATATAAAGCATATTCACTTGATGCAAACACAAATTTTGAATCTAAATGTTTAAAAGTTTCAGAAGTAATTAAATATACAGAGCATTAAAGTACTTTACATAATCCTTATACCTAATTTTCGAAAAGATATCTCGATTAATCGATAGGTCAATCGATTAAATTAACATGGTTAATCGATTAAAATTTTGATCTATCTACAGCACTAGTAATAACGACTACTAATTTATCAGTAAGCTCCAGCTTGCCTCTGCAGGTACATACGTATACTCTTTCCTGGGAAACATAAATGTTGGTCGAAATTCTTTAATTGAACATTTTGTTGTAACACACACGCAGCATTTGAGGTGCTGTCAGATATTTGCAAGATAGATAAATTAAATTAAATTTTCTGGGAATGGCGAGCGAAGGCCCTTTCGGTCCTAATAGGTTTTATATAACTGGTAAACCTTTAGAGATTGACAATCCTCCTTCATTAAGTACTCAATTTATGTCCACAAGTATATCTGTGTGTTAAGCATTTCCGATGCATTGTTTGTTAATTTCAGTTTCAAAACGCATAACTTATTGTTTTGTAAGCTATAAGTATATATTCGTCTTTTGTCGTGGGCGTGCATGGAGTATGAAATTTCAAATCCATTGTAAAACAATCTGTATGTGACTTTCCGAAGAGAGTAATAATTAATTATTTCAAACAAAAATATTATGCGCGTTACTATCCGAGATAATAAATTTTAAACTTTTAAAGTCTTTATATGCACATTTATATAAAGTATTACCCTTTTGTTATAACGGTATTCGGTTTTGAAGTTCATTTCTATCCTTTACTTTCGCCGATCTTATAATACTATTTAGATAAATTAACTTGTATTAATCTACTATAGCTCCATAAATTATGTATTTTGGTATTTAATTACACCAAATGTTATTAGAAATGGGAAATAACGGCTATGATTATAATGATAATAGCTTGTCTTTTCAAACGCTTCTATTTAAATTAAGTTTTCGTAATAACTAAGGAAACTGTTCCACAGTGCCTGTATGAAGTACCTGATTGCTTTAAGATCTATGTAAGCCAAAATATTTTATGTAAGGAATTTTCTTTTGGTCACTGGCATTATAGTTTATTCTATGATATTTATGCGTATATATCAATATCAGTACCATAATTGCATAATGGAATGGTCACCGTATTGCGAATATAAACCGAGATATCATACTTTCAACATTCTCTGCGCCTGAGTATGTGGACAACAAATAAGTAACAACTACATGTGAAGCGTACACTATTAGGTTAGTCATATAACATCATTGCAATAACCAACTCATTGTTCATTAAATTAAAATATTATTAATAATTTATTCTCTCTTATTAGAATTTGTAGCTACAATGTGCAAAATAGATTTACTGTGTGTGAATGTGTATTGAAATTTATCTGATTACTGCGAAGTTGACAGAAGAATAAGATTTTGTTTTCCAAATATTGCTCGTTAAAGAATTGAGTAGAAGAGATCATATGAATGCATCAATTCATTTTTTATTGATTCTTAGGCAATGCCAATAAGAAAATATCTCTGCCATCATTTTTCCTTTGTTTCCGAAATCTCTAAATGAGTGTTTCCGATAAACCGTCGAAATATACTTAATTGTTGGTGGGAATTTAAGAGTTATTTCAACACTAAGTATCACGTGACGACAGAGAAACCAGGATTTCGGAATATGAAACAAAAAAGGAACAAAACGGAAAAAAGAGGTATAATTAAAAACTGCCTTTGTAATACACCACCCGAAATATTTTACTTTATGGAAGTTTAAAAACACGTAAGATAAATTCAATTCCTGTATATTACTTCCTCTGGAGCTTCATTGAGCCTCTGTTCTAACAAAAACCCTACCTGCCATCTCATTCAAGATAAATGCGTCTTTATTACAAACTGCTGAGGGCATTTATAATAGATGTTATCGTATCCCGTAGCCCAGAATTTTTAACTCCAACGTAGATGTTACTGTTGTGAAACATTTCGCTTTCATTGCTAGCTCCTTTGTTTTTTAAAAATAGAATGAACTATATACTTCTTCAGCTTCTTGCAACTTTTGAGAAAACAATAGAATGCCTAAGTAAGAAAACTGGTTTTTGTAGTTTGTTGAGGGGATAGCAGTTTAAAAAAAAAGAAAAAAAAGTATTTTCATATGGTATTGTATGAGGAAAAAACGTCTTCATTCATTACATGTTATAATTAAATTCTTAAAGATTTTATTTTTGCTTGTTAATCCTCGGAAGGAAACGAGAACTAACTCTTAAAAGTTTAATGCTAGGGATAAAAGGGAAATCGTGAATCTTTTTCAAAGTTTTTACTCCGACAGATCATCCTAAGGCGCAATAAACCCTATATTACTAATTGAGTTCACATCTTTAGAGGTTCATGAAGTTTATTGCGATCTCTTGAAGTGGAGTCAGGTCAAAGGCCTAAATCCATGAACTAGAGAAAGAAGAATACTGCAACGTTGTCTAATTTTGTTCTAGACATTCATGTTTCTAGACACACACGTTTTTTATTCTCAGTCTTGTTACTAGTAATGGACAAAGTACTCTGCCAGTTGCTCACTAACTGCTGAACGTAGAACAGAATATGACAATCCTATCAATCGGCTAATATGGAGGTTCGGCTGTAACAATTATTCATAATTAGGTATTATTCTCAAATTAGGACCCGTCTACAAGAATACAGATTATTGGTAAACTAAACCTTGTTTCTCTGTTAAAAGAATTACAACAAGCTGCATGTGCTTCTGGATTGGCTGTTTACAGAGTTGTCTGATTGGAATTTGAATATCATATTGTCGCGAAACCGTATCTAAGATCCCGCGGCTTGTTTACACAAAAGGAACTGATAGGCGGGCAGTGTGAAAGCCAAGTGCCGGCAGACAAGATAACATGCAGATAAAGGTCTGCCGAAACAAACAAACTGAGATAAATGGAAATTTCTAAAGACTTCTGGACTGATAGAGATAATTCGGTTTCTGGTTTATTTTAGAATGATCTAGAAATTATCAGGAGATATATAAGCAATTGTGACACGCCAGAGGTAGTAGTAGAATTGTAAACAGAGTGAGTAAGCAGAGAACACTGAGAGTATTGTTGTTGTAAAGACATGTAACAAGAGTGTTGTTGTAACGAGAGCAAATGTAATCAGCTGTCACTGTTTGTCATAGTCATCAACCTTGGAAGACTGTGTTGTATAGGTGACGTAATGTTGTTACGTGAGAATTGAGCAGTGTATCTCTACGGAAATAAAGAACATTTAGAATTTTGGCAATTTGGACTTTTAATTCTACGAACCCACAAAGTCACAATTGTTGTCAGGAAGCGGGATGACGACTGCATCACCGAGAAATGGAAGAAATGAACATCGAATTAACAACAAAGAAGGAAGCTGCAAATAGCAACTTGGCCACGACGATGGCCACGAAGATGACCGATCCCAGGTAGAGCAGACGGAAGAACGAGTAAGGCACGGCGTGGCAAGGAGCACGTTGGCGCCGTCTACATCATCTCCTCGAGTGACACTGCGCGCCATCAGCCTACGGATGGATGTCAGCCTCATCGCAGACGGTTGGGTACGAGGGAAGCCGTGCTGCGTGCTCGTAGACACCGGGCAGCAATGACCGTCATCAGACCCGACGTAGCCAGCGGTTCGCCGTCGAGAAAACCGAGCCGGCCATACCAGTTATTGACGGCATCGGGTGAAACCTTGACCGTGGAGAGGGAGGCCCTGCTGCAGTTGACCTTGGTATGGAGTGCCGTGCGTCAGTGGGTGTTCGTCGTGGAGGTGGTTGAGGAGGAGATACTGGAACTGGATGCCCTCAGGAGCCATGAGACGACGGTCGACGACGGCAGGAAGGTCCTGCGGCTCAATGGAGAAGAGGCCATACTCTTGCAACCTGAAGAATGCCTTGGAATCTGCTGGGTCATCTTAAAGGAAGACGTGAGTCCCCGCGAGAAAGGAGGTGGTGGTGACGGCGCGACTGGAAGGACAGCAAATGAAGAACATTGTTGCCGTGCCGAGAGGTGCCAGTGAGCCTGCTTAACCTAGCGGTCATCGATCACGACGTCAAGCCGAAACGGAGATGGAGACGTGCGAGCCCGTAGTCATCGTGACAGCAATCGACAAAGACAGAGGAGCCGGTGCCAATGTAACACCTGGGGCCCCGGCTACAGGGCTCACTGGAGAGGGCGGCCGATCACCTGACCGCAGAACAGCTCGAGAAGGTTCCTTCAACTGCTGAGATGATACCAGCGCGTCTTCAGCCAAGGCAGAGAAGAACTCCTGCGTCACCCGGCAAGAGTTACTGGTGGTAGTAAAGGTCTTGAAGCACTTCCACAAGTACCTGTACGGTCAGCCATTCCACCTGAGGACTGACCACTGCGCCCTAACCTCGCTACTGAGCTTTAGAAACCTGGAAGGCCAGAAAGTACGTTGGGTTCAGAGGCTGCAGAAGTACGACTTCGCCTCTGAACATCGTAGAGGGAAGAACCGCGGTAACGCAGATGCCATGTCCCGAAGAACCAGCCCAGAGGAGTGCGGCCAATGCACATGAGTGGAAGAGAAGCATTGTGCCGCAGCAGTCCGAGTAGTCACGGCAGTGCGTGCGGATGGCTGGGATAGCGCAGGCCTTAGGAGGGAGCAGCTGGCGGACGCAGATTTGGGACCACTCTTGAGGAAAGTGTAGGCAAGGGACAAGGCCAACCTGGGAGGACATCGCACCAAGGAGCGCCACCTATAAGTCGTACTGGGCCCAATAGGACTCGCTGAAGTTCAGAGAGTGCGTGCTGTTCCGGGTATGGTTATCGCCCGATGGAAAGACGTAGAGACAACAGTTGGTACTTCCCCGATGTAAGGTCCCGGAGATCTTGGAGGAATTGCACGCCGGTACTTTAGGACGACACCTGGGAGCAAACCGAACAATCGAAAAACTTCAACAGCCATAGCAAGGATCGTACCGGGTGGTGAAGAGGATTAACGACGTGGTCTACCGCATCCAGAAGGTGCCCCGAGGGAAGATGCTGGTGGTACACCTGAATCGTCTGGCCGCTACTATGGTGCTGTTCGAGACGACCAGCCTTGAGGAGGGAGCGGTGTCTCGAACCCGTATCTACGATCCCGCAGCTTGTTTACACAAAAGGAACTGATGGGCGGGCAGTGTGAAAACCAAGAGCCGGCAGACAAGATAACATGCGATAAAGGTCTGCCGAACCAAACAAACTGAGATAAATGGAAATTTATCTAATGGAAATTTCTAGTGACTTCTGGACTGATAGAGATAATTCGGTTTCTGGTTTATTTTAGAATGATCTAGAAATTATCAGGAGATATATAAGCAATTGTGACACGCCAGCAGTAGTAATAGAATTGTAAACAGAGTGAGTAAGCAGAGAACAGCTGAGAGTGTTGTTGTTGTAAAGACATGTAACAAGAGTGTTGTTTTAACGAGAGCTAATGTAATCAGCTGTCACTGTTTGTCATAGTCATCGATCTTGGAAGACTGTGTTGTATAGGTGACGTAATGTTATTACGTGAGAATTGAACAGTGTATCTCTATGGAAATAAAGAACATTTAGAATTTTGGCAATTTGGACTTTTAATTCTAAGAACCCACAATGTCACAATATTATTACACACATGGATATTGAAGCCCTCACTTGTGGTATTCAATGGGTTATGTTTTTAATGGGTGTTCAACACTTATGGCAGTGGTCTTTAATTATTCTATTAAAACACTATTTCCTCATTTTAACTTTGGTTTTATTAGTTTATTTTTATCTTTCTACTCCATGTTTAGAATAAATAGAAGTATGGTTATGTACGCGATATCGCAAATTTCATCAGGAATATGATTTTGAAACTCCCTAACAAAAAATAGAAGAAGGTCGTGTGTGGTTAGATTGTGTGCGAGCGTGCGTGCGAGGGTGGGTGGATGTCTGAAAACACTATAGCTCAAAAACCATATTAGTTAATATTTAAATCAGCATGCGTCTGCAATATTTCAAAGAAAAATGTCCTTCCTAGCTGCCGTCGATGTGGAACATGTTTCGAAAAGTAAGATATATCTATTAAAAATGTCTTTAAGTATTTTATTTAGAAGGTTCTATGGTAAATGGAGTGCATATATTGAATTTTCAGGGAAGTCTCGAAGTTATCTTCATTCGAAATAGCTTTACCATAATTTTTAAAGCGTATGAGATAGACAAAATGCTACTACATAACGAAGTATGTAGATCTCATTAAGGTTCAAAAAACTTTTTTTCGGTTCTAATGAAATTATATGTATGTCTCCGTGAAATTACGTGTTATCGATTTTCATTTACAGAAGTGTATACTTTTCTCAACTCGACGTTATTTGTTTTTGTCTCTTGGCTATGTAAAGCCGTTTCACAGCAAAGCTCTCTTTAAAAATCTATCTCTTTACCTGTCGTATCCCATAACTAGACGGAGTACATTTGTTCCCGAACAGGTTCAGAAGCTTATGAGTTAGAACTGCCTGGATGGGAAGGAGCAAACTCGGAGCAAACTCCGACATAATTGCATGTTTCGCGAAGCTATGGAAGGCGTATTTCGTTAAAGGAACATGACGGATATAAACGTAATTGCTACTAAATTCAAACCGTCTTTTGATTAAAAGTTTAAACATATAAGCGGACTAACCAAAATATTAACGTAGTTTACTTCCAGATATGTTAGAATTACAAATAGTGTGTAAACTGAATAAGCAGGAATGCAAACAGGGCATGTTTTGCACACATGCATCTATAATATAGCCTTATATATTGAATAACTCACCAATTAGTACACTCTAGTCACAATGAAGTCGACTATTTCCAATTTGCTGTTGTAAATGCACAACTTACACAGCGGGAGCACCATGTTTTGCAGGACAACCCTCCCGTCTCGATTGCTCCACTTCTATAGCGCAGCAATCTAATCGTTCAACTGCACGTTCGGTGACAAAAATGTTCGCTCTACCCTTAACGAAAAATGTAAATGGGACCAACAGCTTATCTGGATTAAAAACAGTTGGATAAATTTTTGAAACAATAAGTTACGAGAAATGGAGCAGAGAAATGTATCAATGCTCTCTCGCTACTAAGTAATACCCCTCGTTATAATGGAAAAAATAACAAAAAATTAAGGCCAGAATTTGTTGCCTAATCCTTAACATCTGACTATCGATATGGTCACCCTATTCCCCATGTGTGTAAGGAATTTGTAATGTTATCATTTTTGTAATTGTTTACCTCGATTAACATGAAGTAATAGGAAATATTTTACATTGAGATACTTTATAGTAATTATATGGACATAAAGATAGTGGGTAGAGAGATCTATAAGAATGTAATCTTTTGTTTGTTTTTAATTTAATAGGAGTTCAAAATTAATGCAAGTTCAAGTATATTACGATTGTTAACGCATTTCTCAATTGATTTCAAACAATTAAAATTGCAAAGCACTGGAGAACTATTTAAACATGGTGATAAGTAAGCCTGTACTACACAGAGGTAAGTAAGAAATGGTATCATAAATCACCAACTTCTGTATGGTTAGTAGCCGAGATTAAGACTGCTTTGCAGACAAGTTTCGCAGGAAACAACAAGATGTGTTTTTATTATTAAAATGTTTTTCAATTTGCAACTTTTTCGAGAAACGGATACAACAAATACAAAATAAGCCGCCATTGCAGATCAGAACAAGCTTAGCAAAACTGAGACAATATTCATCCCTCTTTAAATGTTTCAATCCCAGGCATGGCAGAAGAATTTGACGTTTTGTTTTTGCAATAATTTGGCATCTACTGTTCCCGCTCTCTCTCTCTCTCTCTCAAGGAGAAATATGTAAGAATCAGAAAACTGAAAGACTTAGTCTTAAGTAGCCATTGACAGCACGGTTAAGTAGCACCACTATGTTTCACTCTGTGTAGCAGAAATGCGTTTTCTAACATAAAGCCTTTAAAATGTACGAATATTTTCTTCTGCCTGCCTTGGAAAGTAAATCTGATGTGTTGGATTAATATATATAATTTATTATTTTAAATGTTCCACAAACTACTTATATGATAGTTTACCTTTCTATTTACTTCATGTTAATGGAGAGAAACCTTCGCAGAAGTAGTTTCGTTACACATTACGTTAAGCACACGGAGAAAACTGAATGGATAATCCGGTGTTTATAATCTTGTCACTATATCCTGGCCTAGAAATTCTATTCAGCTTCCATAATATTGCGAGCATCAGTTGAACAGCTACAGCTCGGTAATTGTTATAAGACAATTACCAAGCATTGAAAAATTGAAAACAAAAAACGCAAATCTCATAAATTGGTTAATGCTACTAAAGGAATTTCAGACAACATGTGTTTTAGGGAGAGCATGGTACGTTATTGTGTGCCTCTTTACGAGTAACGCAAAACCATAAACAAATTTCTGTACAATATGGAGGACTGTACCTGCTAATCCAAGAGGATTCGAGAAATAACTTATATCCTAATCCTCTATGTTTCCTATCATAATGGTTAAACCATTATCGCTCAGCCGCTTACAAAACCACAGTGTAGTTTACACTTAATTAGTGATGTAAATATCATAGATATATGCACTTATATCATTATATGTAGCTAATTTTTCGAAAGTGGAAAGATATGAGTCTTCCATGTAAGAAGTATTTTGGGGTGGAGGAAGCTTCTTGAAAATATTCGTGCCGTACCTTCCGAAAATACTGAAGCTAAACACCAAAGTTTCTCTCTTTATTTATTTATTGCCCATTTGTTTTAAACTCTACTGCCTATAGGTACACACCAATAGGTGTACTTTGTTTTTTAATTATTAGCTAATGGAGTACGAATTCATGGAATATGGATTACCATATATGTGGGGGAGGATTTTGGCACCGCTCAGACTGGTGCGCCCAGCACATTCAAATATTGCCATAGTCTTACATTTAGTTTCTGAGGGATAAAGAAATGAATACTTATAATTTTATGCTAAATCCGTTACCACTTTTTATATCGTACTTATAGTTCATGAGGAAGTTCAGACTATTTGGGAGCAAATAGGTTCCTTTCAAGAGAGACATTAAAACTCAGACTTCTTAGTGCTAAAAGAAACTGCTTAAAATATGAGGAATTGTTTACAATGCAGCTATCAAATGTAGATAACTGCATTCATGGTGCAACGGTATATTTTCCCCAATAAGTGTGTTTGATAAATAAGATGGAATGTTTCAATCAAATAAAACAACTTCTAGAATTCGCCTTATCATCCTAAAACTTAATTTAGGTGTCTTCAATAATTTCTGAGAAAACGGATAATTTGTACCAAACGACTGTCATTCTCAGAAGCAGTTAAAGGTAAAAAAAACTGCATACATTACTAGTGAAATGATATCAAAGAACAATGGATCACTTCGTGGAGCAAAACGTATCTTAAATAATAGACTAAGTTTTATATTTTAGGAATTATTATTGAATGTGAAGTGCTACACAATTCAAGAGAGAAGATGCCGCAGCAATTTAAAGGTATATTTAATAAGCCTGTAGTTATTTTACATATCTATAAATAGGAAACACCTATTTATGAGATACGACAAATGTTAAAAGGTCATTGTTTGCCATGTGAGGCATTTAGCCTTTTCTTAATTACATCTGAATCCAGTTGTAGAGAGTTTTAACAAGCACTTGAAGCTTCTAGTGAAGAATGCTTTCTGGAACACAAGAGCAGCGATAAAAGGCAGTTGAAGAGAAAAAGTTAAGATTAGGTAATTACAACACCGATGCACAGAGGGGAAATTATTCTAAGCAGCAAGCTAATGGAAATATATGGAAATAACAGAGAATTATGATAACGTTTGGAAAACAAGTATTATAGCGAGGGGAAAACACCCAAATTTGTTACTTTAATGTGCAAATGGATAACTTCACATACTTGAGATGCATTACTGACGCATCTTATTCGGTGGCAGGTGCTTTGGCTAGCATTTAGATTTATGACACTGCTTCATTTTCTAGGCTTTGACCACCGAATTGATGCATGATCAATTTGGACGCATTATACAAACCACTCGGGAAAAATGCCCGCTGTCGTTATTGTAAGTGCACAGTTTGTTATTATTTCAAGGGGACCCTTGGGGTTGTATCTGTAAAGAAAGATTAGTGAGGTCGTAATAACAATAACATTTTTATTTATTCAAACACGATATAGTGAGTGAGTATTACAAAAAGTATTTATAATATTTTAGATTACAGGAGAGTAAATATCGCCTTACAACATGCGTGTAATTGTTTTAGTTTTGCAGCATTTTTCATAAAATATACAAAATGTTGTTCGTTTATTTACTCTTTCTTCAATGTGCATCTACTGGACAGCCAGACACCCTAGTTTCCTAGTTAACTTTAAAGTTTTATTGACAAAGTACTGAAAACAGATTTAGGTTTATCAAAAATTTCTCTGAAAATGCTACGTTTGCTATGCTGTAGAAATGCTCTAACTCAAATTACAAGTTTATTTCAGAAAGGTTAGCTGTTATTACCTTATTGTTGTTGACTTTTGAAGATTGCTTTGTAGAGCTGTCCTGTAAAGGGCAATGATAAAAGAAATAATCCAGGCGGTAGCAATCCCTTGCTAACGTTCTTGTCACGTAATGAAGCGTGAAGTATTGCCCCATCTAGCGGAAGCATACTACAATCGCTCATCTACCATAAATTCATGAATTGCGAAGAGAGTGATTCTGGAATTTAGCTCATACAGTTTAATATTGGTAAGCACTAAGTTTCGTTAAAGAACTATGATAAATATTTTTCAGTAGTTAAAATTTTTATGCTACCATTAGTCAGCCTATAAAGGTTTTCAATTGTACATTACCCTTTATTTTTACATAATCACTATTTCTACATAAATTCAACACACTGAATTAACGGATTAACGAACTAGCTTTAAAACGCGAGGAGTCTGTATCTATAAGGACTATTGTAAGCTAATGCTAGTCTATTTATCTCGTCAAACATGAGCACTGTATGTCCTGATTTTCTCATTACAGAGTCAATTTAATAACTAAATCGATATTGCAATTAAGGTGTTCATAGCAGTAAACAAAGCCAACTCCTATCACGCGATGGAAACTTCACGTGGAGATGTTATGTTGTCTCTGATTGGCTAATTTTCAATATGAATGAGTGTTGTGCCCAACTCTCACTAGAATTTCATATCTGATTTGGAACAGGAAAAATAGCTCCGCATACGTTTACATTCACAAATACTGGGATAAAAAGAAAAAAAATAACTCCTATACACTTTATTTGTCTGTATCAATTAATACGGGCATTGAAACTACAACTTGCGTCGCTATAGAAATTGCAGCTTAGGAAACGGCTCTTCTGCATAGGTTGAGCATTTAAAGGATTGAGTGATTAACGATGTAGCACAAACGTATGACTTTAAAGATCACAAATTTATTTGGATACAATAGTTGCGTCCTGCATACAGCTATCAATTCAATTCCATAAACCTGAAATTGTAACGTCTTGCTTCTGACTCCGAGAAAGGAATTATCCACACTTTCTAGCAACAAGCAGTTAAAAATGTTTTCGCCACCATGACTTGAAGTCCCATAGATAATCAGAGATTACCGTATTGACAGAGATTTTTACCAGATATGCCTGCAGATGAATACAGTTCACATATTTCTACCTACTTATAAAATCTTTAGTTTCTTTTAATTACTCTTCACCATTCCAAAAATCCGATCACACTCAAGACAACAGTGACCACTATCATAAAACTGGAATACTTTGATCAAAATTGTTGGAATATTCTCGTGATAAATGGAATCTTGACATCCAATGGTTCTTGATCTGATCTTCGGATGAATCGCTGTATAGATGGAGTTCTTTAACAGTTTGGAGAATAAATTTCCTGTGTGTACTTACTAAGAAATGAACAAATTTCATAGGATAGGAAAAAACTGCCTCATCTATTTTAAAGTTCATAACAGCAAAGGGGATTAAAGAAAGCTGACGATATTAAAATATCCTGACTGTAATTTGGGCGAAGAAATGTCCTGCAAGAAGTCAAAGGTTAACTTTAAACAACATCACTAATTTTACCTCTGCATTTCGTTAAATTCATACATCCAGGGCGGCCACGGTGATCTGCCAGGAGAGACCAGCATTACCAACGCGACTCTGTCGACCTGTGCTCATGACCAGTCCTTTTGTCAAACAATATTGGCAAAATACAGTAGTCGTTGTGTTCGGATATCCTGCCTCTGAAATTCGTCTTTGAGAATGATTTGCCCGTCTTCGGGCCTTATTAAAGCGAGGAGTATGTGTGCCGTGCTATCAGTGGAGCTCAGCGAATCTAAAATTAGTTAGTTAAGAAGTTACGGATTCTCCTTTTCTCCTGTTTGGGCGCCCGAAGCAAACGCAAGGGCAAAGCCCTTGCCTTTTGCACGTGAAACGATGATCTGAATACTGTACACATCCTATCCGTATAAATACACTGCTTTGGTAATTGCTAAGTATCAGTGTATCACTGAATTTTCTTTTCTTTCTTTCTCCCTCACTCTCCTTTTCTTTTTCTTTTTATGGATTCTGTTTAATTACTAGTGTAGCACTCAGATGCTTAATTCGCTGCGTCTATCGCAACATAAGACAGCAGTGAACAAGCAAGCATAAAGAATGGCTCTCAAGGGTTGCCTCTTTAATCAGCTTCTAGCTTCAGTGCTGGTAGCCACATTGAAAGACAAAAGATAACTTGTCCATTTTTGTTTAAACCTAAATCAAAGGAACGTTTTTGCAGCATAAAAACTTATTTCAAATATTAAAAATCCTATTTTCGATGTATTTAATTGGAAATACATATGCATTGAAGTAAAGAAATGAGCATTTTCTTATTATTTATTTACAAATATGTACTTTTAGAAGGTTTTGAAAGGCGAGATTAAAATTCCACTACCTATATTATGATATACGAAGATGTGAAATGAATTAAAAGTGACTTTTTCATACGGAATAACTGATTTAAAACATATACATATTATGCAGAAGACATATTTCTTCCAATTGCTCTCTCCCCGGAAATTTCAAAATATTTTGAAATCACAATTAGGGAAACGTCAAAATGAACAACGTTCCACAAAGGGAAATCATCCCAGGAAGTTAATTTACTTTTATATAAATAACTATGTTTAGGAATTGGAATACAAAACACACAATACAATATTTTTCTTGCACTGAAAAAAGAGAGATTTATAGGTTCTTGTACGATTTATACTCCATTACTCTGTTTGGAATAGATACATTACCTTTTCTTATTTACACATTAACATTAACTTTAATGTTATTTACGCTATCTGCCAATGGGGAAATTGAACTTTTGAATATCATTTGAACGTATTTGGATTACTGTACACCTGGCTTCTAAGCACCATCCTATTAGCAATCATTACAATAAATTTGATAACATTTGCTCCATACTGTATATTCTTCTGGTTGCGGTGTTGTATGTGAGCATTACTTACCTAACAGGTTGCAGCACATTGAATTTTGCTTTCTTTTATATTCGTTTTCATAAATTTAAGCTATATTTCCGTGCGAGATAATTATTAACAGAACTGATCGTTGTCGGAGTGATAAAACAGAAAAAAATGTACATGGGAGCATTTTGAGCGGCACGTCCTATTAAGGGCGGGATGTTATTTGTGTGACAGATATTTTTCGTACTACCTTCACTCTGATAAAAGGTAAATTTCTTACTTTTTCTAAGCTGCGTACACTGTAGTTACTGATAGGAAGTTGAACTTTAGAATATCATTTGAACGTAAAATAAGACCTGTAGCTTTCCTGGCTACGAATACGCTCACTTTCTTCTCGGGCAGCCGACCAAGGTGAAAAGATGATTAGATATCAACGTTTCGGGAGTGTGCATCTCTCCCATCATCAGGATATTTATAAAATGTTATAACCAGAAATGAAATACTGGATATAACACAACTATAAACAAAGACAAAACACTATCAAAATTCGCATTACTGAACAAAAGACTGTTTTCAGCAAATTAAAAGTCAGGTCAGGAGATGGCGTGAGTATAAAAAATTGTTTCAAAGAATCGTAACCACTTAACTTGATTATCAAGCTGTATTGATCTTTGCTTCTTAATTCCATAGATTTCCATTTTTAAGGCCGGTTTCCAAGAGGAGCTGAACTAAAATCCAGCATCACGATTAAGTGTGCTTCTTTCGGAGGAAATCGCCAAAGCCTCCTTAATTCTCCGGTCCCAGTGACTATTGCATTTTGCCAAGATGGTCTCCCAAAAATTGACTCTATTGTCGTTATCAAAACAATGCTCTGCCAGCCCAGACTTCTCAGGTTGCATTAAACGAATGCTCCGTTCATGTTCGATTATTCTAGTAGCGATGGTCCTTCCGGTTTGTCCTATATACGGTGTCCCACATTCACAGGGAATGCGGTGCACTCCCGGAACTAGGAAGTCCAGTTTTTCTTTCACTGGTCTCAACAGATGTTTAATGTTCGGAGGTGGCTTGTATATGGTCCTGATGTTATATTTGGCGAGAATTCTGCTGATTCTGCCGGATAGATTGCCGGTAAACGGGATGCAGGCTGTAGCGGTAGGCTTATCGCTTTCCTAGCTTTGGTGATAGAGGCTTCAGCGTCATAATCTGAGTAGCCGTTTTGACGGAAAGTGAGTCTCAGGTGCTCTAATTCTTGTTTTAAGTGACTGGGATCAGAGATAGACAAAGATCTGTGAGCCAGTGTATTGAGAACCAGTCGTTGAGACTTATGATGGAAACTATGAGAGTTCAGATAGAGATCGGTGTGTGTAGGCTTGTGATATACAGCATGCCCCAGTGTACCGTTGCTGTTTTTCGAAACAAGAATGTCCAGGAATGGAAGAGTTCCATCCTTCTCCACTTCCATGGTAAACTGTAATGCGAATTTTGATAGTGTTTGTCTTTATTTATTGTTGTGTTATATCCAGTATTTCATTTGTGGTTATAACATTTTATAAATATCCTGATGATGGAAGAGATGTACACTCCCGAAACGTTTCACCTGGCTGGCTGCCCGAGAAGAAAGTGAGCGATAATCTGAACGTATTTGGATCACTGTACACTTGGCTTTTAAACACCATCCTATTAGCAATCATTACAATAAATTTGATAAAATTGGCTCCATACTGTATATTGTTCTGTTTGAGGTATTGTATGTAACCATTACTTACCGAACAGGTTACAGCATATTGAATTTTGCTTTCTTTTATATTCATTTTCAGGTAAATTTGTACACATTCTAAGCTGCGTACAATACAGTTACTGATAGGAAGTTGCAAACGGAATTAACCACACAATGAAATTAAGGTTGAATTCCTATGATGTTCTGTACACATGCTTCCACAAACTGTCCTACCTACTTAGTCTTAATCCTGAAGAACTTTAATAACACCTTCTCACATTTCGCTGTAGGTAGGTATAAAAAGGAGCGGGTCGAATTAATACAAAAAGGAGAGAGAGAGAGAGAGAGAGAGAGAGAGAGAGAGAGAGAGAGAGAGAGAGAGAGAGAGAGAGAGA
Source organism: Mantis religiosa (assembly GCA_030765055.1). Classification (NCBI taxonomy): domain Eukaryota; kingdom Metazoa; phylum Arthropoda; class Insecta; order Mantodea; family Mantidae; genus Mantis; species Mantis religiosa. The sequence continues at coordinate 161,305,509 of CM060947.1, read as the reverse complement.
GAGAGAGAGAGAGAGAGAATAGATCTCTTTTTTTTAATTAAAACCCATATGGCCATTAAAGTGACAAGAGAATAGAAGCTTGTCACCTGAAAAATCAAAAGCCTTTGAAAATTCAAATAAATAACAAACGTAATCTTTAAAATGTTTAACGGCACAAAAACGTACTTCACATAAACTGTGTGTTTTAACAAGATGCAGTAAGATATATCTCATATGGTTTGCTAGTCTTTCGGAATGACGAGGTATTACCGACTGTTAGTGGAAATTTCGTAATACGCATTTTACTTGACATGCAAATATGCTAAAAATATGTATAATAAACCAAATTGCTAAAACTATTTAGAAACAAAATCTGCGAATAGTAAAATTTGGTTGCATGTCAAGGGTAGTTTTGGGGGGAATATTTACTTGTAAATCTCTGTATGACATCCTTAGAAGAGCTATACTAAATCTGATACTGTTCATAGCGATACGTAAACAACGTTTGCCAAAAATGCTCTTGTGGACTCAGAATGTATTACTTTCCCCACTTACCTAGGTATGTGGTAAAGAAGGTTAAAGTTCAATTGCGCTTACCTAAATATTCAAATAATTGTGCCACACATTCACTAGCTTTATTGGCTATGTCTAAATGGTTAATTGATCGAAATTAACAATTTTATTTCATAAATTTGTTTAACACTAATCCAATGAACACATGTATTCCGTTATTGGATTACTAAATGGCGACATTACCTATGCCTGCGATATAAATGCGATTGAGCGTCAACCGATTTCCTGGATTAAGTTTTAATTTACATAACTTTAAAATCATACATGTAGTTAAATTCAATTTTATAACATATTTCACTTTTTTATGGGCATGTTTGTTTTGACGGCGCAATGTTTACAATTATTTTATGGCAAACTGCAACTTAAAATATCTGCCCTTAGAATACTACCAACAAAGACCATATTAATGTGTCCACATATTTGTTCCTAAAACTGCCAGTATCTAAGCTTCTATCCTTAAAAACTGAAGAATAAAAAAACAAATCACCGAATCATTTCAGACGCTGGAATAGGATGTCAAGGTCATGGGTTCAAACTTGGCTTAAAAGCGACAGGCGCATGTCAAGTAGATTTACGGGCTTGTAAAGAAATTTCTGCGGGACAAAATGCCGTTACATCAGCCTCACTAATACGACTGCATGGAATAAAATGTTTTAAACACTATTTCAGTGGTGACACGCGCTAAAAGGCATAAAGGCACGTTTTTTTTTCCCTCTAGTTTTCAATCATAAGTGCCTTTCAGAATACAGTTGGGCTAATAAATCTGATATGCTGCATTCTCATGATCCTTATTCACACTTAAACAAACTGTTCTTAAAAACGCTTATTCTTTTAGTTTCATATTAGTCAGATAATCGTTTCCAGAAATAGCTTTATTGCATATTTTCTTACAAGTACAAAGAGAATGGGGAAATGCAGTAACTTTAAGGGATAGTTAGACTTTTAAGGCTGGTCGCTGTGTGATGGCTTTGATATTTATTCTGTTCTATAAAAGTATATATGAAGATTCAAATCAATAAGAAGGTAAACATTATATTCACTAAAATTGTGTTTCAAATAAGCTGTACTGGATTAAAAGAGTCTTTTGAATAAGGAGTAATTCGTACGCTATTTACAGAAATGTCATGAAACACACACAATCACGCCCTCCCACTCAAACATCCACCCACCTACCCAAACACGCACGCGCGTACACACACACACACACACACACACACACACACACACACACACACACACACACACACACACAAAGATACACACACAAACACACGCACGAGTACTTTAGTACATTTATCATGAACGAACAAGCGGTGCCGTAAATAAAACCTAAAATAATTTGTTTTCAGAAATGCGAATTATTTTTTTAAAAAGTTTCACGTGAGGTGTATTTTAGAACCTGCAAATCTGGAAATCTTCGTTTCGCATTTATTGAAGATGCTGATCTTAATTACTTTCTTCGGTACTTGACCGACTTTTCGTTTATGAGTTACGCTAACCTCTCCTCCCGCACACACACACACACACACACACACACACACACACACACACACACACACACATATATATACACATACACATGTACGCTTGCACACACATGCACATGCACAAATCTTTCACTTAAGCTCTATTATCACGTAAATATCAAAGCTTTTACCTCATATTGAATCCTAGAAATTTTAGATTATGTTGAATGCTAAGTTTTTCGATGAAGAATTTTCTGTATACTTCCGTTTTTATTTTTATTCCGAGCAGGAACTAAACCTAATCGCCTGCAACTGGAGGATGAATGGAATTGGCATAGCGGATGAACCGGAATGGAAAGAACGTTGGAACAATCAATTGTAGTACATAATTTAATCATGAGAACAAAATAACACATTTCTACTTTTGAACATTCATATTGTCACCCAATTATCGGAAAGCCCGACCAATGACATCTGGGAAGGGGCCAGAGGCATCCAAGCCACACCCATCCATTTGTCTCAGTCACTAACTGAGGGGATGATTAGGGAAGTGTCACTTGTCGCTGGCCGCCTCTTCCCCCTTCCACTGCCATCTGGAACCTTCGCGGTAATTCACTGAAACCAGAGACTACTAGAAAACAGCGATATTCCTATAAAAAGGACTGCAACGAGTGAGGACAGACAGTTCTTGGCCAGCCGCGCAGGAGCGCCGTGCTAGTGTACGGACGAGAAGACTGCGTACGTGCATCGGAAGAGTGTACGTAACTGTGAACGCAAACTGGAACTGCAACGGACTAACTGGTGAATTGTAATTTTGTGCATTACGTAACTGTGTAATCGGCAAGTGTTCCGATTGTAACTCGGTGGAAATAAAGAACATTTTTGAGTGGTGCAATTGGACTTTTCATTTCACGAACCCACAAAGTCACACTGGTGTCAGGAAGCGGGACGACAACATCACCGAACATTACAACCATGGAATCGGCATTGGAAATGCTTTTGGCGAAGATGAACGAGTTAACAACAAAAATGGAAGCGGCAAATAACAGCCTGGCCGCGAAGCTGGAGACTACAACTAACAACCTGGCAACGGAACTGAAGCAAATGAAGACGGCCAACGACAACACACCGAGAAAATGGAAGAAATGAAGGCCGAATTAACAGCGAAGACGGAAACGGCAAACAAAACTTGGCCACGACAATGACCGCAAAGATAGCCGAACTGACCACGGAAATGAAGGTGGCAAACGAGGCTATCGCTGCCAAATTTGAAGAACAGTTGGCCGGCGTGAGGGATGACGTGACGGAGCTGGGCAAGCGGATGGGCCAAGTGGACGAGCGCGTCGAGGACCTGGCGAGCCGCGTTAACGACCTGGCGAGCCGCGTTAACGACCTGGCGAGCCGCGTTAACGACCTGGAGGTGAAGGCCGAGAGCAGCGTCAAGTCCCTGAACGCCATGGTGGAGGACGTCGTCGGCAGGATGTTGAAGGATTTGAATGCCGACGCACCGGGACGCGAAACAACATCGGCGCGCGTCAAACCTCCGCAATATGACTGCGCGTCAACATTTGAGGTCTTCCGCCGCCAGTTCGACACAGTGACCAAGAAAACAGATGGTCACCGGAGGAGGAGGCCACCCAGTTAATAGCCAGCCTCCAGGGACGGGCCGCGGAAGTCCTGAACGCGGTACAGACAACGGCGGCGCACAAGGACATCTGGGAGGCCGTGGAGAATCGTTTCGGAAACCATCGCTTAGCCGCAGCGTACCGCAGCCAGCTAAAGGCAAGGTCACAGCAGCCGGGGGAGACGCTGCAGGAGTTCGCCCTGGCAGTTGAGCAACTGGCTAGCAAGGCTCTGGTCAACCTCCCACCAGAGTTCGTATCCCGGGAGCTGCCTACAGCTTCGTGGATGGGGTACGGGACACGGAGATTCGTCAGCGCCTAATTCTTCAGGGCCCTCCTGAAGCTGACCTTGGGATGGAGCACCGTACGTCTGTGGGTGTTCGTCGCGAAAGTGGCTGAGGAGGTGATACTGGGATTGGATGCCCTCAGGAGCCATGAGGCGACGGTCGACGTCTGCAAGAAGGTCCTGCGGCTCAACGGAGAAGAGGTTATACTCCGTCAGCCCTAAGAGCGCCATGGAATTTGCAGGGTCGTCTTGAGGGAAGACGTGGTTGTCCCCGCGAGGAGCGAGGTAGTGGTGACGGCGCGATTGGAAAGCCAGAGAACCAGGTACATGATGCTGGACCAGAAGACGCCTGTATACGGACTGTGTGTAGCCAGGGCATTGCTGCCGTGCCGAGAGGAGGTGGCAGTGAGACTGCTAAATCCAACGGACACCGATCACGACGTCCAGGCCGGGACGGAGTTGGGAGCGTGCGAGCCCGTGTTGAGCGTAACAGCAATCGACAAGACACGGGAGCCGGTGCCGGCGCAACACCTTGGGCCCCGGCTAGAAGGCCTACTGGAGAGGGTGGCCGACCACCTGACCGCAGAACGGCCAAGGCGACAGTGACTACGGCCGCACGGACAAAGTGCTTCACCGCATCGACACCGGGGACGCCCGGCCTATTCGGCAACCACATAGACGCATTCCGCTGGCGAAGCAAGGGGCGGTACGAGACATGCTGGAGGACATGAGATCCAGGGGAGTGATTGAAGAGTCTGACAGCCCTTGGTGTTCCCCTGTAGTATTGGTGACAAAGAAGAATGGCGAGCTGCACTTCTGCGTAGACTACAGAAAGTAGAACGCTGTCACCCGGAAGGACTGTTTCCCCTTACCCCGGATTGACGACACCCTGGACACACTAGCTGGTGCACAGTGGTTCTCAACCCTGGACCTGAACTCGGGCTACTGGCAGGTAGCTCTAGACCCAAGAGACAAGTAGAAGACCGCATTCTCGACGGGCCAAGGGCTCTGGCAGTTCACGGTTATGCCCTTTGGCCTCTGCAACGCTCCAGCTACCTTCCAACCCCTCATGGAGTCAGTGATGAAAGGGCTGACTTACGATGCCTGCCTGCTATACCTGGACGACATCATCATCGTCGGGAAGACTTTTGAAGATCACCTCGGGAATCTGAGTAAGGTGCTACAGAGACTGCAGGCGACCAACTTGAAGCTGAACGCGAAGAAGTGCCAGCTCCTCCGCAAGGAAGTGAACTACTTAGGCCACATAGTCTCAGCAACCGGAGTGGCCACAGACCCGGAGAAGACACAGACTGTGAGAGATTGGCCTCGCCCAAAGGATAAGAAAGAGTAGCGCAGTTTCTTGGGGCTGTGTAGTTATTACCGCCACTTCATAAAGGGTTTCTCCAACATCGCAAAACCCCTCAACCGCCTGACAGAAGAACACCGGCCTTATGCGTGGACAGAGGACGCCGAAAACGCTTTCCAGCACCTAAAGGAGATCCTGTGCTGTGCTCCAATTTTGGGTTTCCCACAACCGGGTGGCGCCTTCATTGTGGACACCGATGCCAGCGACCATTGCATTGGAGGTGTCCTATCGCAGATCCAGGACGGCCATGAGCGGTTGATAGCCTATTACAGCAGGACGCTATCCAAGGCAGAGAAGAACTACTGCGTCACCCGACGAGAATTATTGGCGGTAGTAAAGCCCTTGGAGTACTTCCACAAGTACCTGTACGGTCAGCCATTCCACCTGAGGACTGACCATTCCGCCCTAACCTGTCTATTGAGCTTTAAGAACCTGGAAGGCCAGACAGCACGTTGGGTCCAGAGGTTGCAGGAGTACGACTTCACCTCGGAACATCGTAGAGGAAAGAGCCACGGTAAAGCAGATGCCATGTCCCGAAGACCCTGTCCAGAAGAGTGCGGCCAGTGCACAATAGTGGAAGAGAAGGAGCGTGCCGCAGCAGTCCGAGTAGTTGTGGCAGTGCCTGCGGACGGCTGGGATAGCGCAGGCCTGAGGAGGGGGCAGCTGGCGGACGCAGACTTGGGGCCACTCTTGAGGAAAATGGAGGCAGGGGTGAGACCAACCTGGGAGGACATCGCACCGAGGAGCGCCACCTACAAGTCGTACTGGGCCCAATGGGACAGGTTGAAGACCAGAGAGTGCGTGCTGTTCCGGGTATGGAATTCACCCGATGGTAAGGCAAAAGAGTGCTGTTGGTTTTTCCCCGGACTAAGGTTCCAGAAGTCTTAGCAGAACTGCACGCCGTTGCTTCAGCAGGGCATTTGGGAGCAAACCGAACGATCGACAACCTTCAACAACGCTACTATTGGCTGATGTTGCGAGCAGATACTGAGAGTTGGTGCCAATAATCTCACGTGTGCGCGGCGAGTCACTGGCCCTAAACTAGGAGCCGGGGTCGCCTGCAGCAGTGCAACGTCAGAACGCCATTCGCACGGATCGCCATGGAAATAGCTGTACCATTCCCATTGTCGATCTAGGCAATAAGTACCTGATAGTGGTCGTGAACCGCTTAACCATTTGGCCGGAGGTGTATGCTATTCCGAAAAAGGAGGCAAGGCGATTGTCTACTGCCTCCTGGAGCAACTGTTCTGTGATTTGGGGTGACCTTGGAGCTCCACAGCGACCAGGGTACCAATTTATAGTCCACTTAATGAAGAAGGCACTGGAGAGACTTGGGGTTCAAAAAGATTCGCACAACACTTCTACATTCGCAATCGGAAGACATGGTCGAAAGGTACATCACGACCTTACAGAAATCCCTGAGGAAGGTCTTGGCCAGCCATCAGCGAGACTGGGACGTCAAGGTGCCACTGTTGTTACTGGCAATACACGACATAACGGGGATGATACCAGCCAGCTTAATGTTCGGCCGAGGGTTACGCCTCCCTTGTGACCTGGCCTTTGGGACTCCTCCGGACGCTAAAGAGCAAGCAACCGGGTGTGTGAAGAACCTGGTGGACCATCTCCACGACATGCATGAGATTGCTTGTCAGATCATCCAGAAAGCGGGCGACCTCATGAAGGCCCCATATGACAGGCAAGCCAACAGCTAAGGGTTCCAGTAACGTGACATTTCTGATTGTACCACCCTACCTGGACCAATGGACGCTGGTCGAAACTACAACAACCATGGCAAGGACCGTACCTGGTGGTGAAGAGGATTAACGACGTGGTGTACCGCATCCATAAGTTGCCCCGAGGGAAGATGCTGGTGGTACACTTGGATCGTCTTGCGCATTACTATGGTGCTGTTTCGGACGACTAGCCTTAAGGAGGGAGCAGCGTGACGAATCGGTTATCGCGATAGGCGGCTTGTGTACACGAAGGAACTGATAAAGGTAACACGGAGATAAAGGTCTGCCGAAAAAATAAAGTTGGATAATGGAAAATTCTAGTGACATCTTCATTGATAGAGAACATTCTGTTTCTTGTTTATTACCGAACAGTCTAGACTTATCAATAGAGGTATATATAAGAGATCGCGACACGCCAGCGGAGTAGTCGTAAACAGAGACCTAACGAGAGTTGTAATTAAAATTGGTGTTTTTTAAAGTGAGCTCTATGTTGTGTTCAACGTATTTGGTAGGTTTTTCTGCTTTTAGCTTGACCAAATATTTACCTGGAATTAACGGCTTCAAATCAGGCGTACCTAGCTTAGAAAAAAGATACAGAAATAAGACTCAAACTTTTACATTTGTAGGCGGAGAAAAGCTATAGTGTAATGAAAATGTAAGATGCACAAAGTATTTGTAATAGCCAAATTACCTTCGTTAAAAGAACACACACACACACACACACACACACACACACACACACACACACACACACACACACACACACACACACACACACACACATATATATATATATTTAAGTTAATTGATTGATTAATTAATTAATCCGGTATATGGGTGATTTTTAATTAATTAGAGCCAAATGAAAAATTCAATGCCACGCCCGGGATTTGAACCACGGATTAATTCCTCAATATAAGTTTACATAAAAAATATTCAGCGATAAATTCCTGGTATTTAAGTAATTCCAATAGTAAGTCGCCACAAATGTTTATCTCGAATATGAGAACGCTAAGTGGGCTACCTGGAAAATGTAATGAGTCAATTGGAGAGTTTAATGTCAGCACGGCACGTTGGCCATAGTAGCTCAAGGCTAAGAGCGACTGGAACGCAACCAAAAGATCCGTGGTTCAAAACCCGGCCGTGGCATTGTATTTTTCAGTTTGCTCTAATTAATACCATTATTACCCGAGAAATATATCTCTTTCAAGAAGTAGCAACACGGTGTCATACATATCTTTCAGGTGGCTTGTGTATGCAGATAGCACTGTTTCTGAGTATTAACACTGAATTCAAGCATGTCTTATAAATGAACTAACAAATAGTCGCCAACCCTGAAAACAGTGTTTTACCCCGAAACCTGACATTGGTTATTGACTTTGAATGACTGCAATAAAAAGAGTTTGCAAAGAACTGCACAAGCCTTTTGTTTCCTATTTCAAAATGGTGAAGAGATATCTGGTGCAATTAAATTAAATTCTTGAATACTTGAGAGGAAAAGGTTTGGCAATGAAAAACTGAGGTCGCAAAGTCTAGCATTATTCGCCAGCTTAAGCTCTTCTTTGGGTAACAGACGAGAATCCGACTCAGTTTTGGTAAGTGGAAGATGCATTTTGTTACGTTTCTTCATAATCTGCTATTTGTTAATTCTTCTGGTATTCAACATATATCGGGATTACATGGTATTGATATAAAGTCGATGAAACGTCTGATGGAATTTCTATTACGGATTAATAAAACGGGAATATAGTACAGTACAGACTGACCATCAAAACATTAGAATGTATTACCTGTCTGAAGAATTAGTACAGCTGTTATGGGAGGTCGTTGATATAGAGAGATCAGAGAAGACGGGAATATAGTACAGTACAGTCTGATGACCAAAACATCAGAAAATATTACCTGTCTGAAGAATGAGTACAGTTGTTATGAGTGGTCGCTGGTGTAGAGAAATGAAATGTGTAGTGTTTAACGCCCGCTTTTACTACATACGGCACCGCAGGCGGTGACACTGATGATACATGAGATGAAGATGGAGCACCGGTGGAATGAGATGGCGGGGAAAACCCGCCCCAGCGCCGTGTTGTCCACCACCGATCTCAATTAGCGGTCGCCTGGGATCGGACCCGTGCCGCCTTAGTGAGAGCCAAGCGGTCTAACCACTGAGCCACGTAACGGACACTGGTGTAGGGGGATCAGATAGGGCGTGAATATAGTACAGTCCGATCATCAAGACATTAGAAAGTATTACCTCTCTGACGAAAGAGTACAGTTATTATGGGAGGGCGCTGGTGTAGAGAGGTCAGAGGAGGCAGGATAAATAGTGCAGTACACTCTGACCATCAAAACATTTGAAAGTATTACCTCCTTGACGAATGAGTACAGTTGTTATGGGAGGTGTCTGGTTTAGAGAGATCAGTGAAGACGGGAATATAGTACAGTACAGTCCGATTATTAAAACATTAGAAAATATTACCTGTATGCCGAATGAGTACAGTTGTTATGGGAGGTCGCTGGTGTAGGGAGATCAGATAGGGCGGAAATACAGTACAGTCCGATCATCAAAACATTAGAAAGAATTACCTCCTTGACGAATGAGTACAGTTGTTATGGGAGGTCGCTGGTGCAACCCGATCACAGAAGGCGGGAATATTGTACAGTACAGTCTGACCAACAAAACATTAGAAAGTATTAACTGTCAGACGAATGAGTACAGTAGTTGTGGAAGATTGTTGGTGTAGGTTGATCACAGAGGGCGGTACAGTCCGACCATCAAAACTTTAGACATTATGGCATGTCTGAAGAATGAGTGCAGCTGTTTTGGGACGTCGCTGTGTAGAGAGATTAGAGAAGGCAGGAATATAGTACAGTGCAGTCTCATCATCAAATCCTTAGAAAGTATTACGTGTCTGACGAATTAGTACAGTAGTTATGGAAGGTCGTTGGTGTAGGTTGATCAGAGAGCGCAGGAAAATAGTAAAGTATAGTCTGACCATCGTAAATTTAGAACGTATTACCTGTCTGACGAATAAGTAAAGTTGTTATGGGAGGGCGCTGGTGTGGAGAGATCCTCTAACGCCTTAGTGGATGTTATCTGAGACATATTTTCTAATTGTCCATTAACTTCTGATTCCCATAAGATGTTGCAGAAACATTTTTCTAGAAATTTTCTTTGACCGTCTTCTACTAATAGACTATTTACAAGGGTGGTCTGAAGAGTCCAAGGCTTGACCCAGAGATCCCGGCACCAACGTAACTAAAAGAGATCAGGATCCTTTTTCGTTAAGTTGGTACACATGTAAATATACCCTCAAGCCTTTCCAGGCAACAGTTGACTGTAGATATTTGCATGAAGCAGTGGAGGTGCGCATTGCTTTGAAAATAGAAACATTCGAGAATCGCGATGTGACAAAGTTCCTCCTAAAAGAAGGTTTAACAGTACGAAAGAAATACTATTTAAGAGGTTGTAACAACAAAAGATGGACTCACATCAAAGTGATACTTATAAAGGTAGTGAATGGGATACATTAAAAAGATTCACTTGAATTACCTGTAACGGCTGCAATGAAGTAAGGAAATAAATAGTTGATAACTACAAACTTTCTATAGAATTTTAACAGCAACATCAAACTATTTTATTATCTAACTACATGAAAGTAAACTTGTTGTAGACGTAAATAGTAGCTCCAAATGGATGAGGAGCAGTAACATTACCAATTGATATCATTATAATAACATACAAGTACACAAATCCCCATTACCATTTATAGAACACAACATTTTTCTACTTATGAATAAACACTGTTTAGCGATTAAGGTGCAGATCGGATTAACTAAATAATCCAATCCACTTCAAAAATTCCTAATAAGAATTTCAAAAATGTCCCAGTCGACCACTCCGTCTCGCAAGTACGTCGGTCACACTTTTTATTCCAAATTCTGTAGGCATTATTGAAAAAATTTAAATCTCAAATTTGCGTTTTTGTATTAATATTCAAAAACAGATGCGCAGCTGGTATTATTACGTTATAGCTTACAATATTGCAGCAATTTCGATATATAGCAGCTTTCAAATACGGACTCTTAAATAAATATTGCTTTACATCCTATTCGAGCGAACCAAAAAGGCCTGTTCTGCCATCTGTAGTTCATATACTGAACTCTGTGCTACTTCAGCTCACCGCGCAAGTGCAACAATAACTAATGACAGGGTACTGACTCTTACTCAGGGGGTAACAAATTGGATAAGAGACTCTGAATCCGCATTAAGCTTCTGAAAACTGTCGTCCGACAGATTGAGCGCTGTATATCGACTTTAAAATCTGTCGGTGTCAACAGATGTCAATTTTACACAACTCTAAAATCTGTCGGCGTCAACGGTATCCAAGCGAAGCCAACCTAAACCCAAAAATAAATGGTCATCAATTTGTAAAATTCACAAGACTTGTTAGGCCTGCGATGGCATATGAGCAGCATGAAGGACTCTTACAAAGACCTATGGGTAAATAAGATGTTAGCATATAGCTAGATACCAAAAATTAATATCATAACTTAACCTGAATTGCACCTTCATTTGTAATTAAATTCTTTATATTATGTAGCACTTTATAATGAATCAAGGACGTTTTACATGAAAAAGCATTAGTTTAATTAACCTTGTTACTTAATTCCTAATGCAAAAGCAAAGTTTGTCTCCTTAATTTTAGCTACCTCATCTTCTCAGGCTACCAGGAATACGATGGCAGAAATCAAAAGGGCCGCATGATAAGAAATTTTGTGTTTATTCTTTAGGTGATCTTCAGGAACATTATTAATGTACAACAAAGCTTTCTTTCTCAACTTTACATAAATTTATTGTGGATTATCAGATATTTCTTAAAGTTTGAGTTTCATTTCAAGATCTGTGGAAAATTAACAAAAACTTTGAGGAGTGTTGTGACCAGTATGTTCTAAATTTTCAGGAAAATTGAAGTTATTTTTGGCATTTGATTGGATATATTAGTTGGTTTTGTGTTAGAAGTTTTAAATTTAAATATTTAAGTCATATATAACAGTCCATGTAAGGTGAGTAATTTCCAGTTTAAATTACTGCAAAACTAGCTTTCCTATATTACAGATATTTTCTAATTTTCATTTGTTTTCCATGAGTTAATATAAAACAACAGTAAGCCAAAATGTAACACCATTAATATTATTAAGTGATTTCTTCAATAGTTAAGCTTTGTTCTGGAGGTGGGGTTAATTGAATCCATATAATTAGCTGTCATCTGAGACAGAAATACTCAAACAATTGCTAAGTAGCTATATAGACATATCTATTTGCTTGTTGTTACATATCTTTAATTCTCATGCTGTTTGTACTAACATGTGTACAACAAACTTATACACAAAAATTTTCCAAAAAAAAAATTCTTCCATCTAAGACTACATTTTAGATGAAAAATTTGTGCATTTCGGCCACAGTACTCTTTTTGGATTAAGAAATCTAAAACATATGAATTTTTAATAAGGATTATTTGCAATGTTTGGAGGCAGCATCTGTTTTTGATAATGATATACTGTTTGCCTTGTGTATTACATGCTTTGCTGTGTCATTCTAACCCAGGTATGTGAATTTTCAGCTATACTGAAACTGTGGCTATGGATTTGTACAGAGTTCAATTCTCTTTCATTTCTGTAGAATTTCTTTGTTTATAATTAGAATTACCTTTGTTTACATATAATCTGGTTGCTTAAATTAAAATCTTCGGGCTACATACTTGGATATGAACTTTTATAAAGTTTTTATTTAAATTGCAATGATATTTTGAAGAATTAGGTCCTTTTAACCTTACTGATCAGTGTATAACTACATTAGTGATAAAGAATCTCATAGTTTTTAACAGCAAATTAAAAATATGATCTGAGATTCCATAAATTCAGTTTGTTCTATCTTGTTTAATGTGGTAATGACTATGTAATATTCTCCACACTACACACAATAATGTACCTCAATAGATATCTTAGAAGAGATCTAGTGGGATTAGAATTGATCTTGTAAAAGCTTTAACAAGTGTTAAGTTCAATTGTGCATTGAGAGAAATTATTAAAATTTCATTGTGCCATCGTCATCATTATATGCCATTTTTACATTTATTTCCAGTATTCCACTTATTCTTAAAATATGTAGAACGTCAGCTGCAGCTAGGACATAGAGAATGGCATGTTCTCAAATTAGTAAAGCTTCATAATAAACAATAGGGAGGGGTAGTGATATTTAGCATTTTGCAGCATTTATACATTTGCAATTTAACATTTTATAGCATTTTGAAGAAAGTTTGAGTTAATTTTGTTAAATGATGAATATTAATATTATTTCTATGAAATTTAAATCACATATATCTAGGGATATCAGCGATGGTGAGTTAAATGTGCATAAAGTGTAAATTTATTTCACATTAATATAGGTTAAAGCAATATTCAGAAATATAGAGCAAGTTGATACAGAATCAAGCATATTGCATAACACAAAAAGATAAACCCATAATGTTGTAGAACACAATAAATAGAAAATGCACTAAATTATCCTAGTTTGATTCAGTAATGCTGTTGAATGAAGGCACTGAACATATTTAAACCTTCTGTTCTGTCGTTTGATTCCTCCTGTTACTCACAATCAAATTATATTTACTGAAATATCTTTCAGCATCTACACTGTTGGTAGCATCCCAAATACATTGCAGAGCTACCCGGGCAAACTATGGGTATTTGAGCTGAACAGCCAACGTGCGCTACATGCAGTCATGCAAAGCCACATCATTTTGAAAAGCACATATAGCCACTCCTATATAAGGCACTTATTGTTTCATTCCATTGAACAGATAAGGGATTATGGACTGTCAAAGGAAACAATGCTTAGATGTATAAGCATTTTAATTAGACCTATTAACAACTCAGTTCCAGCACTTTCACAGCATAATTAAGGCCACAAAGAGCAGTAATTGTTCTGAGTGTAACATTTCATTGACAACGTATGTGACACACATTCAGTTGTATGTCACAGCCTGAGAGGTTTACACTATGCAGAGAGCACCAATAGCCATCTTAGTACATATATAGTTTAAACTCTTAAATTAAGCTATTTATCAGAACAGTTGCTGTACCAAGTAAATCGTACTTCACAGTCAGATAATTACATGAAATTTTGTCCTCTTGCTAGATGCACTTTGCATTACAATTTATTTTTAAAACTGCTTATTTTCTTTTTTCAGCTCCTATTACTGTGCTTATACATGTCATTAAAGCATTTACAAATTCAAGACTGCAATATTCCTGAGTTTCAAAGACAAAGTTAAGCTTAGGACAATTTTAAATGAATGATAAAGCTTTTATGTTCCTAATATTCTTCTTAGGTTCATGTAACTGTATTTTTCAATCAGTCGCTGAACACGGCTGGGAAGGGGGGGGAGGCAAATGTAGCATAGCTCGGTCGAAATAGAAGCACACAGCATTTCTGAAGACATGCTGGTTAGTTCACTTAGCTGGCATCGAAAGGTTCAGGAGGAGCGCCCTATGCGTCTTCACTTTTTAACACGCAGATGAGTTTCTGTTATTAATCTCTGCTCTAACCAAAATAAACAATGCACTAAGTGGTACCATGTCTGCCTTAACTCCCGGAGGTCCCGTCTTCAACTCCCGATGAGTGTATGTTATCTGGATAAGGCTTTTCCTTCGTCCTGAAACTTATATGTAATGTAACTATAAGATCTATTTTCCTGGACGCAATTTGAATATCCTTTCATTCATCGTCCTATGTCACTTAACGTTAGAGGTTTTTCCTTATCCTGAAAGTTGAAAGCCTGGTATGTCTAAGCTCTATTTATCCTGTACTCATTTGAACATCATTTTATTCATCGTCCTATGTCACTTAACGTTAGAGGTTTTTCGTTATCCTGAAAGATGAAAGTCTGGTATGTTTAAGCTCTATGTACCCTTTACTCATTTAAAAAACACCGGCCCCCGTAGCCACGGTCGTTAATGCCTATGTGTCTAGTGCTCCGCTGCGTTGACGTCCGAGGGTTGAAGTACCGCCTTGGGCAGAGGTTTTTATATGTATCCTGTATATGTGTTTAACTAAAGAAAACCAATAGAAATATAAACGGAAACAAAAAATCTGTTAAATAAGTAAAACAAATATTATTTCATTTATCGGCCGATGAAGGCGGGAATATAGTACAGTACAGTTCAGTCTGACCATCAAAACATTAGAAAGTATTACATATCTGTCGATTGAGTACAGTTGTTAGTGGAGGTCGCTGGTTTAGGGAGATCAGAGAAGACGGAAATATAGTACAGTACAGTCTGACCACTGAAACATTACAAAGTAATACCTGTCTGACGAATGAGTGCAGCTGTTATCGAAGGTCACTAGCTTAGAGAGATCATAGAAGGCGGGAATATAGTACAGTACAATCTATCAAAACTTTAGGAAGTATTATCTGTACCCCTTACTCATTTAAAGAACCGGCCCTCGTAGCCACAGTCGTTAGTGATGATGTCTCCAGCGTTCCGCTGGGTTGAGTGCCGAGAGTTGGAGTACCGCCTTGGGCAGGGATGTTTATTTGTATTTTGTATATGTGTGAAACTAAGGAAAACAAATAGAAAAATAAATGGACACAATAAAAAGCTGTTAAATAAGTAAAAGAAATTAAAGAAATACAATGTTATTCATCGTACGATAGAACATTATGTTGGCGGTTTTGCCCTATACTGAATGATAAATATCCGGTAACTCTAACAAACCCCTTGGCTTTTGCAAAGCAATTCTTTCATCATGTCATGCCAAACATCTAACTTCAGTTCTGAGTAATTACAAATACACGTATACGCATAAATGCCAACCAGTAATGATATTCATTACACAGAGGGCAGAAAAGGCGGGAATATAGTACAGTACAGTCAAGACTGACCATCACAACGTTAGAAAGTATTACCTATTTGACGAATGAGTACAGATGTTGTGGGAGGTCACTGGTGTAGAAAGCTCTGAGAATACGAGAATAAAGTAGAGTACATTCTGACTATCAAAACATTAAAAAGCATTACCTGTCGGACGAATGAGTTCAGTTGTTACGGGAGTTGGCTGGCTTAGAGAGATCAGAGAAGACGGTAATATAGGATACTACAGCCCGATCATCAAAACATCAGAAAGTATTACCTGTCTGAAGAATGAGTACAGTTGTTATGTGTGGTCGCTGGTGTAGAGAAATGAAATGTGTAGTGTTTAACGCCCGCTTTTACTACATACGGCACCGCAGGCGGTGTCACTGATGGTACATGAGATGAAGATGGAGCACCGGTGGAATGAGATGGCGGGGAAAACCGGAGGTCCCGGAGAAAACCCGCCCCAGCGCCGAGTTGTTCAACTACAAATCTCAATTTGCGGTCGCCTGGGATCCAACTAGTGCCGCCTTGGTGAGAGCCGAGCGTTCAAACCATTGAGCCACGGTGCGGACACTGGTGTAGGGAGATCAGATAGGGCGTGAATATAGTACAGTCCGATCATCAAGACATTAGAAAGTATTACCTCTTTGACGAACAATTACAGTTATTGCGGGAGGGCGCTGGAGTAGAGAGGTCAGAGGAGGCAGGATAAATAGTGCAGTACACACTGACCATCAAAACATTAGAAAGTATGACCTACTTGACGAATGAGTACAGTTGTTATGGGAGGTGGCTGGTTTGGAGAGATCAGAGAAGACGGGAACATAGTACAGTACAGTCCGATTATCAAAACAATAGAAAGTATTACCTGTCTGCCGAATGATTACAGTTGTTATGGGAGGTCGCTGGTGTAGGGAGCTCTGATAGGGCGGGAATATAGTACAGTCCGATGATCAAAACATTAGAAAGAATTACCTCCTTGACGAAAGAGTACAGTTGTTATGGGAGGTCGCTGGTGCAACCCGATCACAGAAGGAGGGAATATTGTACAGTACAGTCTGAACAACAAAACATTAGAAAGTATTAACTGTCACCCGAATGAGTACATTAGTTGTGGAAGGTTGTTGGTGTAGGTTGATCAGAGAGGGCGATACAGTCCGACCATCAAAACTTAAGACGTTTTGGCATGTCTGAAGAATGAGTGCAGCTGTTTTGGGACGTCGCTGGTGTAGAGAGATTAGAGAAGGCAGGAATATAGTACAGTGCAATCTGATCATCAAATCATTAGAAAGTATTACGTGTCTGTCGAATGAGTACAGTTGTTATGGAAGGTCGTTAGTGTAGGTTGATCAGAGAGGGCAGGAAAATAGTAAAGTACAGTCTGACCATCCTAAATTTAGAACGTATTACCTGTCTGACGAATAAGTAAAGTTGTTATGGGAGGTTGCTAGTGTGGAGAGATCCTCTAACGCCTTAGTGGATGTTATCTGAGACATATTTTCTAATTGTGCATTAACTTCTGATTCCCATAAGATGTTGCAGAAACATTTTTCTAGAAATTTTCTTTGACCGTCTTCTACTAATAGACTATTTACAAGGGTGGTCTGAAGAGTTCAAGGCTTGACCCAGAGATCCCGGCACCAACGTAACTAAAAGAGACTAGGATCCTTTTTCGTTAAGTTGGTGCACATGTAAATCTACCCTCAAGCCTTTCCAGGCAACAATTGACTGTAGATATTTGCATGAAGCAGTGGATGTGCGCATTGCTTTGAAAATAGAAACATTCGAGTATCGCGATGTGATAAAATTCCTCCTAAAAGAAAGTTTAACAGTACGAAAGAAAGACTATTTAAGGGGATGTAACAACAAAAGATGGACTTCACATCAAAGTGATACTTATAAAGGTAGTGAATGGGATAAATTATAAAGATTCCCTCGAAGTACCTGTAACGGCTGGAATGAAGTAAGGAAATAAATAGTTGATAACTACAAACTTTCTATAGAATTTTAACAGCAACATCAACTATTTTATTTTCTAACTTCATCAAAGTAAAGTTGTACATTACATAAGACGTAAATAATAGCTCCAAATGGATTAGGAGCAGTAACATTACCAATTGATATCATTATAATAACATACAAGTACACAAATCTCCATTACCATTTAGAAAACACAAAGTTTCTCTACTTATGAATAAACTCTGTTTAGCGATTAAGGTGCAGATCGGATTAACTAAATAATCCAATCCGCTTCAAAAATTCCTAATCAAAAGTTCTAAAATGTGCTAGTCGCCCAGCTCCGTCTCGCTCCTACGTCGGTCACACTTTTTATTCCAAATTCTGTAGGCATTATTGAAAAAATTTAAAACTCAAAATTTCGTTTTTTTTTATTAATATTCAAAAACAGATGCGCAGCTGGTATTATTACATTATAGCTTACAATATTGCAGCAATTTCGATATATAGCAGCTTTCAAATACGGACTCTTAAATAAATATTGCTATATATCTTATCCAAGCGAACCAAAAAGGCCTGTTCTGCCATCTGTAGTTCATGCACTGAACTCTGTGCTACTTCAGCTCACCACGCGAGTGCAACAATAACTAATGACAGGGAACTAACTCTTACTCAGGGGGTAGCAACTGGGATAAGAGACTCTGAATCCGCATTAAGCTTCTGGAAACTGTCGTCCGACAGATTGAGCGCTGTATATCAACTTTAAAATCTGTCGGTGTCAACAGATGTCAATTTTACACAATTTTAAAACCTGTCGGTGTCAACGGTATCCAAGCGAAGCCAAACTAAATGCGAAAAATGGTCATCAATTTGTAAAATTCACAAGACTTGTAAGGCCTGCGATGGCATATGAGCAGCAAGAAGGACTTTTACCAAGACCTATGGGTAAGTAAGATGTTAGCATATAGCTAAATACCAAAAATTAATATCATAACTTAACCTGAACTGCGCCTTCCTACAGTTTCATTTGTAAATAAATTCTTTAGATTATGTAGTACTTCGTAATGAATCAAGGATGTTTTACATGAAAAAGCATTAGTTTAATTAACCTTGTAACTTAATTCCTAATGCAAAAACAATGTTTATCTCCTTAATTTTAGCTACCTCACCTTCTCAGGATACCAGGAATACGATGGCAGAAATCAAAGGTGCCGCATGATAAGAAATTTTGTGTTCATTCTTTAGGTGATCTACAGGAACATTATTAAAGTACAACAAACCTTTCTTTCTCAACTGTACATAAATTTATTGTGGATTATCAGATATTTCTTAAAGTTTGAGTTTCATTTCAAGATCTGTGGAAAATTAACAAAAACTTTGAGGAGTGTTGTGACCAGTATGTTCTAAATTTTCAGGAAAATTGAAGTTATTTTAGGCAGTTGATTGGATATATTAGTTGGTTTTGTGTTAGAAGTTTTAAATTTAAATATTTAAGACATATATAACAGTCCATGTAAGGTGAGTATTTTCCAGTTTAAATTACTGCAAAACTAGCTTTCCTATATTACAGCTATTTTGTAATTTTCATTTGATTTCCATGAGTTAATATAAAACAACAGTAAGCCAAAATGTAACACCAATAATATTATTAAGTGATTTGTTCAATAGTTAAGCTTTATTCTGGAGGTGGGGTTAATTTAATCCATATAATTAGCTGATATCTCAGACAGAAATACTTAAACACTTGCTTATTAGCTATATAGACATATCTATTTGCATGTTGTTACATATCTTTAATTCTCATGCTGTTTGAACTAACATGTGTACAACAAACTTATTCACAAAAATTTTCAAAAAAAAAATTCTTCCATCTAAGACTACATTTTAGATGAAACATTTGTGCATTTCGGCCACAGTACTCTTTCTGGATTAAGTAATCTAAAATATATGAATTTTTATAAGGATGTATTTGCAATGTTTGGAGGCAGCATCTGTTTTTGATAATGATATACTGTTCGCCTTGTGTATTACATGCTTTGCTGTGTCATTCTAACCCAAGTATGTGAATTTTCAGATATACCAAAACTGTGGCGATGGATTTGTACAGAGTTCAATTCTCTTTCATTTCTGTGGAATTTCTTTGTTTATAATTAGAATTACTTTTGTTTACATATAATCTGGTTGCTTAAATTAAAATCTTCGGGCAACATACTTGGATATGAATTTTTATAAAGCTTTTATTTAAATTGCAATGATATTTTGAAGAATTAGGTCCTTTTAACCTTACTGATCAGTGTATAACTACATCAGTGATAAAGAATCTCATAGTTTTTAACAGCAAATTAAAAATATGATCTGACATTCCATAAATTCAGTTTGTTTTAACTTGTTTAATGTGGTAATCACTATGTAAAATTCTCCACACTACACGCAATAATGTATCTCAATAGACACCTTAGAAGAGATCTAGTGGGATTAGAATTGTTCTTGTAAAAGCATTAACCAGTTTTAAGTGCAATTGTGCATTGCAGGAAATTATTAAAATGTCATTGTGCCATCGTCATCATTATATGCCATTTTTACATTAATTTCTAGTATTCCACTTATTCTTAAAATATGTAGAATGTCAGCTGCAGCTAGGACATAGAGAATGGCATGTTCTGATATTAGTAAAGCTTCATAATAAACAATAGGGAGGGGTAGTGATATTTAGCATTTTGCAGCATTTATACATTTGCAATTTAGCATTTTATAGCATTTTGAAGAAAGTTTGAGTTAATTTTGTTAAATGATGAATATTAATATTATTTATATGAAATTTAAATCACATATATTTGGGGATATCAACGATGGTGAGTTAAATGTGCATAAAGTGTAAATTTATTTCACATTAATATAGGTTAAAGCAATATGCAGAAATATAGAGCAAGTTGATACAGACTCAAGCATATTGCATAACACAAAAAGATAAACCCATTATGATGTAGAACACAATAAATAGAAAATGCACTAAATTATCCTAGTTTGATTCAGTAATGCTGTTGAATGAAGGCACTGAACATATTTAAACATTCTGTTCTGTCGTTTGATTCCTCCTGTAACACACAATCAAATTATATTTACTGAAATATCATTCAGCATCTGCACTGTTGGTAGTATCCCAAATACATTGCAGGGCTACCTGGGCAAACTATGGGTATTTGAGCTGAACAGCCAACGTGCGCTACATGCAGTGATGCAAAGACACATCATTTTGAAAAGCACATATAGCCACTCCTATATAAGGCACTTATTGTTTCATTCCATTGAACAGATAAGGGATTATGGACTGTCAATGGAAATAATGCTTATATGTGTAAGCATTTTAATTAGACCTATTAGCAACTAAGTTCCAGAACTTTCACAGCATAATTAAGCCCACAAACAGCAGTAATTGTTCTGAGTGTAACATTTCATTGACAACTTATGTGACATACATTCAGTTGTATGTCACAGACTGAGAGCTTTACACTATGCAGAGAGCACCAATTGCCATCTTAGTACATATATAGTTTAAACTCTTAAAGTAAGCTATTTATCCAAAGAGTTGCTGGACCAAGCAAATCATACTTCACAGTCAGATAATTACATGAAATTTTGTCCTGTTGGAAGATGCACTTTGCATAACAATTTATTTTTGAAACTGCTTATTTTCTTTTTTCAGCTTCTATTACTGTGCTTATACATGTCATTAGAGCATTTACAAATTCAAGACTGTAATATTCCTGTGTTTCAAAGACAAAGTTAAGCTTAGGACAATTTTAAATGAATGATACAGTTTTTATGTTCTTAATATTCTTCTTAGATTCATTTAACTGTGGTACAGGGTTTATGTCGAATCGTATTGATGGATGACGAATTATGCCCCTCGTTGAGGTGACCATTTGGAACAGGGTTGAAGTGGTTTGGGTAGATTCCCAACGTCAATGGGTGATGGAGTAATTATATCCCTCGATGTGGCGACATTTTGGTGGATGGAATAGATGGTTCTTGAAGTCCCAGCTTACCTCGGCGTGACTTCAGTCGGTTGAGCAAGATATCTTCTTTTACAGGGGTGGTACGGCGGAAGGAAATTTTACGTAAAATGAGTAATCATTTTTCTCTGTATTAAATAATGTAGAAACTTTTATTTCCTTACTTCAATCAACACCAGTTCGAACAAAATGTATGATACAACATTTATAACACTATTCTTACACAAGATTCACTTGATGTGACGCGTTTATATCTGGATGCGTGCAAGAATCAAAAGTTTTATACGGTTGTTCACTACCGTGTATAATAATTAAATTGTGTGTCTTCTAGCGATGATATTTAATGTAAATATTATCTAGTTATACTCGATGATTGTTATGAGAATAGACTTATATTCTTCCGCACACAACGGCGTTTAAGAAGAGAATTTTACATCCGTTCACGGTGACTGTTAGGAGAAGAATCACCAGTTCATCTTCTTCTACACATTAGCATTTCGCTAATAGTTCGACCCCCCTAGAGGAATATTGAATATCCTCCATGGCAACGTAAAATCTTTTATATCTGATTGGTCCACGTGTTACGATATACGCGTCACACCAATCCCAAATCAGTTTGTTATTCAACACTTTTGTGACGTCATTTCCACTTACATAGCTTCTCTGTGCATGACTCACTCTACTTAACTCACATAATACAATATTTGAAACTCTTTGGGGACAACATAAAATAACTGTTTCAGATGCCCCTCTTCAGAATATATGGAAAATTAACTTAAATCTTCCAATAATATTGTTCCATATATTCTAAAGAATGGCCCAATAATTAAACATTATTACAACAATGAACAATTAATACAATTTAAAATAACAATATAAAATCAGAAATTATTCGAACACAATAATAATAAACAAAACATTTTTCAGTAATTCATAAACATATTATTATTATTATTTTTTTTTAATCATTTGTTCTGGTGAGTGTCAAGGCTTTTGAATGGTTTTAAAAGTGTTTTGTGATATTTTCCTATCATTTTATTATCATCGTCTCTTAATTCGTACGTATGATCCCCAAATTTTCTTACTATTTTATATGGACCTTTATATAACAAATTCATTCTCCAATAGGATTTGATTTTAGAACTGGAGATATTAAATGTCTTTACTAGAACTTTATCATTTATTTCAGGATTCCATTTCGCTCCTTTTCTTTGTATCATTGATAATCTTTTCTCTGCTTTTTCTTTTATTCTTCGAAATGCTTCAGCACACTTTTCTTCTTCATTCAATTCCATTTCATCTACTTTTAAGGTTGTCGGTGCTTTTATATCTAGAGGTTCAGGTTGTAGTCCAGTCATTAATTCGATTGGTGAAAATTTGGTAGTAGAGTTTGGGGTATTGTTAATAATTTTCTCAATAATATGGCAGTATTTGTACCAGCCTCGGTGGTTAGAATGACACAGAATTCTGAAATACAAGCCTAAATCACGCATCACTCTGATGAAACCAAATCTAATTTTGAAAAATATTTTCCACGTCCTAATTTTGATAATACCTCATCAACTCCAAGAGGTCTGAAGTGATCGGGTTGTGTTAGTGAGCTTATCTTTCTTGCGACAATCGTCATACGCAGTGTTCCGTTCGATTTATGTACCCAACACAAAGGATGTAGGTAAGGCGAATTAGAAATCTCTATAATTCCATTTTCTAGCATATCGTTTATTACTTCAGATGCTTGTTGTCTAATAGCGATAGGCACAGATCTACTTTTATGAGTATAAGGAGCAATGTCGTTCACCTTAAATGTATGTATGTACTTATTACACAATCCAGGTTTCGTACTAAAAACGTTCCTGTTCTTTAGTATACATAACCTCAACTGTTCTCTTTGCGCGTGATTTAAATTGTATGTTTTCCCTAACATTTCTTTCAAAGTTCTTTGGAATATCATTTCTTCCTCTTCTTGTTTTCGCTCGGTGTCGGTATTTAATGTGTTTATTTGGCAACAATGATCTCCAAGGTCAAACGTCTCATTTTCTTTATTATTTAAAAGTAAATTTTCTTCACCACTATCATCTTCTTCATTATTAATTATATCTTCTTCGTATAATATTATATTTTCTACAAAAAACCTATCATTATTTATACTATCCTTCTCATCCTCTTTTAATATAATTTCTTCTAACAAATTTATTTTTATTACTTCATTATCTCCTTTGACCTTCATTTCATGTTTTTCGAAATCTATCACACTTTGCCAACCATACAATACATCATTGCCAATAATAATATCACGAGCTGAGTTTGGTATTACCAATACGATAAAATTGAAATTCCAATCATCTATTCGCGCAGGAATTAACGCTTGATATTTAACTTTATCTTTCTTTTTCCCAATAGCTGTGCTACAGTATACATTACACACGTTTAAATATTCAATCCTAAACTTGGATAGTAATTCCTTGAATAAGTTCTCACTTATTACTGATGAACTAGCTCCTGTGTCTATCAATACTTTATATTCGCTATCGCCTATACCAAGGTTAATCTGAGGTGGATTTACTAATTCCCGATCTTTACTTCTGGAGAGAGTGAGCTTATCTTCTGGTAAATTTTGAATTTTGATTTTGCCCTGTGTCATTTCTACCGAACCACTTTCCAAGGCACAAAATGATTTGGTACTCAGTTTTCCGCATTAGTGCGGTCGGTAGTTACACTAGCAGTTGGGTTGGTACTATCGTTATTTATTTCTCTTTCTATTCCCTGAGTCTGTGTCCTTTCTAGGTTATTGTCTGCCCTTTCAAACCTAGGACCCCCAAAATCTCTTAATGAAGAGTTTTCAATGCTAGTTCCTCTTCCTCTACTTTGATAACCTGTTCTTAGGTTATTTCCCCTGTAAAACCTCAGTTGATTCACCTGATTACTCCTCACATTTCCCACAGGTTGGTTATTATTATAATTCCTCCTAGGAGTATTTGGAATTCTCCTTCCTATACCTGGCCCTACCGATTCATATGTCTTTCTGGGGTTGTACTCTCTTCGTTCATAGTTGTCTCTTGAACGTGCCCCGCCCCAATTTTGGTTAAAACTATTTTGGTTTTGGTTAGTATGGTTGTGATTTTCCCCGAATGTTGGTCTTACTTCCTGTCTATTTACTTGCTTTTCTTCTATATGAGTCTTGTCAGGATCAACTTGACTATGAGTAGAATCAGAATTAAGGTTATGAGCCTCAAATTCTGATAATAACTCAATCATATCAGTAAAGTCGACGGGCTTAGCCACAATTAGGTGGTTTCTAATGTGTGGTGGATAATGTCGTATTAGCATATTCACGATCTCGGTTTCTGACATATCTGGATTCACAAGTTTGCTTTTGTTAGCAAGTTTTAGGAAATATTCAGTCATGGACACACCCTTCCTGAACTGGAATTTACCAGTGGCCAGTTCGACTTTAATTCTTCTCTGTCTTTCTGGACGCCAGAACCTATTTATAAACACGTTCCTAAACATACTATACGTTTCATGTGATGCTAATGTTAACCTCAGCCATTCTAAAGCATTTTTCTTCAAACACCTTTTAACAATCATCATCCTAAATTCATTTGGAATCTTTTTAATTTTAAAATATTCTTCTAATTCCTTTAGAAATATTTTGGGATTGTCTCCCGATTCTTCTTCGAAAGTAGGTGGACTTATGTCATGCAACAAATAATTTGTACAATTTGTGTTACCTTGACTGTGTAACTGTGTATGTGTGTGCATGTTTTGTATTTGTCTATTACCATTTACTTCACAATCAGGTGACAAAGATTCTGTATCGTCACTCTCCAAATAATTCTCTAAGTTTTGTACAATATTACCTGAATTACCAGGTAAGTCAATACATGTAATATTCTTAGATTTTATTACCCTCTGGTTCTCAGAAATTTTGCTTGCCTGTAATGCAATCACAACTTGATTCAGCTTGCTAATGTTTTCTTTCTCTCTCTCAAAACTTTCCTGTGCCAAATCTATTCTTGTAATCATTTCACTATTCAACTTACTGACTTCATCATATTCAACTTTTAGTTCATCTTGTTGTGTTTGCACCTCAGTAGCAATTAGTTTAACATCATTTCTGATACTATTTACCTCTCTTACAAAATTATTCTGTATTTCAATATTTTCCTCATGAGATTCTATTTTCTGTTTTAAAGATTTTATGCCTTCTCTACACTCTTCTCTTCCCTTCTCAATTTCATTTCTTAGGTTACCTAAACCTTGATCTATCCTAGCTTCTAATTTCTCTGAACTTTGATCTACTTTAGCATTTAAATTATCCATTTTAGCATCAAAATTACTCATCATTTTCTCTAACCTGTCTATTATCATTTCATTATCTTTACTCTGCATAATTTCTGTTCTACTTGTTCCTGCATCATCACTAATCATTCCTTCCACTACTTCCCTGACTTCTTGTATTTCTGCTCTCTTATCACTAACTAGTCTTTCCACTCCTTCCCCAACATTTTTATTCTTATTGTCCGTTAATTTTTTACCTTCCATTTTAGGTAATATTTTTCCCTTTCTTAATAACATAAAAAATGAAAATTATAATTTTGTCACTTTTTCTATTAATTATCTATTAAGATTTTTCCGTACTCACTTTTCTTCTTTCTTCTTTCTTGATTCGAAGTTACCTGTCAATTACACTATCTATTCTCCTGTGGTGTAATCCTCCTTCTGCCTATTCGAGTCCCCGTTCGGGCGCCATTTGGTACAGGGTTTATGTCGAATCGTATTGATGGATGACGAATTATGCCCCTCGTTGAGGTGACCATTTGGAACAGGGTTGAAGTGGTTTGGGTAGATTCCCAACGTCAATGGGTGATGGAGTAATTATATCCCTCGATGTGGCGACATTTTGGTGGATGGAATAGATGGTTCTTGAAGTCCCAGCTTACCTCGGCGTGACTTCAGTCGGTTGAGCAAGATATCTTCTTTTACAGGGGTGGTACGGCGGAAGGAAATTTTACGTAAAATGAGTAATCATTTTTCTCTGTATTAAATAATGTAGAAACTTTTATTTCCTTACTTCAATCAACACCAGTTCGAACAAAATGTATGATACAACATTTATAACACTATTCTTACACAAGATTCACTTGATGTGACGCGTTTATATCTGGATGCGTGCAAGAATCAAAAGTTTTATACGGTTGTTCACTACCGTGTATAATAATTAAATTGTGTGTCTTCTAGCGATGATATTTAATGTAAATATTATCTAGTTATACTCGATGATTGTTATGAGAATAGACTTATATTCTTCCGCACACAACGGCGTTTAAGAAGAGAATTTTACATCCGTTCACGGTGACTGTTAGGAGAAGAATCACCAGTTCATCTTCTTCTACACATTAGCATTTCGCTAATAGTTCGACCCCCCTAGAGGAATATTGAATATCCTCCATGGCAACGTAAAATCTTTTATATCTGATTGGTCCACGTGTTACGATATACGCGTCACACCAATCCCAAATCAGTTTGTTATTCAACACTTTTGTGACGTCATTTCCACTTACATAGCTTCTCTGTGCATGACTCACTCTACTTAACTCACATAATACAATATTTGAAACTCTTTGGGGACAACATAAAATAACTGTTTCAGATGCCCCTCTTCAGAATATATGGAAAATTAACTTAAATCTTCCAATAATATTGTTCCATATATTCTAAAGAATGGCCCAATAATTAAACATTATTACAACAATGAACAATTAATACAATTTAAAATAACAATATAAAATCAGAAATTATTCGAACACAATAATAATAAACAAAACATTTTTCAGTAATTCATAAACATATTATTATTATTATTTTTTTTTAATCATTTGTTCTGGTGAGTGTCAAGGCTTTTGAATGGTTTTAAAAGTGTTTTGTGATATTTTCCTATCATTTTATTATCATCGTCTCTTAATTCGTACGTATGATCCCCAAATTTTCTTACTATTTTATATGGACCTTTATATAACAAATTCATTCTCCAATAGGATTTGATTTTAGAACTGGAGATATTAAATGTCTTTACTAGAACTTTATCATTTATTTCAGGATTCCATTTCGCTCCTTTTCTTTGTATCATTGATAATCTTTTCTCTGCTTTTTCTTTTATTCTTCGAAATGCTTCAGCACACTTTTCTTCTTCATTCAATTCCATTTCATCTACTTTTAAGGTTGTCGGTGCTTTTATATCTAGAGGTTCAGGTTGTAGTCCAGTCATTAATTCGATTGGTGAAAATTTGGTAGTAGAGTTTGGGGTATTGTTAATAATTTTCTCAATAATATGGCAGTATTTGTACCAGCCTCGGTGGTTAGAATGACACAGAATTCTGAAATACAAGCCTAAATCACGCATCACTCTGATGAAACCAAATCTAATTTTGAAAAATATTTTCCACGTCCTAATTTTGATAATACCTCATCAACTCCAAGAGGTCTGAAGTGATCGGGTTGTGTTAGTGAGCTTATCTTTCTTGCGACAATCGTCATACGCAGTGTTCCGTTCGATTTATGTACCCAACACAAAGGATGTAGGTAAGGCGAATTAGAAATCTCTATAATTCCATTTTCTAGCATATCGTTTATTACTTCAGATGCTTGTTGTCTAATAGCGATAGGCACAGATCTACTTTTATGAGTATAAGGAGCAATGTCGTTCACCTTAAATGTATGTATGTACTTATTACACAATCCAGGTTTCGTACTAAAAACGTTCCTGTTCTTTAGTATACATAACCTCAACTGTTCTCTTTGCGCGTGATTTAAATTGTATGTTTTCCCTAACATTTCTTTCAAAGTTCTTTGGAATATCATTTCTTCCTCTTCTTGTTTTCGCTCGGTGTCGGTATTTAATGTGTTTATTTGGCAACAATGATCTCCAAGGTCAAACGTCTCATTTTCTTTATTATTTAAAAGTAAATTTTCTTCACCACTATCATCTTCTTCATTATTAATTATATCTTCTTCGTATAATATTATATTTTCTACAAAAAACCTATCATTATTTATACTATCCTTCTCATCCTCTTTTAATATAATTTCTTCTAACAAATTTATTTTTATTACTTCATTATCTCCTTTGACCTTCATTTCATGTTTTTCGAAATCTATCACACTTTGCCAACCATACAATACATCATTGCCAATAATAATATCACGAGCTGAGTTTGGTATTACCAATACGATAAAATTGAAATTCCAATCATCTATTCGCGCAGGAATTAACGCTTGATATTTAACTTTATCTTTCTTTTTCCCAATAGCTGTGCTACAGTATACATTACACACGTTTAAATATTCAATCCTAAACTTGGATAGTAATTCCTTGAATAAGTTCTCACTTATTACTGATGAACTAGCTCCTGTGTCTATCAATACTTTATATTCGCTATCGCCTATACCAAGGTTAATCTGAGGTGGATTTACTAATTCCCGATCTTTACTTCTGGAGAGAGTGAGCTTATCTTCTGGTAAATTTTGAATTTTGATTTTGCCCTGTGTCATTTCTACCGAACCACTTTCCAAGGCACAAAATGATTTGGTACTCAGTTTTCCGCATTAGTGCGGTCGGTAGTTACACTAGCAGTTGGGTTGGTACTATCGTTATTTATTTCTCTTTCTATTCCCTGAGTCTGTGTCCTTTCTAGGTTATTGTCTGCCCTTTCAAACCTAGGACCCCCAAAATCTCTTAATGAAGAGTTTTCAATGCTAGTTCCTCTTCCTCTACTTTGATAACCTGTTCTTAGGTTATTTCCCCTGTAAAACCTCAGTTGATTCACCTGATTACTCCTCACATTTCCCACAGGTTGGTTATTATTATAATTCCTCCTAGGAGTATTTGGAATTCTCCTTCCTATACCTGGCCCTACCGATTCATATGTCTTTCTGGGGTTGTACTCTCTTCGTTCATAGTTGTCTCTTGAACGTGCCCCGCCCCAATTTTGGTTAAAACTATTTTGGTTTTGGTTAGTATGGTTGTGATTTTCCCCGAATGTTGGTCTTACTTCCTGTCTATTTACTTGCTTTTCTTCTATATGAGTCTTGTCAGGATCAACTTGACTATGAGTAGAATCAGAATTAAGGTTATGAGCCTCAAATTCTGATAATAACTCAATCATATCAGTAAAGTCGACGGGCTTAGCCACAATTAGGTGGTTTCTAATGTGTGGTGGATAATGTCGTATTAGCATATTCACGATCTCGGTTTCTGACATATCTGGATTCACAAGTTTGCTTTTGTTAGCAAGTTTTAGGAAATATTCAGTCATGGACACACCCTTCCTGAACTGGAATTTACCAGTGGCCAGTTCGACTTTAATTCTTCTCTGTCTTTCTGGACGCCAGAACCTATTTATAAACACGTTCCTAAACATACTATACGTTTCATGTGATGCTAATGTTAACCTCAGCCATTCTAAAGCATTTTTCTTCAAACACCTTTTAACAATCATCATCCTAAATTCATTTGGAATCTTTTTAATTTTAAAATATTCTTCTAATTCCTTTAGAAATATTTTGGGATTGTCTCCCGATTCTTCTTCGAAAGTAGGTGGACTTATGTCATGCAACAAATAATTTGTACAATTTGTGTTACCTTGACTGTGTAACTGTGTATGTGTGTGCATGTTTTGTATTTGTCTATTACCATTTACTTCACAATCAGGTGACAAAGATTCTGTATCGTCACTCTCCAAATAATTCTCTAAGTTTTGTACAATATTACCTGAATTACCAGGTAAGTCAATACATGTAATATTCTTAGATTTTATTACCCTCTGGTTCTCAGAAATTTTGCTTGCCTGTAATGCAATCACAACTTGATTCAGCTTGCTAATGTTTTCTTTCTCTCTCTCAAAACTTTCCTGTGCCAAATCTATTCTTGTAATCATTTCACTATTCAACTTACTGACTTCATCATATTCAACTTTTAGTTCATCTTGTTGTGTTTGCACCTCAGTAGCAATTAGTTTAACATCATTTCTGATACTATTTACCTCTCTTACAAAATTATTCTGTATTTCAATATTTTCCTCATGAGATTCTATTTTCTGTTTTAAAGATTTTATGCCTTCTCTACACTCTTCTCTTCCCTTCTCAATTTCATTTCTTAGGTTACCTAAACCTTGATCTATCCTAGCTTCTAATTTCTCTGAACTTTGATCTACTTTAGCATTTAAATTATCCATTTTAGCATCAAAATTACTCATCATTTTCTCTAACCTGTCTATTATCATTTCATTATCTTTACTCTGCATAATTTCTGTTCTACTTGTTCCTGCATCATCACTAATCATTCCTTCCACTACTTCCCTGACTTCTTGTATTTCTGCTCTCTTATCACTAACTAGTCTTTCCACTCCTTCCCCAACATTTTTATTCTTATTGTCCGTTAATTTTTTACCTTCCATTTTAGGTAATATTTTTCCCTTTCTTAATAACATAAAAAATGAAAATTATAATTTTGTCACTTTTTCTATTAATTATCTATTAAGATTTTTCCGTACTCACTTTTCTTCTTTCTTCTTTCTTGATTCGAAGTTACCTGTCAATTACACTATCTATTCTCCTGTGGTGTAATCCTCCTTCTGCCTATTCGAGTCCCCGTTCGGGCGCCATTTGGTACAGGGTTTATGTCGAATCGTATTGATGGATGACGAATTATGCCCCTCGTTGAGGTGACCATTTGGAACAGGGTTGAAGTGGTTTGGGTAGATTCCCAACGTCAATGGGTGATGGAGTAATTATATCCCTCGATGTGGCGACATTTTGGTGGATGGAATAGATGGTTCTTGAAGTCCCAGCTTACCTCGGCGTGACTTCAGTCGGTTGAGCAAGATATCTTCTTTTACAGGGGTGGTACGGCGGAAGGAAATTTTACGTAAAATGAGTAATCATTTTTCTCTGTATTAAATAATGTAGAAACTTTTATTTCCTTACTTCAATCAACACCAGTTCGAACAAAATGTATGATACAACATTTATAACACTATTCTTACACAAGATTCACTTGATGTGACGCGTTTATATCTGGATGCGTGCAAGAATCAAAAGTTTTATACGGTTGTTCACTACCGTGTAAAATAATTAAATTGTGTGTCTTCTAGCGATGATATTTAATGTAAAGATTATCTAGTTATACTCGATGATTGTTATGAGAATAGACTTATATTCTTCCGCACACAACGGCGTTTAAGAAGAGAATTTTACATCCGTTCACGGTGACTGTTAGGAGAAGAATCACCAGTTCATCTTCTTCTACACATTAGCATTTCGCTAATAGTTCGACCCCCCTAGAGGAATATTGAATATCCTCCATGGCAACGTAAAATCTTTTATATCTGATTGGTCCACGTGTTACGATATACGCGTCACACCAATCCCAAATCAGTTTGTTATTCAACACTTTTGTGACGTCATTTCCACTTACATAGCTTCTCTGTGCATGACTCACTCTACTTAACCTCACATAATACAATATTTGAAACTCTTTGGGGACAACATAAAATAACTGTTTCAACTGTATTTTTCAATCAGTCGCTGAACACGGCTGGGAAGGGCGGGGGGAGGCGAATGTAGCATAGCTCGGTCGAAATAGAAGCACACAGCATTTCTGAAGACATGCTGGTTAGTTCACTTAGCTGGCATCGAAAGGTTCAGGAGGAGCGCCCTATGCGTCTTCACTTTTTAACACGCAGTTGAGTTTCTGTTATTCATCTCTGCTCTAACCAAAATAAACAATGCACTAAGTGGTACCATGTCTGCCTTAAGTCCCGGAGGTCCCGTGTTCGACTCCCGATGAGGGTATCTTATCTGGATAAGGCTTTTCCTTCGTCCTGAAACTTATATGTAATGTAACTCTAAGATCTATTTTCCTGGGCGCAATTTGAATATCCTTTCATTCATCGTCCTATGTCACTTAACGTTAGAGGTTTTTCCTTATCCTGAAAGTTGAAAGTCAGGTATGTCTAAGCTCTATTTATCCTGTACTCATTTGAACATAATTTTATTCATCGTCCTATGTCACTTAACGTTAGAGGTTTCTCCTTATCCTGAAAGATGAAAGTCTGGTATGTCTAAGCTCTATGTACCCTTTACTCATTTAAAAAAACCGGCCCCCGTAGCCACGGTCGTTAATGCCTATGTGTCTAGTGCTCCGCTGCGTTGAGGTCCAAGTGTTGAAGTACCGCCTTGGGCAGAGGTGTTTATATGTATCCTGTATATGTGTAAACTAAAGAAAACCAATAGAAAAATAAACGGAAACAAAAAATCTGTCTAAATAAGTAAAACAAATATTATTTCATTCATCGGCCGATGTAGGCGGGAATATAGTACAATACAGTACAGTCTGACCATCAAAACAGTAGAAAGTATTACATATCTGACGAATGAGTACAGTTGTTAGTGGAGGTCGCTGGTTTAGAGAGATCAGAGAAGACGGAAATATAGTACAGTACAGTCTGACCACTGAAACATTACAAAGTTAATACCTGTCTGACGAATGAGTGCAGCTGCTATCGAAGGTCACTGGCTTAGAGAGATCATAGAAGGCGGTAATATAGTACAGTACAATCTATCAGAACATTAGGAAGTAATATCTGTACCCCTTACTCATTTAAAAAACCGGCCCTCTTAGCCACGGTCGTTAGTGATGATGTCTCCAGCGTTCCGCTGCGTTGAGTGCCGAGAGTTGGAGTACCGCCTTGGGCAGGGATGTTTATTTGTATTTTGTATAGGTGTGAATCTAAGGAAAACAAATAGAAAAATAAATGGACACAATAAAAAACTGTTAAATAAGTAAAAGAAATTAAAGAAATACAATTTCAATCGTCGTCCGATAGAACTTAATGTTGACGGTTTTCCCCTATACTGAATGATAAATATCAGGTAACTCTAACAAATACCTTGGCTTTTGCAAAGCAATTCTTTCATCACGTCATGCCAAACATCTAAGCTACAGTTCTGAGTAATTACAAATACACGTATACGCATAAATGCCAGACAATAATGATATTCATTACACAGAGGGCAGAAAAGGCGGGAATATAGTACAGTACAGTCAAGACTGATCATCACAACGTTAGAAAGTATTACCTATTTGACGAATGAGTACAGATGTTGTGGGAGGTCACTGGTTTAGAAAGCTCTGAGAATACGGGAATAAAGTAGAGTACATTCTGACTATCAAAACATTAGAAAGTATTACCCTTCGGACGAATGAGTAGTTGTTGTGGAAAGTCGCTGGTGTAGAGAGATAAGGGAAGACGGGAGTATAGTACAGTACAGACTGACCATCAACACATTAGACCTGTCTGACGAATGAGTATAGCTGTTGTGGGAGGTCGCTGGTTTAGAGAGATCAGAGAAGACGGGAATATAGTACAGTACAGTCTGATCACCAAAACATTAGAAAGCACTACCTGACGAATGAGTACAGTTGTTATGGGAGGTGGCTGGTTTAGAGAGATCAGAGAACACGGGAATATAGTACAGTACAGTCCGATCATCAAAACATCAGAAAATATTAACTGTCAGATGAATGAGTACAGTAGTTGTGGAAGGTTGTTGGTGTAGGTCGATCAGAGAGGGCGGGAAAATAGTAAAGTACAGTCTGACCATCCTAAATTTAGAACGTTTACTTGTCTGACGAATAAGTAAAGTTGTTATGGGAGGGCGCTGGTGTGGAGAGATCCTCTAACGCCTTAGTGGATGTTATCTGAGACATATTTTCTAATTCTGCATTAACTTCTGATTCCCATAAAATGTTGAAGAAACATTTTTCTAGAAATTTTCTTTGACCGTCTTCTACTAATAGACTATTTACAAGGGTGGTCTGAAGAGTTCAAGGCTTGACCCTTAGATCCCGGCACCAACGTAACTAAAAGAGACCACGATCCTTTTTCGTTAAGTTGGTACACATGTAAATATACCCTCAAGCCTTTCCAGGCAACAATTGACTGTAGATATTTGCATGAAGCAGTGGATGTGCGCATTGCTTTGAAAATAGAAACATTCGAGTATCGCGATGTGATAAAATTCCTCCTAAAAGAAAGTTTAACAGTACGAAAGAAAGACTATTTAAGGGGATGTAACAACAAAAGATGGACTTCACATCAAAGTGATACTTATAAAGGTAGTGAATGGGATAAATTAAAAAGATTCCCTCGAAGTACCTGTAACGGCTGGAATGAAGTAAGGAAATAAATATTTGATAACTACAAACTTTCTATAGAATTTTAACAGCAACATCAAACTATTTTATTATCTAACTACATCAAAGTAAACTTGTTGATTATTATAGACGTAAATAATAGCTTCAAATGGATTAGGAGCAGTAACATTACCAATTGATATCATTATAATAACATACAAGTACACAAATCTCCATTACCATTTAGAGAACACAAAGTTTCTCTACTTATGAATAAACTCTGTTTAGCGATTAAGGTGCAGATCGGATTAACTAAATAATTCAATCCGCTTCAAAAATTCCTAATCAAAAGTTCTAAAATGTGCTAGTCGCCCAGCTCCATCTCGCTCATACGTCGGTCACACTTTTTATTACAAATTCTGTAGGCATTATTGAAAAAATTTAAATCTCAAATTTGTGTTTTTTTATTAATATTCAAAAACAGATGCGCAGCTGGTATTATTACGTTATAGCTTACAATATTGCAGCAATTTCGATATATAGCAGCTTTCAAATACGGACTCTTAAACAAATATTGCTTTACATCCTATCCGAGCGAACCAAAAAGGCCTGTTCTGCCATCTGTAGTTCATAAACTGAACTCTGTGCTACTTCAGCTCACCGCGCGAGTGCAACAATAACTAATGACAGGGAACTGACTCTTACTCAGGGGGTAGCAACTGGGATAAGAGACTCTGAATCCGCATTAAGCTTCTGGAAACTGTCGTCCGACAGATTGAGCGCTGTATATCAACTTTAAAATCTGTCGGTGTCAACAGATGTCAATTTTACACAACTTTAAATCTGTCGGCGTCAACGGTATCCAAGCGAAGCCAAACTAAACGCAAAAATAAATGGTCATCAATTTGTAAAATTCACAAGACTTGTTAGGCCTGCGATGGCATATGAGCAGCATGAAGGACTTTTACAAAGACCTATGGGTAAATAAGATGTTAGCATATAGCTAAATACCAAAAATTAATATCATAACTTAACCTGAATTGCACCTTCATTTGTAATTAAATTCTTTATATTATGTAGCACTTTATAATGAATCAAGGAAGTTTTACATGAAAAGCATTAGTTTAATTAACCTTGTTACTTAATTCCTAATGCAAAAGCAATGTTTTTCTGCTTAATTTTAGCTACCTCATCTTCTCAGGCTACCAGGAATACGATGGCAGAAATCAAAGGTGCCGCATGATAAGAAATTTTGTGTTTATTCTTTAGGTGATCTTCAGGAACATTATTAATGTACAACAAAGCTTTCTTTCTCAACTGTACATAAATTTATTGTGGATTATCAGATATTTCTTAAAGTTTGAGTTTCATTTCAAGATCTGTGGAAAATTAACAAAAACTTTGAGGAGTGTTCTGACCAGTTTGTTCTAAATTTTCAGGAAAATTGAAGTTATTTTAGGCATTTGATTGGATATATTAGTTGGTTTTGTGTTAGAAGTTTTAAATTTAAATATTTAAGTCATATATAACAGTCCATGTAAGGTGAGTAATTTCCAGTTTATATTACTGAAAAACCAGTTTTCCTATATTACAGCTATTTTGTAATTTTCATTTGATTTCCATGAGTTAATATAAAACAACAGTAAGCCAAAATGTAACACCATTAATATTATTAAGTGATTTCTTCAATAGTTAAGCTTTGTTCTGGAGGTGGGGTTAATTGAATCCATATAATTAGCTGTCATCTGAGACAGATATACTTAAACAATTGCTAAGTAGCTATATAGACATATCTATTTGCATGTTGTTACATATCTTTAATTCTCATTGTTTGTACTAACATGTGTACAACAAACTTATACCCAAAAATTTTCAAAAAAAAAAAATTCTTCCATCTAAGACTACATTTTAGATGAAACATTTGTGCATTTCGGCCACAGTACTCTTTCTGGATTAAGAAATCTAAAACATATGAATTTTTTATAAGGATGTATTTGCAATGTTTGGAGGCAGCATCTGTTTTTGATAATGATATACTGTTTGCCTTGTGTATTACATGCTTCGCTGTGTCATTCTAACCCAGGTATGTGAATTTTCAGCTATACTGAAACTGTGGCTATGGATTTGTACAGAGTTCAATTCTCTTTCATTTCTGTAGAATTTCTTTGTTTATAATTAGAATTACCTTTGTTTACATATAATCTGGTTGCTTAAATTAAAATCTTCGGGCTACATACTTGGATATGAACTTTTATAAAGTTTTTATTTAAATTGCAATGATATTTTGAAGAATTAGGTCCTTTTAACCTTACTGATCAGTGTATAACTACATTAGTGATAAAGAATCTCATAGTTTTTAACAGCAAATTAAAAATATGATCTGAGATTCCATAAATTCAGTTTGTTCTATCTTGTTTAATGTGGTAATGACTATGTAATATTCTCCACACTACACACAATAATGTATCTCAATTGATATCTTAGAAGAGATCTAGTGGGATTAGAATTGTTCTTGTAAAAGCATTAACCAGTTTTAAGTGCTATTGTGCATTGCAGGAAATTATTAAAATGTCATTGTGCCATCGTCATCATTATATGCCCTTTTTACATTTATTTCCAGTATTCCACTTATTCTTAAAATATGTAGAATGTCAGCTGCAGCTAGGACATAGAGAATGGCATGTTCTCATATTAGTAAAGCTTCATAATAAACAATAGGGAGAGGTAGTGATATTTAGCAATTTGCAGCATTTATACATTTACAATTTAACATTTTATAGCATTTTGAAGAAAGTTTGAGTCAATTTTGTTAAATGATGAATATTAATATTATTTATATGAAATTTAAAACACATATATTTACGGATATTAACGATGGTGAGTTAAATGTGCATAAACTGTAAATTTATTTCACATTAATATAGGTTAAAGCAAAATCACAAATATAGAACAAGTTGATACAGACTCAAGCATATGGCATATCACATAAAAGATAAACCCGTTATGATGTAGAACACAATAAATAGAAAATGCACTAAATTATCCTAGTTTGATTCAGTAATGCTGTTGAATGAAGGCACTGAACATATTTAAACCTTCTTTTCTGTCGTTTGATTCCTCCTGTTACTCACAATCAAATTATATTTACTGAAATATCATTCAGCATCTGCACTGTTGGTAGCATCCCAAATACATTGCAGAGCTACCCGGGCAAACTATGGGTATTTGAGCTGAACAGCCAACGTGCGCTACATGCAGTCATGCAAAGCCACATCATTTTGAAAAGCACATATAGCCACACCTATATAAGGCACTTATTGTTTCATTCCATTGAACAGATAAGGGATTATGGACTGTCAAAGGAAACAATGCTTAGATGTATATAAGCATTTTAATTAGACCTATTAACAACTCAGTTCCAGCACTTTCACAGCATAATTAAGGCCACAAACAGCAGTAATTGTTCTGAGTGTAACATTTCATTGACAACTTATGTGACATACATTCAGTTGTATGTCATAACCTGAGAGCTTTACACTATGCACAGAGCACCAATTGCCATCTTAGTACATATATAGTTTAAACTCTTAAAGTAAGCTAATTATCAAAGCAGTTGCTGTACCAAGCAAATTGTCCTTCACAGTCAGATAATTACATGAAATTTTGTCCTGTTGGAAGATACACTTTGCATTACAATTTATTTTTAAAACTGCTTATTTTCTTTTTTCAGCTTCTATTACTGTGCTTATACATGTCATTGGAGCATTTACAAATTCAAGACAGTAATATTCCTGTGTTTCAAAGACAAAGTTAAGCTTAGGACAATTTTAAATGAATGATACAGTTTTTAAGTTCTTAATATTCTTCTTAGATTCATGTAACTGTATTTTTCAATCAGTCGCTGAACACAGTTGAGAAGGGCGGGGGGAGGCAAATGTAGCATAGCTCGGTCGAAATAGAAGCACACAGCATTTCCGAAGACATGCTGGTTAGTTCACTTAGCTGGCATCGAAAGGTTCAGGAGGAGCGCCCTATGCGTCTTCAGTTTTTAACACGCAGATGAGTTTCTGTTATTAATCTGTGCTCTAACCAAAATAAACAATGCACTAAGTGGTACCATGTCTGCCTTAACTCCCGGAGGTCCCATGTTCGACTCCCGATTAGGGTATGTTATCTGGATAAAGCTTTTTCTTCGTCCTGAAACTTATATGTAATGTAACTCTAAGATCTATTTTCCTGGACGCAATTTGAATATCCTTTCATTCATCGTCCTATGTCACTTAACGTTAGAGGGTTTTCCTTATCCTGAAAGATGAAAGTCTGGTATGTCTAAGCTCTATTTATCCTGTACTCATTTGAACATCATTTTATTCATCGTCCTATATCACTTAACGTTAGAGGTTTTTCCTTATCCTGAAAGATGAAAGTCTGGTATGTCTAAGCTCTATGTACCCTTTACTCATTTAAAAAATACCGGCCCCCGTAGCCACGGTGGTTAATGCCTATGTGTCTAGAGCGCCGCTGCGTTGACGTCCGAGGGTTGAAGTACCGCCTTGGGCAGAGGTTTTTATATGTATCCTGTATATGTGTTAAACTAAAGAAAACCAATAGAAAAATAAACGGAAACAAAAAACTGTTAAATAAGCAAAACAAATATTATTTCATTTATCGGCCGATGATGACGGGAATATAGTACAGTACAGTCCACTCTGACCATCAATACATTAGAAAGTATTACATATCTGACGATTGAGTACAGTTGTTAGTGGAGGTCGCTGGTTTATAGAGATCAGAGAAGACGGAAATATAGTACAGTACCGTCTGACCATTGAAACATTACAAAGTAATACCTGTCTGACGAATGAGTGCAGCTGCTATCAAAGGTGACTAGCTTAGAGAGATCATAGAAGACGGGAATATAGTACAGTACAATCTATCAAAACATTAGGAAGTATTATCTGTACCCCTTACTCATTTAAAAAACCGGCCCTCGTAGCCACGGTCGTTAGTGATGATGTCTCCAGCGTTCCGCTGCGTTGAGTGCCGAGAGTTGGAGTACCGCCTTGGGTAGGGATGTTTATTTGTATTTTGTATATGTATGAATCTAAGGAAAACAAATTGAAAAATAAATGGACACAATAAAAAACTGTTAAATAAGTAAAAGGAATTAAAGAAATACAATTTCATTCATCGTCCGATA
Organism: Mantis religiosa; assembly: GCA_030765055.1. NCBI lineage: Eukaryota > Metazoa > Arthropoda > Insecta > Mantodea > Mantidae > Mantis > Mantis religiosa. Next base: position 161,265,198 of record CM060947.1, on the reverse strand, counting down.
GAACATAATGTTGGCGGTTTTCCCCTATACTGAATGATAAATATCCGGTAACTCTAACAAACACCTTGACTTTTGCAAAGCAATTCTTTCATCACGTCATGCCAAACATCTAACTTCAGTTCTGAGTAATTACAAATACACGTATACGCATAAATGCCAACCAGTAATGATATTCATTACACAGAGGGCAGAAAAGGCGGGAATATAGTACAGTACAGTCAAGACTGACCATCACAAAGTTAGAAAGTATTACCTATATGACGAATGAGTACAGATTTTGTGGGAGGTCACTGGTGTAGAAAGCTCTGAGAATACGAGAATAAAGTAGAGTACATTCTGACTATCAAAACATTAAAAAGCATTACCTGTCGGACGAATGAGTACAGTTGTTATGGGAGTTGGCTGGCTTAGAGAGATCAGAGAAGACGGGAATATAGTATAGTACAGTCCGATCATCAAAACATCAGAAAATATTACCTGTCTGAAGAATGAGTACAGTTGATATGACTGGTCGCTGGTGTAGAGAAATGAAATGTGTAGTGTTTAACGCCCGCTTTTACTACATACGGCACCGCAGGCGGTGTCACTGTTGATACATGAGTTGAAGATGGAGCACCGGTGGAATGAGATGGCGGGGAAAACCGGAGTTACCGGAGAAACCCCGCCCCAGCGCTGAGTTGTTCAACTACAAGTCTCAATTTGCGGTCGCCTGGGATCGAACCCGTGCCGCATTGGTGAGAGCCGAGCGGACCAACCACTGAGCCACGGTGCGGACACTGGTGTAGGGAGATCAGATAGGGCGTGAATATAGTACAGCCCGATCATCAAGACATTAGAAAGTATTACCTCTTTGACGAACAATTACAGTTATTGCGGGAGGGCGCTGGTGTAGAGAGGTCAGAGGAGGCCGGATAAATAGTGCAGTACACACTGACCATCAAAATATTAGAAAGTGTTAACTCCTTGACGAATGAGTACAGTTGTTATGGGAGGTGGCTGGTTTGGAGAGATCAGAGAAGACGGGAACATAGTACAGTACAGTCCGATTATCAAAACAATAGAAAGTATTACCTGTCTGCCGAATGAGTACAGTTGTTATGGGGGGTCGCTGGTGTAGGGAGATCTGATAGGGCGGGAACATAGTACAGTCCGATGATCAAAACATTAGAAAGAATTACCTCCTTGACGAAAGAGTACAGTTGTTATGGGAGGTTGTTGGTGTAGGTTGATCAGAGAAGGCAGGAAAATAGTAAAGTACAGTCTGACCATCCTAAATTTAGAACGTATTACCTGTCTGACGAATAAGTAAAGTTGTTATGGGAGGGCGCTGGTGTGGAGAGATCCTCTAGCGCCTTAGTGGATGTTATCTGAGACATACTTTCTAATTGTGCATTAACTTCTGATTCCCATAAGATGTTTCAGAAACATTTTTCTAGAAATTTTCTTTGACCATCTTCTACTAATAGACTATTTACAAGGGTGGTCTGAAGAGTTCAAGGCTTGACCCTTAGATCCCGGCACCAGCGTATCTAAAGGAGACCACGATCCTTTTTCGTTAAGTTGGTGCACATGTAAATATACCCTCAAGCCTTTCCAGGGAACAGTTGACTGTAGATATTTGCATGAAGCAGTGGATGTGCGCATTGCTTTGAAAATAGAAGCATTCGAGTATCGCGATGTGATGAAATTCCTCCTAAAAGAAAGTTTAACAGTACGAAAGAAAGACTATTTAAGGGGATGTAACAACAAAAGATGGACTTTCCATCAAAGTGATACTAATCAAGGTAGTGAATGGGATAAATTAAAAAGATTCCCTCGAAGTACCTGTAACGGCTGGAATGAAGTAAGGAAATAAATAGCTGATAACTACAAACTTTCTATAGAATTTTAACAGCAACATCAAACTATTTTATTTTCTAACTTCATCAAAGTAAAGTTGTACGTTACATAAGACGTAAATAATAGCTCCAAATGGATAAGGAGCAGTAACATTACCAGTATTGATATTAAGATAACATACAAGTACACATTACTGCATTACCATTTATAGAACACAAAATTTCTCTACTTATGGATAAACTCTGTTTAGCGATTAAGGTGCAGATCGGATTAACTAAATAATCAAAAGCAAATGCGCAGCTGGTATTATTACGTTATAGCTTACAATATTGCAGCAATTTCGATATATAGCAGCTTTCAAATACGGACTCTTAAACAAATATTGCTTTACATCCTATCCGAGCGAACCAAAAAAGCCTGTTCTGCCATCTGTAGTTCATAAACTGAACTCTGTGCTACTTCAGCTCACCGCGCGAGTGCAACAATAACTAATGACAGGGAACTGACTCTTACTCAGGGGGTAGCAACTGGGATAAGAGACTCTGAATCCGCATTAAGCTTCTGGAAACTGTCGTCCGACAGATTGAGCCTTGTATATCAACTTTAAAATCTGTCGGTGTCAACAGATGTCAATTTTACACAACTTTAAAATCTGTCGGCGTCAACGGTATCCAAGCAAATAAATGGTCATCAATTTGTAAAATTCACAAGACTTGTTAGGCCTGCGATGGCATATGAGCAGCATGAAGGACTTTTACAAAGACCTATGGATAAATAAGATGATAGCATATAGCTAAATACCAAAAATTAATATCATAACTTAACCTGAATTGCACCTTCATTTGTAATTAAATTCTTTATATTATGTAGCACTTTATAATGAATCAAGGAAGTTTTACATGAAAAGCATTAGTTTAATTAACCTTGTTACTTAATTCCTAATGCAAAAGCAATGTTTTTCTGCTTAATTTTAGCTACCTCATCTTCTCAGGCTACCAGGAATACGATGGCAGAAATCAAAAGGGCCGCATGATAAGAAATTTTGTGTTTATTCTTTAGGTGATCTTCAGGAACATTATTAATGTACAACAAAGCTTTCTTTCTCAACTGTACATAAATTTATTGTGGATTATCAGATATTTCTTAAAGTTTGAGTTTCATTTCAAGATCTGTGGAAAATTAACAAAAACTTTGAGGAGTGTTCTGACCAGTTTGTTCTAAATTTTCAGGAAAATTGAAGTTATTTTAGGCATTTGATTGGATATATTAGTTGGTTTTGTGTTAGAAGTTTTAAATTTAAATATTTAAGTCATATATAACAGTCCATGTAAGGTGAGTAATTTCCAGTTTAAATTACTGAAAAACTAGTTTTCCTATATTACAGCTATTTTGTAATTTTCATTTGATTTCCATGAGTTAATATAAAACAACAGTAAGCCAAAATGTAACACCATTAATATTATTAAGTGATTTCTTCAATAGTTAAGCTTTGTTCTGGAGGTGGGGTTAATTGAATCCATATAATTAGCTGTCATCTGAGACAGATATACTTAAACAATTGCTAAGTAGCTATATAGACATATCTATTTGCATGTTGTTACATATCTTTAATTCTCATTGTTTGTACTAACATGTGTACAACAAACTTATACACAAAAATTTTCCAAAAAAAAAATTCTTCCATCTAAGACTACATTTTAGATGAAAAATTTGTGCATTTCGGCCACAGTACTCTTTCTGGATTAAGAAATCTAAAACATATGAATTTTTTATAAGGATGTATTTGCAATGTTTGGAGGCAGCATCTGTTTTTGATAATGATATACTGTTTGCCTTGTGTATTACATGCTTCGCTGTGTCATTCTAACCCAGGTATGTGAATTTTCAGCTATACTGAAACTGTGGCTATGGATTTGTACAGAGTTCAATTCTCTTTCATTTCTGTAGAATTTCTTTGTTTATAATTAGAATTACCTTTGTTTACATATAATCTGGTTGCTTAAATTAAAATCTTCGGGCTACATACTTGGATATGAACTTTTATAAAGTTTTTATTTAAATTGCAATGATATTTTGAAGAATTAGGTCCTTTTAACCTTACTGATCAGTGTATAACTACATTAGTGATAAAGAATCTCATAGTTTTTAACAGCAAATTAAAAATATGATCTGAGATTCCATAAATTCAGTTTGTTCTATCTTGTTTAATGTGGTAATGACTATGTAATATTCTCCACACTACACACAATAATGTATCTCAATAGATATCTTAGAAGAGATCTAGTGGGATTAGAATTGTTCTTGTAAAAGCATTAACCAGTTTTAAGTGCTATTGTGCATTGCAGGAAATTATTAAAATGTCATTGTGCCATCGTCATCATTATATGCCCTTTTTACATTTATTTCCAGTATTCCACTTATTCTTAAAATATGTAGAATGTCAGCTGCAGCTAGGACATAGAGAATAGCATGTTCTCATATTAGTAAAGCTTCATAATAAACAATAGGGAGAGGTAGTGATATTTAGCATTTTGCAGCATTTATACATTTACAATATAACATTTTATAGCATTTTGAAGAAAGCTTGAGTTAATTTTGTTAAATGATGAATATTAATATTATTTATATGAAATTTAAAACACATATATTTACGGATATTAACGATGGTGAGTTAAATGTGCATAAACTGTAAATTTATTTCACATTAATATAGGTTAAAGCAAAATCACAAATATAGAACAAGTTGATACAGACTCAAGCATATTGCATAACACATAAAAGATAAACCCATTATGATGTAGAACACAATAAATAGAAAATGCACTAAATTATCCTAGTTTGATTCAGTAATGCTGTTGAATGAAGGCACTGAACATATTTAAACATTCTTTTCTGTCGTTTGATTCCTCCTGTTACTCACAATCAAATTATATTTACTGAAATATCATTCAGCATCTGCACTGTTGGTAGCATCCCAAAAACATTGCAGAGCTACCCGGGCAAACTATGGGTATTTGAGCTGAACAGCCAACGTGCGCTACATGCAGTCATGCAAAGCCACATCATTTTGAAAAGCACATATAGCCACACCTATATAAGACACTTATTGTTTCATTCCATTGAACAGATAAGGGATTATGGACTGTAAAAGGAAACAATGCTTAGATGTATATGCATTTTAATTAGACCTATTAACAACTCAGTTCCAGCACTTTCACAGCATAATTAAGGCCACAAACAGCAGTAATTGTTCTGAGTGTAACATTTCATTGACAACTTATGTGACATACATTCAGTTGTATGTCATAACCTGAGAGCTTTACACTATGCACAGAGCACCAATTGCCATCTTAGTACATATATAGTTTAAACTCTTAAAGTAAGCTAATTATCAAAACAGTTGCTGTACCAAGCAAATTGTCCTTCACAGTCAGATAATTACATGAAATTTTGTCCTGTTGGAAGATACACTTTGCATTACAATTTATTTTTAAAACTGCTTATTTTCTTTTTTCAGCTTCTATTACTGTGCTTATACATGTCATTAGAGCATTTACAAATTCAAGACAGAGCTTAGGACAATTTTAAATGAATGATACAGTTTTTAAGTTCTTAATATTCTTCTTAGATTCATGTAACTGTATTTTTCAATCAGTCGCTGAACACAGTTGTGATGGGCGGGGGGAGGCAAATGTAGCATAGCTCGGTCGAAATAGAAGCACACAGCATTTCCGAAGACATGCTGGTTAGTTCACTTAGCTGGCATCGAAAGGTTCAGGAGGAGCGCCCTATGCGTCTTCAGTTTTTAACACGCAGATGAGTTTCTGTTATTAATCTGTGCTCTAACCAAAATAAACAATGCACTAAGTGGTACCATGTCTGCCTTAACTCCCGGAGGTCCCATGTTCGACTCCCGATTAGGGTATGTTATCTGGATAAAGCTTTTTCTTCGTCCTGAAACTTATATGTAATGTAACTCTAAGATCTATTTTCCTGGACGCAATTTGAATATCCTTTCATTCATCGTCCTATGTCACTTAACGTTAGAGGTTTTTCCTTATCCTGAAAGTTGAAAGTCAGGTATGTCTAAGCTCTATTTATCCTGTACTCATTTGAACATCATTTTATTCATCGTCCTATGTCACTTAACGTTAGAGGTTTTTCCTTATCCTGAAAGATGAAAGTCTGGTATGTCTAAGCTCTATGTACCCTTTACTCATTTAAAAACTACCGGCCCCCGTAGCCACGGTGGTTAATGCCTATGTGTCTAGTGCTCCGCTGCGTTGACGTCCGAGGGTTGAAGTACCGCCTTGGGCAGAGGTTTTTATATGTATCCTGTATATGTGTTAAACTAAAGAAAACCAATAGAAAAATAAACGGAAACAAAAAACTGTTAAATAAGCAAAACAAATATTATTTCATTTATCGGCCGATGATGACGGGAATATAGTACAGTACAGTCCAGTCTGACCATCAATACATTAGAAAGTATTACATATCTGACTATTGAGTACAGTTGTTAGTGGAGGTCGCTGGTTTAGAGAGATCAGAGAAGACGGAAATATAGTACAGTACAGTCTGACCATTGAAACATTACAAAGTAATACCTGTCTGACGAATGAGTGCAGCTGCTATCGAAGGTGACTAGCTTAGAGAGATCATAGAAGACGGGAATATAGTACAGTACAATCTATCAAAACATTAGGAAGTATTATCTGTACCCCTTACTCATTTAAAAAATCGGCCCTCGTAGCCACGGTCGTTAGTGAAGATGTCTCCAGCGTTCCGCTGCGTTGAGTGCCGAGAGTTGGAGTACCGCCTTGGGCAGGGATGTTTATTTGTATTTTGTATATGTGTGAATCTAAGGAAAACAAATATAAAATAAATGGACACAATAAAAAACTGTTAAATAAGTAAAAGAAATTAAAGAAATACAATTTCATTCATCGTCCGATAGAACATAATGTTGGCAGTTTTCCCCTATACTGAATGATAAATATCCGGTAACTCTAACAAACACCTTGACTTTTGCAAAGCAATTCTTTCATCACGTCATGCCAAACATCTAACTTCAGTTCTGAGTAATTACAAATACACGTATACGCATAAATGCCAACCAGTAATGATATTCATTACACAGAGGGCAGAAAAGGCGGGAATATAGTACAGTACAGTCAAGACTGACCATCACAAAGTTAGAAAGTATTACCTATATGCCGAATGAGTACAGATGTTGTGGGAGGGCACTGGTGTAGAAAGCTCTGAGAATACGAGAATAAAGTAGAGTACATTCTGACTATCAAAACATTAAAGAGCATTACCTGTCGGACGAATGAGTACAGTTGTTATGGGAGTTGGCTGGCTTAGAGAGATCAGAGAAGACGGGAATATAGTATAGTACAGTCCGATCATCAAAACATCAGAAAATATTACCTGTCTGAAGAATGAGTACAGTTGTTATGACTGGTCGCTGGTGTAGAGAAATGAAATGTGTAGTGTTTAACGCCCGCTTTTACTACATACGGCACCGCAGGCGCTGTCACTGTTGATACATGAGTTGAAGATGGAGCACCGGTGGAATGAGATGGCGGGGAAAACCGGAGTTACCGGAGAAACCCCGCCCCAGCGCTGAGTTGTTCAACTACAAGTCTCAATTTGCGGTCGCCTGGGATCGAACCCGTGCCGCCTTGGTGAGAGCCGAGCGGACAAACCACTGAGCCACGGTGCGGACACTGGTGTAGGGAGATCAGATAGGGCGTGAATATAGTACAGCCCCATCATCAAGACATTAGAAAGTATTACCTCTTTGACGAACAATTACAGTTATTGCGGGAGGGCGCTGGTGTAGAGAGGTCAGAGGAGGCCGGATAAATAGTGCAGTACACACTGACCATCAAAATATTAGAAAGTGTTAACTCCTTGACGAATGAGTACAGTTGTTATGGGAGGTGGCTGGTTTGGAGAGATCAGAGAAGACGGGAACATAGTACAGTACAGTCCGATTATCAAAACAATAGAAAGTATTACCTGTCTGCCGAATGAGTACAGTTGTTATGGGGGGTCGCTGGTGTAGGGAGATCTGATAGGGCGGGAATATAGTACAGTCCGATGATCAAAACATTAGAAAGAATTACCTCCTTGACGAAGGAGTACAGTTGTTATGGGCGGTCGCTGGTGCAACCCGATCACAGAAGGAGGGAATATTGTACAGTACAGTCTGAACAACAAAACATTAGAAAGTATTAACTGTCACACGAATGAGTACAGTAGTTGTGGAAGGTTGTTGGTGTAGGTTGATCAGAGAGGGCGGTACAGTCCGACCATCAAAACTAAAGCATTTTGGCATGTCTGAAGAATGAGTGCAGCTGTTGTGGGACGTCGCTGGTGTAGTGAGATTAGAGAAGGCAGGAATATAGGACAGTGCAATCTGATCATCAAATCATTAGAAAGTATTACGTGTCTGTCGAATGAGTACAGTTGTTATGGAAGGTCGTTGGTGTAGGTTGATCAGAGAGGGCAGGAAAATAGTAAAGTACAGTCTGACCATCCAAACATTAGAAGGTATTAAGTGTCAGATGAATGAGTACAGTAGTTGTGGAAGGTTGTTGGTGTAGGTCGATCAGAGAGGGCAGGAAAATAGTAAAGTACAGTCTGACCATCCTAAATTTAGAACGTATTACCTGTCTGACGAATAAGTAAAGTTGTTATGGGAGGGTGCTGGTGTGGAGAGATCCTCTAACGCCTTAGTGGATGTTATCTGAGACATATTTTCTAATTGTGCATTAACTTCTGATTCCCATAAGATGTTGCAGAAACATTTTTCTAGAAATTTTCTTTGACCGTCTTCTACTAATGGACTATTTACAAGGGTGGTCTGAAGAGTTCAAGGCTTGACCCAGAGATCCCGGCACCAACGTAACTAAAAGAGACTAGGATCCTTTTTCGTTAAGTTGGTACACATGTAAATATACCCTCAAGCCTTTCCAGGGAACAGTTGACTGTAGATATTTGCATGAAGCAGTGGATGTGCGCATTGCTTTGAAAATAGAAGCATTCGAGTATCGCGATGTGATAAAATTCCTCCTAAGAGAAAGTTTAACAGTACGAAAGAAAGACTATTTAAGGGGATGTAACAACAAAAGATGGACTTTCCATCAAAGTGATACTTATAAAGGCAGTGAATGGGATAAATTATAAAGATTCCCTCGAAGTACCTGTAACGGCTGGAATGAAGTAAGGAAATAAATAGTTGATAACTACAAACTTTCTATAGAATTTTAACAGCAACATCAAACTATAATATTTTCTAACTTCATCAAAGTAAAGTTGTACAGTACATAAGAAGTAAATAATAGCTCCAAATGGATAAGGAGCAGTAACATTACCAGTATTGATATTAAGATAACATACAAGTACACATTTCTGCATTACCATTTATAAAACACAAAATTTCTCTACTTATGAAAAAACTCTGTTTAGCGATTAAGGTGCAGATCGGATTAACTAAATAATCCAATCCGCTTCAAAAATTCCTAATCAAAAGTTCTAAAATGTGCTAGTCGCCCAGCTCCGTCTCGCTCCTACGTCGGTCACATTTTTTATTCCAAATTCTGTAGGCATTATTGAAAAAATTTAAAACTCAAAATTGCGTTTTTTTAATAATATTCAAAAACAGATGCGCAGCTGGTATTATTACATTATAGCTTACAATATTGCAGCAATTTCGATATATAGCAGCTTTCAAATACGGACTCTTAAATAAATATTGCTATACATCTTGTCCGAGCGAACCAAAAAGGCCTGTTCTGCCATCTGTAGTTCATGCACTGAACTCTGTGCTACTTCAGCTCACCACGCGAGTGCAACAATAACTAATGACAGGGAACTAACTCTTACTCAGGGGGTAGCAACTGGGATAAGAGACTCTGAATCCGCATTAAGCTTCTGGAAACTGTCGTCCGAAGATTGAGCGCTGTATATCAACTTTAAAATCTGTCGGTGTCAACAGATGTCAATTTTACACAATTTTAAAACCTGTCGGTGTCAACGGTATCCAAGCGAAGCCAAACTAAATGCGAAAAATGGTCATCAATTTGTAAAATTCACAAGACTTGTAAGGCCTGCGATGGCATATGAGCAGCAAGAAGGACTTTTACCAAGACCTATGGGTAAGTAAGATGTTAGCATATAGCTAAATACCAAAAATTAATATCATAACTTAACCTGAATTGCGCCTTCATACAGTTTCATTTGTAAATAAATTCTTTAGATTATGTAGCACTTCATAATGAATCAAGGATGTTTTACATGAAAAAGCATTAGTTAAATTAACCTTGTTACTTAATTCCTAATGCAAAAACAATGTTTGTCTCCTTAATTTTAGCTACCTCACCTTCTCAGGATACCAGGAATACGATGGCAGAAATCAAAGGTGCCGCATGATAAGAAATTTTGTGTTCATTCTTTAGGTGATCTACAGGAACATTATTAAAGTACAACAAAGATTTCTTTCTCAACTGTACATAAATTTATTGTGGATTATCAGATATTTCTTAAAGTTTGAGTTTCATTTCAAGATCTGTGGAAAATTAACAAAAACTTTGAGGAGTGTTGTGACCAGTATGTTCTAAATTTTCAGGAAAATTGAAGTTATTTTAGGCCGTTGATTGGATATATTAGTTGGTTTTGTGTTAGAAGTTTTAAATTTAAATATTTAAGACATATATAACAGTCCATGTAAGGTGAGTATTTTCCAGTTTAAATTACTGCAAAACTAGCTTTCCTATATTACAGCTATTTTGTAATTTTCATTTGATTTCCATGAGTTAATATAAAACAACAGTAAGCCAAAATGTAACACCAATAATATTATTAAGCGATTTCTTCAATAGTTAAGCTTTATTCTGGAGGTGGGGTTAATTTAATCCATATAATTAGCTGTCATCTCAGACAGAAATACTTAAACAATTGCTTATTAGCTATATAGACATATCTATTTGCATGTTGTTACATATCTTTAATTCTCATGCTCTTTGAAACTAACATGTGTACAACAAACTTATTCACAAAAAATTTCAAAAAAAATTCTTCCATCTAAGACTACATTTTAGATGAAACATTTGTGCATTTCGGCCACAGTACTCTTTCTGGATTAAGAAATCTAAAATATATGAATTTTTATAAGGATGTATTTGCAATGTTTGGAGGCAGCATCTGTTTTTGATAATGATATACTGTTCGCCTTGTGTATTATATGCTTCGCTGTGAAATTCTAACGCAAATATGTGAATTTTCAGATATACCGAAACTGTGGCTTTGGATTTGTACAGAGTTCAATTCTCTTTCATTTCTGTAGAATTTCTTTGTTTATAATTAGCATTACCTTTGTTTACATATAATCTGGTTGCTTAAATTAAAATCTTCGGGCAACATACTTCGATATGAACTTTTATAAAGTTTTTATTCAAATTGCAATGATATTTTGAAGAATTAGGTCCTTTTAACCTTACTGATCAGTGTATAACTACATCAGTGATAAAGAATCTCATAGTTTTTAACAGCAAATTAAAAATTTGATCTGACATTCCATAAATTCAATTTGTTTTATCTTGTTTAATGTGGTAATCACTATGTAATATTCTCCACACTACACGCAATAATGTATCTCAATAGACACCTTAGAAGAGATCTAGTGGGATTAGAATTGTTCTTGTAAAAGCATTAACCAGTTTTAAGTGCAATTGTGCATTGCAGGAAATTATTAAAATGTCATTGTGCCATCGTCATCATTATATGCCCTTTTTACATTTATTTCTAGTATTCCACTTATTCTTAAAATATGTAGAATGTCAGCTGCAGCTAGGACATAGAGAATGGCATTTTCTCATATTAGTAAAGCTTCATAATAAACAATAGGGAGAGGTAGTGATATTTTGCATTTTGCAGCATTTATACATTTGCAATTTAGCATTTTATAGCATTTTGAAGAAAGTTTGAGTTAATTTTGTTAAATAATGAATATTAATATTATTTATATGAAATTTAAAACACATATATTTAGGGATATTAACGATGGTGAGTTAAATGTGCATAAAGTGTAAATTTATTTCACATTAATATAGGTTAAAGCAATATGCAGAAATATAGAACAAGTTGATACAGACTCAAGCATATTGCATAACACAAAAAAGATAAACCCATTATGATGTAGAACACAATAAATAGAAAATGCACTAAATTATCCTAGTTTGATTCAGTAATGCTGTTGAATGAAGGCACTGAACATATTTAAACATTCTGTTCTTTCGTTTGATTCCTCCTGTTACTCACAATCAAATTATATTTACTGAAATATCTTTCAGCATCTACACTGTTGGTAGCATCCCAAATACATTGCAGGGCTACCCAGGCAAACTATGGGTATTTGAGCTGAACAGCCAACGTGCGCTACATGCAGTGATGCAAAGCCACTTCATTTTGAAAAGCACATATAGCCACACCTATATAAGGCACTTATTGTTTCATTCCATTGAACAGATAAGGGATTATGGACTGTCAATGGAAATAATGCTTAGATGTGTAAGCATTTTAATTAGACCTATTAACAACTCAGTTCCAACACTTTCAAAGCATAATTAAGGCCACAAACAGCAGTAATTGTTCTGAGTGTAACATTTCATTGACAACTTATGTGACACACATTCAGTTGTATGTCATAACCTGAGAGGTTTCCACTATGCAGAGAGCACCAATTGCCATCTTAGTACATATATAGTTTAAACTCTTAAAGTAAGCTATTTATCAAAACAGTTGCTGTACCAAGCAAATCATACTTTACAGTCAGCTAATTACATGAAGTTTTGTCCTGTTGGAAGATGCACTTTGCATAACAATTTATTTTTGAAACTGCTTATTTTCTTTTTTCAGCAAATTAAATTATTACATGTCATTAAAGCATTTACAAATTCAAGACTGTAATATTCCTGTGTTTCAAAGACAAAGTTAAGCTTAGGACAATTTTAGATGAATGATACAGTTTTTATGTTCTTAATATTCTTCTTAGATTCATTGAACTGTATTTTTCAATCAGTCGCCGAACACGGCAAGGCGGGAGGGGGGGAGGCGAATGTAGCATAGCTCGGTCGAAATAGAAGCACACAACATTTCCAAAGACATGCTGGTTAGTTCACTTAGCTGGCATCGAAAGGTTCAGGAGGAGCGCCCTATGCGTCTTCACTTTTTAACACGCACTTGAGTTTCTGTTATTAATCTCTGCTCTAACCAAAATAAACAATGCACTAAGTGGTACCATGTCTGCCTTAAGTCCCGGAGGTCCCGTTTTCGACTCCCGATGAGGGTACGTTATCTGGATAAGGCTTTTCCTTCGTCCTGAAACTTATATGTAATGTAACTCTAAGATCTATTTTCCTGGACGCAATTTGAATATCCTTTCATTCATCGTCCTATGTCACTTAACGTTAAAAGTTTTTCCTTATCCTGAAAAATGAAAGTCAGGCATGTCTAAGCTCTATTTATCCTGTACTCATTTGAACATCATTTTATTCATCGTCCTATGTCACTTAACGTTAGAGGTTTCTCCTTATCCTGAAAGATGAAAGTCTGGAATGTCTAAGCACTATGTACCCTTTACTCGTTTAAAAAAAACCGGCCCCCGTAGCCACGGTCGTTAATGCCTATGTGTCTAGTGCTCCGCTGCGTTGAGGTCCGAGTGTTGAAGTACCCCCTTGGGCAGAGGTGTTTATATGTATCCTGTATATGTGTAAACTAAAGAAAACCAATAGAAAAATAAACGGAAACAAAAAATCTGTCTAAATAAGTAAAACAAATATTATTTCATTCATCGGCCGATGAAGGCGGGAATATAGTACAGTACAGTCCAGTCTGACCATCAAAACATTAGAAAGTATTACATATCTGACGAATGAGTACAGTTGTTAGTGGAGGTCGCTGGTTTAGAGAGATCAGAGAAGACGGAAATATAGTACAGTACAGTCTGACCACTGAAACATTACAAATAAAATACCTGTCTGACGAATGAGTGCAGCTGCTATCGAAGGTCACTGGCTTAGAGAGATCATAGAAGACGGTAATATAGTACAGTACAATCTATCAAAATATTAGGAAGTATTATCTGTACCTCTTACTCATTTAAAAAACCGGCCCTCGTAGCCACGGTCGTTAGTGATGATGTCTCTAGCGTTCCGCTGCGTTGAGTGCCGAGAGTTGGATTACCGCCTTGGGCAGGGATGTTTATTTGTATTTTGTATATGTGTGAATCTAAGGAAAACAAATAGAAAAATAAATTGACACAATAAAAAACTGTTAAATAAGTAAAAGAAATTAAAGAAATACAATTTCAATCGTCGTCCGATAGAACTTAATGTTGACGGTTCTCCCCTATACTGAATGATAAATATCTGGTAACTCTAACAAACACGTTGGCTTTTGCAAAGCAATTCTTTCATCACGTCATGCTAAACATCTAAGCTTCAGTTCTGAGTAATTACAAATACACGTATACGCATAAATGCCAGTCAATAATGATATTCATTACACAGAGGGCAGAAAAGGCGGGAATATAGTACAGTACAGTCAAGACTGATCATCACAACGTTAGAAAGTATTACCTATTTGACGAATGAGTACAGATGTTGTGGGAGGTCACTGGTTTAGAAAGCTCTGAGAATACGGGAATAAAGTAGAGTACATTCTGACTATCAAAACATTAGAAAGTATTACCCTTCGGACGAATGAGTAGTTGTTGTGGAAAGTCGCTGGTGTAGAGAGATAAGGGAAGACGGGAATATAGCACAGTACAGACTGACCATCAAAACATTAGAATGTATTACCTGTCTGACGAATGAGTATAGCTGTTATGGGAGGTCGCTGGTTTAGAGAGATCAGAGAAGACGGGAATATAGTACAGTACAGTCTGATCACCAAAACATTAGAAAGCACTACCTGACGAATGAGTACAGTTGTTATGGGAGGTGGCTGGTTTAGAGAGATCAGAGTACACGGGAATATAGTACAGTACAGTCCGATCATCAAAACATCAGAAAATATTACCTTTGTGATGAATGAGTACAGTTGTTATGAGTGGACGCTGGTGTAGAGAAATGAAATGTGTAGTGTTTAAAGCCCGCTTTTACTACATACGGCACCGCAGGCGGTGTCACTGATGATACATGAGATGAAGATGGAGCACCGGTGGAATGAGATGGCGGTGAAAACCGGAGGTACCGGAGAAAACCCGACCCTGCGCCGTGTTGTTCCACCACAAATCTCAATTTGCGGTCGCCTGGGATCGAACCCGTGCCGCCTTGGTGAGAGCCAAGCGGTCTAACCACTGAGCCACGGCGCGGACACTGGTGTAGGGAGTTCAGATAGGGCGTGAATATAGTACAGTCTGATCATCAAGACATTAGAAAGAATTACCTCTTTGTCAAACGAGTACAGTTGTTACGGGAGGTCTCTGGTGCAGACCGATCACAGAAGGCGGGAATATTGTACAGTACAGCCTGACCAACAAAATATTAGAAAGTATTAACTGTCAGATGAATGAGTACAGTAGTTGTGGAAGGTTGTTGGTGTAGGTCGATCAGAGAGGGCGGGAAAATAGTAAAGTACAGTCTGACCATCCTAAATTTAGAACGTATTACCTGTCTGACGAATAAGTAAAGTTGTTATGGGAGGGCGCTGGTGTGGAGAGATCCTCTAACGCCTTAGTGGATGTTATCTGAGACATATTTTCTAATTGTGCATTAACTTCTGATTCCCATAAAATGTTGCAGAAACATTTTTCTAGAAATTTTCTTTGACCGTCTTCTACTAATAGACTATTTACAAGGGTGGTCTGAAGAGATCAAGGCTTGACCCAGAGATCCCGGCACCAGCGTAACTAAAAGAGACTAGGATCCTTTTTCGTTAAGTTGGTGCACATGTAAATATACCCTCAAGCCTTTCCAGGCAACAATTGACTGTAGATATTTGCATGAAGCAGTGGATGTGCGCATTGCTTTGAAAATAGAAACATTCGAGTATCGCGATGTGATAAAATTCCTCCTAAAAGAAAGTTTAACAGTACGAAAGAAAGACTATTTAAGGGGATGTAACAACAAAAGATGGACTTCACATCAGAGTGATACTTATAAAGGTAGTGAATGGGATAAATTAAAAAGATTCCCTCGAAGTACCTGTAACGGCTGGAATGAAGTAAGGAAATAAATATTTGATAACTACAAACTTTCTATAGAATTTTAACAGCAACATCAAACTATTTTATTATCTAACTACATCAAAGTAAACTTGTTCATTACTATAGACGTAAATAATAGCTCCAAATGGATTAGGAGCAGTAACATTACCAATTGATATCATTATAATAACATACAAGTACACAAATCTCCATTACCATTTAGAGAACACAAAGTTTCTCTACTTATGAATAAACTCTGTTTAGCGATTAAGGTGCAGATCGGATTAACTAAATAATCCAATCCGCTTCAAAAATTTCCTAATCAAAATTTCTAAAATGTGCTAGTCGACAACTCCGTCTCGCACGTACGTCGGTCACACTTTTTATTCCAAATTCTGTAGGCATTATTGAAAAAATTTAAATCTCAAATTTGTGTTTTTTTATTAATATTCAAAAACAGATGAGCAGCTGGTATTATTACGTTATAGCTTACAATATTGCAGCAATTTCGATATATAGCAGCTTTCAAATACGGACTCTTAAACAAATATTGCTTTACATCCTATCCGAGCGAACCAAAAAGGCCTGTTCTGCCATCTGTAGTTCATACACTGAACTCTGTGCTACTTCAGTTCACCACGCGAGTGCAACAATAACTAATGACAGGGAACTGACTCTTTCTCAGGGGGTAGCAACTGGGATAAGAGACTCTGAATCCGCATGAAGCTTCTGGAAACTGTCGTCCGACAGATTGAGCGCTGCATATCAACTATAAAATCTGTCGGTGTCAACAAATATCAATTTTACACAATTTTAAAATCTTTCGGTGTCAACGGTATACAAGCGAAGCCAAACTAAATGCGAAAAATGGTCATCAATTTGTAAAATTCACATGACTTGTAAGGCCTGCGATGGCATATGAGCAGCAAGAAGGACTTTTACAAAGACCTATGGGTAAGATGTTAGCATATAGCTAAATACCAAAACTAATATCATAACTTAACCAGAATTGCGCCTTCATACAGTTTCATTCATAATGAATCAAGGATGTTTTACATGAAAAAGCATTAGTTTAATTAACCTTGTTACTTAATTTCTAATGCAAAAACAATGTTTGTCTCCTTAATTTTAGCAACCTCATTTTCTCAGGATACCAGGAATACGATGGCAGAAATCAAAAGTGCCGCATGATAAGAAATGTTGTGTTTATTCTTTAGGTGATCTTCAGGAACATTATTAATGTACAACAAAGCTTTCTTTCTCAACTATACATAAATTTATTGTGGCTTATCAGATATATCTTAAAGTTTGAGTTTCATTTCAAGATCTGTGGAAAATTAACAAAAACTTTGAGGAGTGTTGTGACCAGTATGTTCTAAATTTTCAGGAAAATTGAAGTTATTTTAGGCAGTTGATTGGATATATTAGTTGGTTTTGTGTAGAATCTTTAAATTTAAATATTGAAGTCATATATAAGAGTCCATGTAAGGTAAGTAAGTAAGTAAGTAAGTAAGTAAGTAATTTCCATCTTAGTACATATATAGTTCAAACTCTTAAAGTAACCTATTTATCAAAGCAGTTGCTGTACCAAGCAATTCATACTTCACAGTCAGATAATTACATGAAATTTTGTCCTGTTGCAAGATGGACTTTGCATTACAATTTATTTTTAAAACTGATTATTTTCTTTTTTCAGCTTCTATTATTTTGCTTATACATGTCATTAAAGCATTTACAAATTCATGACTGCAATATTCCTGTGTTTCAAAGACAAAGTTAAGCTTAGGAGAATTTTAAATGAATGATACAGTTTTTAAGTTCCTAATATTCTTCTTAGATTCATGTAACTGTATTTTTCAATCAGTCGCTGAACACGGCTGGGAAGGGGGGGGAGGCGAATGTAGCATAGCTCGGTCGAAATAGAAGCACACAACATTTCCAAAGACATGCTGGTTAGTTCACTTAGCTGGCATCGAAAGGTTCAGGAGGAGCGCCCTATGCATCTTCAGTTTTTAACACGCAGTTGAGTTTCTGTTATTAATCTCCGCTCTAACCAAAATAAACAATGCACTAAGTGGTACCATGTCTGCCTTAAGTCCCGGAGGTCCCGTGTTCGACTCCCGGTAAGGGTATGTTATCTGGATAAGGCTTTTTCTTCGTCCTGAAACTTATATGTAATGTAACTCTAAGATCTATTTTCCTGGACGCAATTTGAATATCCTTTCATTCATCGTCCTATGTCACTTAACGTTAAAAGTTTTTCCTTATCCTGAAAAATGAAAGTCAGGCATGTCTAAGCTCTATTTATCCTGTACTCATTTGAACATCATTTTATTCATCGTCCTATGTCACTTAACGTTAGAGGTTTCTCCTTGTCCTGAAAGATGAAAGTCTGGTATGTCTAAGCTCTATGTACCCTTTACTCATTTAAAAAAAACCGGCCCCCGTAGCCACGGTCGTTAATGCCTATGTGTCTAGTGCTCCGCTGCGTTGAGGTCCGAGTGTTGAAGTACCCCCTTGGGCAGAGGTGTTTATATGTATCCTGTATATGTGTAAACTAAAGAAAACCAATAGAAAAATAAACGGAAACAAAAAATCTGTCTAAATAAGTAAAACAAATATTATTTCATTCATCGGCCGATGAAGGCGGGAATATAGTACAGTACAGTCCAGTCTGACCATCAAAACATTAGAAGGTATTACATATCTGACGAATGAGTACAGTTGTTAGTGGAGGTCGCTGGTTTAGAGAGATCAGAGAAGACGGAAATATAGTACAGTACAGTCTGACCACTGAAACATTACAAATAAAATACCTGTCTGACGAATGAGTGCAGCTGCTATCGAAGGTCACTGGCTTAGAGAGATCATAGAAGACGGTAATATAGTACAGTACAATCTATCAAAATATTAGGAAGTATTATCTGTACCTCTTACTCATTTAAAAAACCGGCCCTCGTAGCCACGGTCGTTAGTGATGATGTCTCTAGCGTTCCGCTGCGTTGAGTGCCGAGAGTTGGATTACCGCCTTGGGCAGGGATGTTTATTTGTATTTTGTATATGTGTGAATCTAAGGAAAACAAATAGAAAAATAAATTGACACAATAAAAAACTGTTAAATAAGTAAAAGAAATTAAAGAAATACAATTTCAATCGTCGTCCGATAGAACTTAATGTTGACGGTTCTCCCCTATACTGAATGATAAATATCTGGTAACTCTAACAAACACGTTGGCTTTTGCAAAGCAATTCTTTCATCACGTCATGCTAAACATCTAAGCTTCAGTTCTGAGTAATTACAAATACACGTATACGCATAAATGCCAGTCAATAATGATATTCATTACACAGAGGGCAGAAAAGGCGGGAATATAGTACAGTACAGTCAAGACTGATCATCACAACGTTAGAAAGTATTACCTATTTGACGAATGAGTACAGATGTTGTGGGAGGTCACTGGTTTAGAAAGCTCTGAGAATACGGGAATAAAGTAGAGTACATTCTGACTATCAAAACATTAGAAAGTATTACCCTTCGGACGAATGAGTAGTTGTTGTGGAAAGTCGCTGGTGTAGAGAGATAAGGGAAGACGGGAATATAGCACAGTACAGACTGACCATCAAAACATTAGAATGTATTACCTGTCTGACGAATGAGTATAGCTGTTATGGGAGGTCGCTGGTTTAGAGAGATCAGAGAAGACGGGAATATAGTACAGTACAGTCTGATCACCAAAACATTAGAAAGCACTACCTGACGAATGAGTACAGTTGTTATGGGAGGTGGCTGGTTTAGAGAGATCAGAGTACACGGGAATATAGTACAGTACAGTCCGATCATCAAAACATCAGAAAATATTACCTTTGTGATGAATGAGTACAGTTGTTATGAGTGGACGCTGGTGTAGAGAAATGAAATGTGTAGTGTTTAAAGCCCGCTTTTACTACATACGGCACCGCAGGCGGTGTCACTGATGATACATGAGATGAAGATGGAGCACCGGTGGAATGAGATGGCGGTGAAAACCGGAGGTACCGGAGAAAACCCGACCCTGCGCCGTGTTGTTCCACCACAAATCTCAATTTGCGGTCGCCTGGGATCGAACCCGTGCCGCCTTGGTGAGAGCCAAGCGGTCTAACCACTGAGCCACGGCGCGGACACTGGTGTAGGGAGTTCAGATAGGGCGTGAATATAGTACAGTCTGATCATCAAGACATTAGAAAGAATTACCTCTTTGTCAAACGAGTACAGTTGTTACGGGAGGTCTCTGGTGCAGACCGATCACAGAAGGCGGGAATATTGTACAGTACAGCCTGACCAACAAAATATTAGAAAGTATTAACTGTCAGATGAATGAGTACAGTAGTTGTGGAAGGTTGTTGGTGTAGGTCGATCAGAGAGGGCGGGAAAATAGTAAAGTACAGTCTGACCATCCTAAATTTAGAACGTATTACCTGTCTGACGAATAAGTAAAGTTGTTATGGGAGGGCGCTGGTGTGGAGAGATCCTCTAACGCCTTAGTGGATGTTATCTGAGACATATTTTCTAATTGTGCATTAACTTCTGATTCCCATAAAATGTTGCAGAAACATTTTTCTAGAAATTTTCTTTGACCGTCTTCTACTAATAGACTATTTACAAGGGTGGTCTGAAGAGATCAAGGCTTGACCCAGAGATCCCGGCACCAGCGTAACTAAAAGAGACTAGGATCCTTTTTCGTTAAGTTGGTGCACATGTAAATATACCCTCAAGCCTTTCCAGGCAACAATTGACTGTAGATATTTGCATGAAGCAGTGGATGTGCGCATTGCTTTGAAAATAGAAACATTCGAGTATCGCGATGTGATAAAATTCCTCCTAAAAGAAAGTTTAACAGTACGAAAGAAAGACTATTTAAGGGGATGTAACAACAAAAGATGGACTTCACATCAGAGTGATACTTATAAAGGTAGTGAATGGGATAAATTAAAAAGATTCCCTCGAAGTACCTGTAACGGCTGGAATGAAGTAAGGAAATAAATATTTGATAACTACAAACTTTCTATAGAATTTTAACAGCAACATCAAACTATTTTATTATCTAACTACATCAAAGTAAACTTGTTCATTACTATAGACGTAAATAATAGCTCCAAATGGATTAGGAGCAGTAACATTACCAATTGATATCATTATAATAACATACAAGTACACAAATCTCCATTACCATTTAGAGAACACAAAGTTTCTCTACTTATGAATAAACTCTGTTTAGCGATTAAGGTGCAGATCGGATTAACTAAATAATCCAATCCGCTTCAAAAATTTCCTAATCAAAATTTCTAAAATGTGCTAGTCGACAACTCCGTCTCGCACGTACGTCGGTCACACTTTTTATTCCAAATTCTGTAGGCATTATTGAAAAAATTTAAATCTCAAATTTGTGTTTTTTTATTAATATTCAAAAACAGATGAGCAGCTGGTATTATTACGTTATAGCTTACAATATTGCAGCAATTTCGATATATAGCAGCTTTCAAATACGGACTCTTAAACAAATATTGCTTTACATCCTATCCGAGCGAACCAAAAAGGCCTGTTCTGCCATCTGTAGTTCATACACTGAACTCTGTGCTACTTCAGTTCACCACGCGAGTGCAACAATAACTAATGACAGGGAACTGACTCTTTCTCAGGGGGTAGCAACTGGGATAAGAGACTCTGAATCCGCATGAAGCTTCTGGAAACTGTCGTCCGACAGATTGAGCGCTGCATATCAACTATAAAATCTGTCGGTGTCAACAAATATCAATTTTACACAATTTTAAAATCTTTCGGTGTCAACGGTATACAAGCGAAGCCAAACTAAATGCGAAAAATGGTCATCAATTTGTAAAATTCACATGACTTGTAAGGCCTGCGATGGCATATGAGCAGCAAGAAGGACTTTTACAAAGACCTATGGGTAAGATGTTAGCATATAGCTAAATACCAAAACTAATATCATAACTTAACCAGAATTGCGCCTTCATACAGTTTCATTCATAATGAATCAAGGATGTTTTACATGAAAAAGCATTAGTTTAATTAACCTTGTTACTTAATTTCTAATGCAAAAACAATGTTTGTCTCCTTAATTTTAGCAACCTCATTTTCTCAGGATACCAGGAATACGATGGCAGAAATCAAAAGTGCCGCATGATAAGAAATGTTGTGTTTATTCTTTAGGTGATCTTCAGGAACATTATTAATGTACAACAAAGCTTTCTTTCTCAACTATACATAAATTTATTGTGGCTTATCAGATATATCTTAAAGTTTGAGTTTCATTTCAAGATCTGTGGAAAATTAACAAAAACTTTGAGGAGTGTTGTGACCAGTATGTTCTAAATTTTCAGGAAAATTGAAGTTATTTTAGGCAGTTGATTGGATATATTAGTTGGTTTTGTGTAGAATCTTTAAATTTAAATATTGAAGTCATATATAAGAGTCCATGTAAGGTAAGTAAGTAAGTAAGTAAGTAAGTAAGTAATTTCCATCTTAGTACATATATAGTTCAAACTCTTAAAGTAACCTATTTATCAAAGCAGTTGCTGTACCAAGCAATTCATACTTCACAGTCAGATAATTACATGAAATTTTGTCCTGTTGCAAGATGGACTTTGCATTACAATTTATTTTTAAAACTGATTATTTTCTTTTTTCAGCTTCTATTATTTTGCTTATACATGTCATTAAAGCATTTACAAATTCATGACTGCAATATTCCTGTGTTTCAAAGACAAAGTTAAGCTTAGGAGAATTTTAAATGAATGATACAGTT
Organism: Mantis religiosa; assembly: GCA_030765055.1. NCBI lineage: Eukaryota > Metazoa > Arthropoda > Insecta > Mantodea > Mantidae > Mantis > Mantis religiosa. The sequence goes on along the minus strand of CM060947.1, from coordinate 161,242,338 downwards.
TTTAAGTTCCTAATATTCTTCTTAGATTCATGTAACTGTATTTTTCAATCAGTCGCTGAACACGGCTGGGAAGGGGGGGGAGGCGAATGTAGCATAGCTCGGTCGAAATAGAAGCACACAACATTTCCAAAGACATGCTGGTTAGTTCACTTAGCTGGCATCGAAAGGTTCAGGAGGAGCGCCCTATGCATCTTCAGTTTTTAACACGCAGTTGAGTTTCTGTTATTAATCTCCGCTCTAACCAAAATAAACAATGCACTAAGTGGTACCATGTCTGCCTTAAGTCCCGGAGGTCCCGTGTTCGACTCCCGGTAAGGGTATGTTATCTGGATAAGGCTTTTTCTTCGTCCTGAAACTTATATGTAATGTAACTCTAAGATCTATTTTCCTGGACGCAATTTGAATATCCTTTCATTCATCGTCCTATGTCACTTAACGTTAAAAGTTTTTCCTTATCCTGAAAAATGAAAGTCAGGCATGTCTAAGCTCTATTTATCCTGTACTCATTTGAACATCATTTTATTCATCGTCCTATGTCACTTAACGTTAGAGGTTTCTCCTTGTCCTGAAAGATGAAAGTCTGGTATGTCTAAGCTCTATGTACCCTTTACTCATTTAAAAAAAACCGGCCCCCGTAGCCACGGTCGTTAATGCCTATGTGTCTAGTGCTCCGCTGCGTTGAGGTCCGAGTGTTGAAGTACCCCCTTGGGCAGAGGTGTTTATATGTATCCTGTATATGTGTAAACTAAAGAAAACCAATAGAAAAATAAACGGAAACAAAAAATCTGTCTAAATAAGTAAAACAAATATTATTTCATTCATCGGCCGATGAAGGCGGGAATATAGTACAGTACAGTCCAGTCTGACCATCAAAACATTAGAAGGTATTACATATCTGACGAATGAGTACAGTTGTTAGTGGAGGTCGCTGGTTTAGAGACATCAGAGAAGACGGAAATATAGTACAGTACAGTCTGACCACTGAAACATTACAAAGTAATACCTGTCTGACGAATGAGTGCAGTTGCTATCGAAGGTCACTGGCTTAGAGAGATCATAGAAGGCGGGAATATAGTACAGTACAATCTGTCAAAACATTAGGAAGTATTATCTGTACCCCTTACTCATTTAAAGAACCGGCCCTCTTAGCCACGGTAGTTAGTGATGATGTCTCCAGCGTTCCGCTGCGTTGAGTGCCGAGAGTTGGAGTTCCGCCTTGGGCAGGGATGTTTATTTGTATTTTGTATATGTGTGAATCTAAGGAAAACAAATATAAAAATAAATGGACACAATACAAAACTGTCAAATAAGTAAAAGAAATTAAAGAAATACAATTTCATTCATCGTCCGATAGAACTTAATGTTGACGGTTTTCCCCTATACTGAATGATAAATATCTGGTAACTCTAACAAACACGTTGGCTTTTGCAAAGCAATTCTTTCATCACGTCATGCCAAACATCTAAGCTTCAGTTCTGAGTAATTACAAATACACGTACACGCATAAATGCCAACAAATAATGATATTCATTACACAGAGGGCAGAAAAGGCAGGAATATAGTACAGTACAGTCAAGACTGACCATCACAACGTTAGAAAGTATTACCTATTTGACGAATGAGTACAGATGTTGTGGGAGGTCACTGGTTTAGAAAGCTCTGAGAATACGGGAATAAAGTAGAGTACATTCTGTCTATCAAAACATTAGAAAGTATTACCTGTCGGACGAATGAGTACAGTTGTTAGGGGAGGTCGCTGGTGCAGAGAGGTCAGAGAAGGCGGGATAAGTAATACAGGACACTCTGACCATCAAAACTTTAGACAGTATTACATTTCTGACGATAGAGTACAGTTGTTGTGGGTCGTTGCTGGTGTAGAGAGATCAGAGAGGGCAGGAATATAAAACAGTACAGTCTGATCATCAAAACATTAGAAAGTATTACGTGTCTGTCAAATGAGTACAGTTGTTGTGGGAGGTCCCTGGTTTAGAAAGCTCTGAGAATTGGGAATAAAGTAGAGTACATTCTGACTATCAAAACATTAGAAAGTATTACCTGTCTGTCGAATGAGTACAGTTGTTATGGCAGGTCGTTGGTGTAGGTTGATCAGAGAGGACGGGAAAATAGTAAAGTACAGTCTGACCATCCAAACATTAGAAGGTATTACCTGTCTGTCGAATGAGTACAGTTGTTATGGCAGTTCGTTGGTGTAGGTTGATCAGAGAGGACGGGAAAATAGTAAAGTACAGTCTGACCATCCAAACATTAGAAAGTATTACCTGTCTGACGAATGAGCACAGTTGTTATGGGAGGTCGCTGGTGTAGAGAGATCCCATAACGCCTTAGTGGAAGTTATCTTAGACATATTTTCTAACTGTGCATTAACTTGTGATTACCGTAAGATGTTCCAGAAACATTTTTCTAGAAGTTTCCTTTGACCCTGTTCTACTAATAGACTATTAACAAGGGTGGTCTGAAAATTTTAAGACTTGACCCAGAGATCGCGGAAACCACAAATATGATCTTTTGTCCTTACCTTGGTACACATGTAAATATACCAGCAATTCTTTCCAGACAACAGTTGACTGTAGATATTTGCATGAAGCAGTGGATGTGCGCATTGCTTTGAATATAGAGACATTCGAGTATCGCGCTGTGATAAATTTCCTCATAAAAGAAGGTTTAACAGTGCAGAAAGAAAAAGTGTTTAAGAGAATATAACAACAAAAGTTTGACTTCAGATCAAAGTGATACTTATTAAGGCAGAGAATGGGATAAATTAAAAAGTCTCTCTATGCTTCTGTAACGGCTGGAATGAAGTAAAGAAATAAATAGTTGATAACTACAAATTTTCTATAAAGTCTTAACAGCTACATCAAACTATTTTATTATCTAGCTACATCAAAATAAACTTGTTGTACATTACCATGGACGTAAATAATAGCTACAAATGGATTAGGAGCAGTAACATTACCAGTATTTATATTATTGTCATAACATACAAGTACACAAAACTTCATTAACCAGTCATAGAATATAAAATTATTCTACTTATGGATAAACTCTGCTTATTCATTAACCAGTCATAGCATATAAAATTGTTCTACTTACGGATAAACCATGTTTAGCGATTAAGGTGCAGATCGGATTCACTCAGTAATCCAATCCGCTTCAAATTTAGTTTAATGAGACTCTCGAAGCAGATAGTAGACTTAAGGCTTTAGACTTAAGGCTCTTTATTTGTTACTTATTTGCCTGGTGCCGGTACATTGGACCCGGCTTACAGGCTCTAAATTTACATGGGTTTATAATTCTGGATATGTTTTTTTTTATTGTCTTTGGGGTTCTTCTAAAACCCATACGGCGACCTGTTTTGAGGCCACCGAGAACCAGTTTTATCTCGTTATTTATCTGTCTTTCTTTTTCTTGTTTTTCTATTTACATATTTACACTGCGCTTATCTTGCGCGCACAAGCGCGCGCACACACACACACACACACACACACACACACACACACACACACACACACACACGCACCTGGGCATACCACGTACGTCCCAATATCTTACGCACTACACTGTACAGACTTGGCTATGTACAATATTTACAATGTTCGCAGTTAGGCTGTGCGGCAGCGGGTAACTGACTCCTGGGTTGCCGATGATGGCGGCCTCTGCCGGGGAGCGTGGCCTGAGCCAGGAAGGGTTGGGCGCGCATAATTTTGCAGTCGTGTTGTTTTTTATTTTTGTTTTTCTTCAATATGCTTTGATTCTGGCGTGTTTTCGGTGCTTGGGTTCGCCTTTCCCAATATTGTGTATGGTGGGGTTTTGATGGTGCCGGATGCGCGCCCAGATGGAAGAGGCACATTTGTTTATGGCCTCGTTGATGTAAGGGACGTGGGTTTCCTGGTGAATGGTGGCAGTTGTTGTTCGGATAGGAGCGGACAGGATTTTGCGTAGGCATAGGATTTGAAGGGTTTGGAGATACTTTAGGGCGGTTTTGGAGGCATTGGCCCAGACCATGCAGGCGTACAGGACCACGGATAAAATAAAGGATCTATATAGGATGATCTTCGAGCGCAGCTTTAGCTGTTTGCTCCTAAATATGGGAGCGCACATCTTTAATCGCTGCCGCACTTTGTTGGCGCTATCTCTTAGGTGGGTGGTCCAATGCATCGTGCGTGTCAACGTCACGCCGAGGTACTTGACCTGCTGACGACAGTGAAATATTTGACCATCGACCGTTAGGTCCATTGCCAAAGGGCGCCGCTTTGTAAAATGTATAAGCTGGCATTTGTTCGCATTAATTTTGATTTTCCAGTCATGAAGCCATGAAGGGAAGCGGTCAATGTACCGCTACATCTCTAAAAGTTCATAACGAGGATTTTTATGATGGTTGTATTTTGCAGTGTCGTCAGCATACATTGCAACTTTGCATCTTGCGTCCACGGGGAAGTCGTTGGTGAAGAGTATATACAGGAAAGGTGACATAATTGCCCCCTGTGGTACGCCAGCCTGCATCACTCTCTACTTTGAGGAGGAGCGACCCACTTGGACGTAGAAGCACCTGTTTTTTAAAAAATTATGCAGCAATGGCAGTAAATTTTGGAGGCCGGGAAACTCTCGAAGCAGCTTGTAAATCAGGCCGTTGTGCCAGCACCGATCAAATGCGGCTTCTACGTCCAAAAATAGCGCCAACGTTGAAGCCCCATTGTTAAATTGCTGGGTGACGTCATCTACTAGTCTTAAAAGCTGAAGGTCTGTTGAGTGCCCTTTTCTAAAGCCAAATTGTGAATTTGAAATATCAAGCGCCGCAATTTGATTTTGGAGTCGAAATAGAATTATTTTCTCGAGCAATTTACCAATAGTGGACAGGAGAATAATGGGGCGGTAATTTTGAGGTTGCCTGGTGCTTTTCCCATGCTTAGGGAGCATTATTATCTTGGCTCGTTTCCAAGTGTCAGAGAAATAATTTTGCTGCAAACAAGCGTTGAAAATTTTTGTAAGTTGCACCAGGGCTTTTCTCAGGAGATATTTGAGTTCCTCATTAGTCACCTGTCCGGGTCGGCCGCTTTCCCATTAGGTAGCTTCCTAATGAGCTTGTACACTTCCTGCGGCGTTGTGAGGGGCAAGTGTTGCTCAATCCTCTGTGCCACCCAGTTTTGTACCCAAGTCTGGACATCCCGTTCTAACTCGGGGTTCGTCGCTGGGTTTTCTGTAAATCTTGTTTCCAGACAGTCTGCAAAGACCTCGGCCTTCTCCTCAGAGGAGAAGTGAAGGCCGAGGTGAGTGTGTAGTACCTCAGTGCCTGAGTTAGCGCTCGAGAAGACTTTAAATGCCTTTAATAATTTCCATAAAGCATTGTCCGAATGTGTGGTATTTAACATTTTTTGCTCCCACTGCTCGATTTTGTTTAATTTAATTTCTTGCCGAATGACGCTGCGTAGCCATTTTGCTAGTACCTTGTACTCAGGCTGGCGGGTAAGCCGCCAAAGTCTCGTCAAGCGTCGCCTCCTGGCAATGAGCTGCTCCACCTCAGGGTACGTGCAAAACCTAGGTGGGCTTGTGGTGTAGCTGGTGGAATTTCTTTTGGCCGTGTGCAGCGAGGCGGTGTAGTTTTCAATGGCGACGTCGATGTCCGCATCGCTGTAGTATGACAGCCTAGGCTGAGCCATCCCGTGCATTTCAATGGTAAACTTACTCCAGTCTGCTTCTGCGCGCCTCAGAGCGCCGGTCAGACCGGCCGTGATGGCGCCATTGATATCAAGGTGCACTGGAAGATGGTCGGAGTCTAGGCTGTGATACACAGTGAAGTTGTTTGGCAATGTGGCATCTTTTGTAATGACGAGGTCCAAAATTTCAGGGTCGAAGTGCCCTGACTTGTGCCAAAAGGTGGGTTCGGGGGGGAAGTACATCTCGAGATCGTCATTTTCTGTTATAAGCTCTACTAGGAGATTTCCAGCCGCGTTTGCTCGACGTGAATACCACCAGGGGTGTCGAGCGATGAAGTCTCCTGCCATTAGAACATGCTCCTCCAAAGTGAGGATTTGCTCGAGGTCGCGCCTACAGTCGGGGGAGTTTGGGGGCCGATAAGCGTCACCGTTTTGTTATTTATTCGTGTTTTAAGAGCCGTGCACTCTAACGCTGCCAATGGTGGCAGCGTAACAGGAGCATGAACATTGTTTTTTAGTAAAATAGTTGTTCCCCCTCCCTGTCTGCCTATTCTATCAGTCCGAAATATTTGGTAACCCCTGAGCTTGAAAGTGTGCTCCTGCTTTAATTTTGTTTCACAAATGAATGCGACGTCAATTTTGTTACGTAGATGCCGTCGGCATTCCACAGGAGCCCGCGAGCTAGAGATGTGCCTCCCCTTAGTTGAGCCATTTACTCGAAGATGTCCGACAGAAGCCATGTGAGGGCTTCTAGTTTCTCCCAAGTGCTGATGCAGCCCTTAAATTTTGCGATAAACGGCTGTACCTTCGAAGCTAGTTTCTGTAAGTTGAGCTCTTTAAACAGAGTAAAGAGCTCTTTGAGGCCTCCTAGGTCACCAGATGGCGCCTGAGAGGGGGGAGCTGTTGAGGGTTGGCCAACATGTGGCGGCACTGGTGCGCTTTGTCCCCTCATGGCACCTGCAAATGAGACGCCATCTCTGACCAGGGCCGGGTTGGCAATGGGTCGTGGACCTAGATGTGCACTTGGGGGTGCCGTGGATATGGCTGCCAGTTGGCGGCGGTGGCTTTCGTTGCGGAACGTCTCGCAACCCCTGTTGCTGGCAGGATGCGTCTCCCCACAGTTCGCACAGCGGGGTACGTCATGCGTTACCTTCTTTGGACAGTCAGCTAAGCGTAGGAGGGCACTGCAGAGGACACATCGGGAGGTCATGTGACACATCTTAAATGTGTGCCCTAGCTGCTGGCAGTTGAAGCATTGTTTAATGTTGTTATTTGTCTTAAGGACCTCTACAGTGACAAGTATATGGCATACCTCTCTTTCTTGCAGAAGTCGCTTGTTTTGATTGGTCCTGTCAAGGGTGACTTGGAAGTTTTGCAGAGGCCTGCCGCGTGATTTCAGTTGACGGACTAGAACGCTGGTGTAGCCCTTCGCCTCTAGGTCCTCGCAGATAAGGTCCTCTTCAAGGTCCTCGGGAAGACGCTTCAGGATGTATCGGAGAGGTTGATCACTCAGCGGGGTAAAGCTGAAGTTCTCCACTCCGGCGTCCTTCAGCTTGGTCATAGTGGGGATGGCGTCTTCTTTCCGGTTGAGGAAAAATTTGAGGCAGTTGCGCGTATTCTGAAGCGTGTGCGCACCAGTTGGGAGGGAGCGCCGGAGTATCTGCAGGACTTAAGTCGCCTGCCTGCCATCACTCAGCGGGGTAAAGCTGAAGTTCTCCACTCCGGCGTCCTTCAGCTTGGTCATAGTGGGGATGGCGTCTTCTTTCCGGTTGAGGAAAAATTTGAGGCAGTTGCGCGTATTCTGAAGCGTGTGCGCGCCAGTTGGGAGGGAGCGCCGGAGTATCTGCAGGACTTAAGTCGCCTGCCTGCCGTCAGGAATGACGATGCGCGGCGGTTTCTGTGAGGTTTGTTTTGTGTTTGTAGACGCGGCTGCGGCTGATGTGGAGGCCAATGTAGGGGTGGGGATGGGTGTAGAAGTGGGGGTTGTTATTGACGGTTTTCCTGCAAGAGTGTTTGGCCGTGTTGACCGTTGGTGCTTGGGTGCCTTTGGTTTTGTGGTCGGAAGGGCAGGGAAGGCAGTGGTACGTTCCAGATCTTCTTCCTCCTCGGATGAGGACAGCGCCTCGTACCTGTTTCTGGTAGTGACCTGAAGGGGCAGATGTTGCGTTTTGTTTTTCTAACGCTAGGCATCGGAGTCGCATTTGCGGTGGTGGGGTCGCTTTCTGGGCGATGCTGCCTGCCAGCCTTCTCCCAGTTGCACCAGGTGTCGCTTTTTGATTGCGTGTTTCTGGTAGCAGCGTACCAGTTCACTAGCTATATTTCTATAGTCCCGGGACTCTGGGACCAGGTTTTCCAATATTTCCTGGAGGTTAGATATTGTCACCCAATTAGCGGAAAGCACAACCAACGACAGCTGAGTAAGGGGCCAGAGGCAGCCAAGCCACACCCACCTATTAGTTTCTGTCACTATCTGAGGAGATGATTAGGGAAGTGTCACTTGTCGCTAGCCACCTCTTCCTCCCTTCCACTGCCATCTGGAACCTTCGCGCTGATTCACGGAAACTAGTGGCTTCGAGAAAACGGCGATATTCCTATAAAAACGGCTGCAGTGAGTGAATTGAGTCAGTTAGTTCTTGGCGAGCAGCGAAGCAGCGCCGTGCTAGTGTACAGACGAGAAGACTGTGTACGTGCGTCGGAGGAGTTTACGTAATTGCGAGTGCAAGTGGAACTGTAACGGACGAACAGGTTAATCGTAATTGTGTGCATTACGTAATTCTGTGTAATTAGCAAGTGTTCAACTGTAAGTAGGTGGAAATTAAGAACATTTTTGAGTGGTGCAATTGGAACGCACATCAACATCACCGAACATTACAACTATGGACGCGGCATTGGAAAAGATTTTGGAAAAGATGATGGAAATGAAGGCGGAACTGACAGAAATAAAGACGGCCAACGACATCACCGAGAAAATGGAAAAGAAGTTGGAGACGGCAAATAACAACTTGGCCGCGAAGATGAACGAGTTAACAACAAAAACAGAAGCGGCAAACAACAACTTGGCCACGACAATGACCGCAAAGATGGCCGAACTGACCACAGAAATGAGGGCAGCGAACGACAGTCTGACCACGGAAATGAAGGAGGCGAACGAGGTCCTCGCCGCCTATTTGAGGAACAGTTGGCCGGCGTGAGGGATGACGTCGCGAAGCTGGACAAGCTGATGGGTCAAGTAGACGACCGCCTTAATGATTTAGAGGAAAAGGCGACAATAACGCCAAGAACCTGAACGCCGTGGTGGAAGACGTCGAAGACCTTGCGAACCGCGAAAACAACCTGGAGGGAAAGGCCGACGCCAGCGTCAAGTGCCTGAACGCCATGGTGGAGGACGTCGTCGGCAGGAAGCTGAAGGATTTAAAAGCCGACGCGCCGGGACGTGACACATCTGCGCGCGTCAAACCTCCCAAGTATGACGGCGCGTCAACGTTTGAAGTCTTCCGCCGCCAGTTCGACGCAGTGGCCAAGCACAACAAATGGTCGCCAGAGGCGGAGGCCACGCAGTTAATAGCCAGCCATCAGGGACGGGCCGCGGAGGCTCTAATCGCGATGCAGACAGCGGCGGAGCCCAAGGACATCTGGGAGGCCCTGGAGAATCGTTTCGGAAACCACCGCTTAGCCGCAGCGTATCGCAGCCAGCTAAAGGCAAGGTCACAGCAGCTGGGGGAGACGCTGAAGGAGTTCGCCCTGGCAGTTGAACAACTGGCAAGCAAGGCCCTAGACGACCTCCCACCAGAGTTCGTGTCCCGGGAAGCTGCCTTCACCTGCGTTGACGGGGTACGGGACACGGAGATTCGTCAGCGCCTAATGCTCAGCGATTATAAAACAATACACGTACGCTAACGGCAGCATTAAGAACGGAGGTGGCCAAGGTAACAGCTATTCCTACGTCGAGAACGAGGAGTGTCCGCTACACCGGAGACAAGACCAGCCGAGGGACGCCGGCGAAAACCTAGTGGCCTGTGCTGGGGGTGTGGACAACCCGGGCACCTGCAGAGAGACTACCCACACCAGGAAGGGCAGCTGGAAGAACGAGTAAGGCCCGGCGTGGAGAGAGGCGCGCCGGTGCCATTACCACCATCCCTTCGAGTGACATTGCGCGCCGTCAGCCGACGTATCGATGACAGCCTCATCGCGGACGGTTGGGTGAGAGGGAAGCCATGCCGCGTGCTGGTGGACACTGGGGCAGCCGTTAACATCATCAGACCTGACGTGGCGAAGGGTTTGCCGACGAGGAAGCCGAGCCGACCATACGAGCTTGTCACGGCATCGGGCGACAGCTTGCCTGTGGAGAAGGATGCACTGCTGGAGCTGACCTTGGGGCGGAGTGCCGTGCGTCTGTGGGTGTTCTTCGCGAAGGTGGCTGAGGAGGTTATTCTGGGACTGGATGCCCTCAGGAGCGACGCGGCGACGGTCGACGTCGGCAGGAAGGTCCTGCGGCTCAGCGGAGAAGAGGTTGTACTCCGTCAACCCGAAGAGCGCCTTGGAATCTGCAGGAAAGACGTGGTTGTCCCCGTGAGGAGCGAGGTGATGGTGACGGCGCGACCAGAAGGCCAGATAGCACGTTGGGTCCAGAGGCCGCAGGAGTACGACTTCACCTCGGAACATCGTAGAGGGAAGTGCCACGGTAACGCAGACGCCATGTCCCGAAGACCCTCTGCAGAAGAGTGTGGCCTGTGCACAAAAGTGGAAGAGAAGGAGCGTGCCGCAGCAGTCCGAGTAGTTGTGGCAGTGCCTGCGGACGGCTGGGATAGCGCAGGCCTGAGGAGGGAGCAGCTGGCGGACGCAAACTTGGGACCACTCGTGAGGGCTAGTGGAGGCAGGGACGAGACCAACCTGGGAGGACATCGCACCGAGGAGCGCCACCTACAAGCCTTACTGGGCCCAGTGGGAATCGTTGAAGACCAGAGAGGGCGTGCTGTTCCGGGTATGGGAATCACCCGATGGGAAGACGCAGAGAGAACAGTTGGTACATCCCCGGAGTAAGGTCCCGGAAGTCTTGGAAGAAGTGCACGCCAGTACTTCAGGAGGACACCTGGGAGCGAACCGAACGATTGACAAAACTACGGCAGCGCTAATCCTGGCTGTGACTCCAAGCAGATGCTGAGAGATGGTGCCGTCAGTGTCATGTGTTCGCGGCGAGTCGCGGCACCCAGACTAGGAGCCGAGGTCGCATGCAGCAGTACAACGTTGGAGCGCCATTCGAACGTATCGCCGTTGACATTGCTGGACCGTTCCTAGTTTCCGACCGAGGCAACAAGTACCTGATGGTGGTCGTGGACTGCTTCACCAAGTGGCCGGAGGTGTATGCCGTCCCAAACCAAGAGGCAAAGGCAGTCACAGACTGCCTCGTGGAGCAAGTGTTCTGTCGAATTGGGGTGCCGTTAGAGCTACACAGTGACCAGGGTACCAACTTTGAGACCAACCTAATGAAGGAGGCACTACAAAGGCTTGGGGTGAACAAGACCCGCACGATGCTTCTACATCCCCAGTCGGATGGCATGGTCGAAAGGTACATCAAGACCTTAGAGGAACACCTGAGGAAGGTCGTGGCCAGCCATCAGCGAGACTGGGACGTCAGGGTGCCACTGTTTTGCTGGCCGACCGCTCGTCAACACACGACACAACTGGGATGATGACAGCCAGCTTAATGTTCGTACGAGAGTTACGCCTCACTTGTGATCTGGCTTTTGGGTGCCCTCCGGAAGCGAAGCTGCCAGCAACAGAGTATGTGGAGAACCTGGTGGACCACCTCCACGACGTGCAGAGGATATGTTTCGCCAGAACATCCAGAAGGTGAGCGACCGCATGAATACTCGACACGACTGGCAAGCCATGGTTTCCAGCAAGGCGACCTGGTCTGGTTGTACCGCCCTACCCGCACCAAGGGACGCTGCCCGAAACTTCAACAGCCATGGCAAGGACCGCACCGGTTGGTGAAGTGGTTTAACGACGTGATCTACCGTATCCAGAAGGTGCGCCAATGAAGGATGTTGGTGGTACACCTGGATCGTATGGCCCGCTACGATGGTGCCGTTCGGTACGACCAACCTTTAGGAGGGAGCAGTGTCGCGGGACATCAGTTACCACTAGCTAAACAAGGTGGCAGGACGGGTAGGGGACGGATACCGTTAAAGCCACGCCTACTCCAATGAGCTAGCACCTACGGAGGCAAGACAAGATTGGGAGAGGGGAAGCCACGGATTGGGCTGGAATTTCATTCCCCTCCTCTTGGCACCTCGAAAGGCGGCAAAGCCTCTCGTACGTCTTCTCTTCCACTGTGGAGAATTCTCCAGAACTGCTGGCTCGCGCATAACTGTACCAAGTGTATTTCTACGGAAATAAAGAACGTTTTTGAATTTCTGCAAACTTGACTTTTAATCCTTCGGACCCACAAAGTCACAGTACGTAGGTATTTAAATAAATTAAAATAATAGATTCGCTTATATATATATTCAGACTTTCATTTCATTGGTGTTGGTCCGTGTGGTTTCTGAGTGTTTACAGGTAAGTTTACAGTAAAAAAATTAAGTTGTGAAACAGGCATTGCACGAAGAGCTCGGAATCGTTAGTATTGAAGTGACAGCAACAAAGGTTTCAAAGATAGGAGGTAAGAGAACTAAAAGTTGTACCTGTTCATATAAGAGGAGTCTGCGATGGCGCAGCTGCTTATCAACTAGGCTGCCTGGACTCGATTTTCCGACGGTGGAAGTCCTGGTCCAGCGTGCACTCAGCCTCGGAGGACCCTAGCGTGGAATATCTAAGTAAAAGGATGCTTAATGGTGTACCATCTCCTGGTGGTGATATCTGCGTGTCGGGAGGGGTATGTCTTACCCTCTAAAACTGCACCCTATTCAAGACATCGGCAAAGCTAGGAGACTTTATATGGGTTTTATCTTTTTGTCTGCTAGGCTTTATCTGCGTACCGATCTATAAGGCCATGCAGTTAAGTTCGATTCTTAACGGAAAAATTGATCTACGGCATTATATGTTTACTTCAAATCTCTATTTTTAATTTTCCTTGCGTTGAGTGGAACAAAATAATAAATAAGATACAATGTCTACAATTGTATTTGTTCACAAATGTTTCCAGAAGAATATTCAATAAAAGGTAACTGATTCTGTGATCTTCGCGTTCTATTGCCGCATGCAGTAGTACGTTTTACAAGAGATTAGTACATCCATTTGGAATATATTATTTTCATAATTTTCTACTTAAAATCGTTACCATCGCGTATCCCAATCAATCTGTCCCTTTATTTTGATTAAACATATAACTTAGATATATTCGGTTAAGCTTCAACGTATAATAATCGGATCGTAATCAGTTAATTAAATTCATATTTTAATTGGGTAACGAATTTGGGTTTAACATAAGAAGTCAGCAAACTGTACGCAAGCTGGTATCCAACACTGAGACTCGATCGTTATCTTTGTGATTGGTCACATTCAATCACCCCAAAAACTTTTGTTTTTCCACACCATATATGTAATTTCCTTTTCCTTCAAATTGGCAACGGAGTAGGACGTTATATAATTTGTTATTTGGCATCCATTGGAAATAAATAATTAATTTTAAATGCATTATGCCATGTTATCGATATTTAATCGTGTTCTTCCTTTTTCACATATTTATCTAATATCTTGTAAACCACTACTGAACCATAAACCTATTTCACATGTCGCCATTTTTGTTTTCTCTGTCATCTGTCTATAGTACTTGGAAAATAACTGTGTTCCACCCAAGAAATCGATATCAAGATTTCTCCAGGAATAGAGGTTTTGAGACTTTGCCCCCCTCCCCATGAATATTGAAGGTAGTTTTAGAAAAGTGTTTGTGTCAGAAAAATACCGATGTAAATATTTATTTTCAATAACTCCTAAAGATGCTACAAAAAGGTTTAAAGAATATGCTCTACTTTCTAAAACTCTTTAAATGGAATTTTAAGAGCTTTCTATGCTTTTCCTAAAGGAAAAAAATCATGAACCCCAAAATATAGGCAAAATCTTATTGTTCCCCACTTAAAGTGTTCAAAGAAATTAGGCGTATGGTTCGGCAAAGCGAGCCAGTATGCGTGCTTAACTTTACAACGTTGCACGCACCGCATTGGCTAGTAGCCATAGAACAGCCACGTCTAGCCCCGCCTTATGTTCATTCCTATTTTGTAGCTACCTTAGCTTGACAAGGATCTACGTCCACAGGAGTGGTGGGGCTTTTAAGAGTGGTGTCGGAATCGTCTGGTCATCCTTCGAGTCTTTCTCTTCATGTTTTCCTGCTAACGGTGGCGGTAGTGTTACTAACGTTCAAATGGTCTACACGTGAACGTAATATGAAGCCCCTTCTTTTCTCTTCCTTTACTTTTACTTATGGTCCAGTAAATCTCATTATATCACTTTTGAGAGACTCATATTTTAACCACATTTCATTAATTTCATTGTACTCAGCCTAACAAGGCTTCGGCGAGCGGCCTTAATTTAAACAAATAGATCACAGAAAATCAGAAATCATTGCTCTTATTAGATGCCATTAGTCCGTTTGTGATGGAAGCGTTATGTGCAGCGCTTTACTCTTCACCTTTGTAGGTATAGGTCACTGAAAGGGAGTTCAGTATCACAGAGTAATTATTACAGCAGGCATATGCCGGCGACCTAGCCTCACAATGCTTATATATAATTTCCATGGTTTTGAATAACAAGCTGAAGCTCTGAATCTGGCATAACAAGGTAATTTACTCTTTACATATTTCACGTAAATTACACATAATTATAGGGCGTAGAAAACCAGATTTTGTGTGTATATTAATTACTCATTTCAGTTCATCTGTCAATAAAATTCTGCATGTCAATGAATGCATGTTTAATGATGCAAATGGGTTTACATTTCGTGGTAATACAGAAATGCGATATAAACACAGTACATAAGGTCACGTTGAACATAACATCAATGTAACTGTAAACATGATTTTCATTACAATTACACTAGAGCTTATGCTTGTAAAACTTCACGATTAATGAAACGAAATACAAAAATATACATTTTAATGAGCGTAAACTTAGAAAGGGGAGAAATGTTCGAGGATGCTAAACAAAGCAGTCTGATGCGTTACATTCACATGATATTTATCTATATCTAAGGATATTAGTGGGTATAAAAGTAAACTTCAAAATATTATTCTTTGTATCTGTTTTATTTTATAGGAGATGAATATTTCCGTAAATATCTACAGAGGTAGTTTTCCTTTCTCTATTCCCTAAATAAGCAGATAGAGAAGATATTTCACTCCATCAGCTGAAAATTGTGTACCGAGAAATACGGGTTTTGATGTACCATCTACCTCTACTTACATAAATAGAAGAAACTCTCAAACAATCGATACCAACTCAAACACTGCTTTGAGATTCTTTAATCCCAAATTGACTGTTTATATGTCCATGTGTCTATCTCTTGGTATATGGTTGAACTACTTCCAAGGATGCGAGAAAAATGTTTTTAATTAAAAATTTCCTCTTACCAAATTATTCCGCCTGTTTGTCTCTCTATCCCTGTGTCCGTATGTCTGTACATATGTACGTAGGTATATATAAGTATGTACCTATGTGTATGTATGTATGTATACATGCATGTGTGTATGTATGTATTTTAATTACTCAGTCCCATGACAAGAGTTTCCAACAGAGAACAATAAAATAAAATAATGAAACAGAAAAGCTACTGCGCAAGGCTACTGCGCAAGAAAGCCTTCTCTCCAGTATTTATATTTCACCTACATGATTCTAAAGCAAGCAGGTAGCAGCCGAATACAAACTCCACTTTACCTTACTGTTATGAAATAACGTAGCTACATAACAGACACATTTGCCCTACATGCACTGAATCATACATATCAAAGTATCCATTTGTAGTCGTCCAAATTAACCTCTAGAAAAGACGGTTTAAATATGAAACCACCCTTAGACTTAAATCCTATTGATTAATACAACTTACCTCTAACAGAACGGTATCCATACAATATAACTAGTAATTGCGAGTGCAGCTCCAACTACAAATTCACATAATTCCTTAGACCGTCACTTTGATATGACTACAACAGTCATATGAAATAGAATCTTCTATTCAGGATGTGTTGCTCAATGGACATATTAGTCTAAGTATTGGGTCATCGAAAATTCGCTCCGCACCTGCTGTGTAACCAAGATTCCCCTAGAGTCGGGAATTCCGGTAGCAGTACTGGAACACAAGCACGTACATCAAACTTCCAGCACAGTGACTCACAGTCACAGTGACAGCCAGTACCCAGTGCGGAGGGAGTTATTGATGAGCCGATATAATTGAGTTGGTTGCATGCATACTACTAAAATTAAAGCTGTTGGCTCAACTCAACTATTATTATTTACGTACCCATGCGGAAAAAATCGCAGTGATGTAGGATATTTTATACATGCCATAGCCAACCTAGGAAAACCATAAATGTAACAATTAATAGATAGTCAACATGAAAAATTCAATGCCATGGCCGGGATTTGAACCACGTATCTCCTGGTTTCCGTCCAGTCGCTCTAACCCATTGAGCTACCATGGCCAACGTGCCGTTCTGACATTAAATTCTCCATTTGACTCATATATTTCCCCGGTAGACCACTAGGGATCTCGCATCCGAGATACACCTTCTGTAGCGAATTACTATTGTAAGTACTTGAGTCCCAGGCTTCGTCATTTAACTCTTATTATTTCAGTTAATTGATGGAATAGTAGTAGTAGTAGTAGTAGTAGTAGTAGTAGTAGTAGTAGTAGTAGTAGTAGTAGTAGTAGTAGTAGTAGTAGTAGTAGTAGTAGTAGTAGTAGTAGTAGTAGTCCTGCCTCCAGAAAGTAACAGAAATGCGAATTAGTTGAAAGGAAAAGGTGTATAAAATAGTTTTTGAAGCAAAAGTGATTAGATAAGAGATTTCGGGAGGTGACGAAGGATGGGTCACTGTCGATAGAATACTAGATCATTTTGTAAGCGGGTTTTGGCTTTACTTACCTCATCACCAAACGCTGCTGCAATGCTGCAGATGGGAAGAGTGGGGAGTAAAGGGATTGTAGTGTAAGTTTGATGAAATACTGGTATAGAATAAAATCACTAAATGAGCATAATATTTTGAAGAAAAAAATGTTTAGCAATGCAGGAGAAATCTTGTGCTAGGACAAATTGAGTTCGGAGTATAGGAAGAATATTACAGGAAATTGGAATGGGTAACACATGGGAAGAGAGGGAGGAGTTAGAAGTTTCTGGATTGAAGTAAGGTATTAAGAGGACGATATTGTGACTTTCTGGGTTTGTGAAATCAAAATTCCAGGTTACAAACACCAAAAGTTGCACTTTATTTCCATAGAAATACGCTTCGTACACATACACACCAAAACAAACACAGCTGTTTACTCGCAAGCGCTCAATTACCGACTGACACACACTTTGGCGGGCGGGCTGCCTTTTTGTAGATTACTAACATTCCAGAAATTTCTCAAACAATCGAGAAACTTCGTCTCCTTCTCCCTCCCCCCCCCCCCCCCCCGCAATTTCGGAGAGCTTTCTATCTACACAATACACTGCGCATCCTTTTGAATGCCTCGCCGCCTCGATCAACAATGGCCTCGCAACAATATAGAGAAGCAAGAATTATTACATAGTCTTAGTGGTAAGTAATTACATGTAATTATTGGAACAACATTCCTTATCACATGTTTATACCGTATATTTATTTCATGGTCAACTAAATATGAACTGGGGCAGAGAGAAATGCTGGATGTATGCAATAGGTTAATAAGAAAAAATTGGGTTCGACTAGATTAAGTGTATTTAGGTTAAGAGGAGATGGGATGGGAGGGAAAATAATTTACATTATATAGTGGAATGTGAAGAAACAAAGCTGTGGATAAAACAGTTTTTATAAAAAATGGGAAAATATGAATATAGAAGTTCTAAAAATTAACACAATGGAGCTACAAAATGAAGAGGATTTTAAATGCTAGGGGAATTTATGTGAAGAGCAAGGGAAATGTTGTATAGAAAAATAAAGAAAGTTAATAATGAATTAATTTAAGGTTCACCATGCATAAATAACCACGGTGTTAATATGTATGGCGCACTAACAGATAAAACAGCAACTCATGTAATGTGTAAATAAACTTGTAAATACTTTTTGTACAAATGGTTTGGATATACATAGCACAAAGGTGTACATCCCATTTAAATATAAAAATCATGTACTGTGTATGTGTGCGTGTACAGCTTGGTTAACATGAGGTGGCAGCTAGATGCGCAGTAGAAGAGGGGCAACCAGGAGAGTGGGGGTAGGACTGGCAGCCACATGCGGGCAAGAGAGAGGAGAAAGCGCATGCATCTTACCTTGAGGCTGGTTTCAGGCAACAGAAGTAACACTAGCAGATTGTTCAGCTGCAGACTGTTTTTTCTTCCGGAAAATTCCCCCCTTTATCTTCACTAGAAAACTCGGATGACTCACTGCTTTCATCGCTGTCATCTCCTAGATGAATGATGATTTCCTGTCCTCCATCCAGCAAACCTTCATTGCGCATGAATTCATGTTCAACCTGAATGACGTGTTGACATCTTTTCTGCCAATCTTCCGCAGAAATGTCAGCAAACTTCTCGTCAGCTAACTTAATGGCGTCATCCATTTTGAACGTGACATTTCTTTCTGCAATCCAGTTCTTTACAGTAGCCCAAATCAGTTCGATTGGATTTAACTCGGGATGATAAGGTGGAAGGCGTAAAACTGTGTGGTTATGTGCCTGAAGAAAATTGTCTATTTTGTACTTGGGGATTTTGGGTTTGAGAGGGATGATCATATTGTAAATGTCGGGTTTGTACAGGGAGGAGAAATCAATGTTTGTAAAATGTTCCATGGAGAGGTTTTGTTTCAGCCACGAAATCATTGTGTCTCTTCTGGAACTTGCAGTGGGCGCCTTATTAAGGATCACATTGTGGTAAGGTGCATTGTCAATTACCAATACGGAATTTTGGGGAAGATTAGGGATCAGTCTTTCTTTTATCTACTTCTCATAATTTGTATAGTTCATGTCATCGTGGTAGTCACCGGTTTTCTGCTGGGACTTGAACCGAATATACGCGTTAGGGATAAACCCTTGCTGGCCTCCAACATGCACGATGATAAGACGCTGGCCTTTGGATACCGGTGCTAAGAGGCCGTGTAAACTGTTATCACTCCAAGCATACGGAGTAGTATGAGATGAATGGATATACGTCTCGTCCATATATATTATGGGACGGCCCTCGCTTCTATATCGCTTCATCATTCTAAGAAAATGGAGGCGCTTAGTTCTGATGTCATGGCGCTCCATTAAAATTTTTCTGTTCTTCTTTGTCCGTTTCCATGTGAAACCCAGCTTTGAGAGTATTTTTCTTAGTGTGGATATGCTCCCTTCAAAGTTTATCGAATCCTTTAATTTAGCATGCACCTTCCTCAATGTCGGTCTTTGTTTGTGAATTATATAGAATTCGTTCACAGTTCGGCGCACTACTGTCTCATTAAAAGCATCCAAACTGGCACGAAAAGACCTCTTCGGTCTCTTTTTGTGTGGTGTGGAGAATGAAATCGAAGTACCACGATCAATATCTTTCGTTTCCTTAATAATTCTCCTTACACTTCTTTCAGAAACACCTGTTGCCTCAGCCACACTCTTCCCAATGTTTTTGATGCTAAGAGTTGTTAAGCCAGCTTCTGCATGTCTTTTCATGTACTTATAAAGATTACTAACAACTTCCCTGGTATGGGAGTGCAACACTTTACCTTGTAGTTTGCTGTCCATGTATTAAAATATTAAAGTCTGCAGTAAAAGGAAATACACTTAACGCAGACGCGCACGCGCGCACACACACTTACACAATCACGCACGCACTTACAAGTACGCTGAAAATAACTAAGAACAACGAGAACTGCTACTTACTGTTCATATATTAAAGTACACTGTCATTTACATATAAAAATATAAATCACACGGACCCGAGCCTTAAAAAATTCCTAAGACGCACGTCCAACCTCAACGATTTCACAACTATAACTGACCCCCACTCTTAGTGCCAGTAGGTGGCGGAGAGAGTGAGTCACTGCGCATATTTTCTCAGCTGCCACGTCTGAATAAACATACTGTATGTGTGTATGTGTGTATGTGTGTGTATGTGTGTGTATGTGTGTGTGTGTATGTGTGTGTGTTTGTGTGTGTGTGTGTGTGTGTGTGTGTGTGTATGTGTGTGTGTGTGATGTTGACCATTCTCGAGATATTCGTTGTTAGTGGTTTGAGTTTACCAACATTTCTGCTATTCTCAAAGGGAAAGCCTTTATTTAATTTCTTCCAAATTTGATTATATGAAAGGAACGCAATTTCAAATCCATCAAATAGCAACTAGATTTTAAGGAATAGACCACCACTTTAGCTTATTAAATGCTCCTACTTCCATTGTAACTTTAATGAAATATGTAATATAACTATTGCTACACATGCTTCTTTCGATTAATATGAAGTACATAGAACAAAGAGTAGTTTAAGTATAGTTCGTTGGATAATTAGCGAGTCAGTTGACTAACACATCTTTTTTTATGTTTGCTTTTGTGTTCATGTGCTCACAAAAGTTGTGTATCAGGTTAAATCTCCACATTAATTTTGATAAATGATGCTCAAAGTAAAATTTCGCAGTCAGTAAGCCACACTGAATTCTTCCAGTGAATTCTTCCAACTCCCGTTTGATGAACATCAACGCGGCAGCTATAAAGATTCCACTGCTAGCTCACTTCCTTTATTTTCAGTGCGGAATCACACTTCACATCACTAATGTAGTTCCAGGAAAGCGCGAGAAACAAGAGATTACCCAGATTAATTAGTCGATTGCTATTGTGACTTGTGATTATGCACAACACATCATTTATACTGTACGTGTCCGACGGACCGGTTAACTCGGTTGTCCTTTTGGGTGAACGGTACTGCCACATAAATCCTGAAAAGCAGTGTTACACTACATCAGGATTTGAACTTCCATTTTGTGCATTTGATGTGTTGCTGTATAGTTCACATTTTCCTACAAGAAAAATAAATTTATTAAACATACACATTCCTGAGTACAATTATTTGATGGGCTGCTTGACATAAATAGGAAACTCACGGCAATTTACACGGGGAAGCGAAAGTGTAATAATAAATAAGGTTACGTCGTTATTCATCTAGATCAAATTATACCATTCAAACTTCCTGATATGTATACAGTTCTCTAAAGCTAACAGCCTACAGTTAAACAAGCTGTGTTTTTTCAAGAAATCTTAAACTCATCGCCATGATTTAAAGTTAATATAAAATTGATAATTAAAACAGATGTTAAATATGCATTACTTGCAGTCAACAATCTACACACATGGGATCCAATCACTATTTCATAAGACCCAATGTCTTTCCTATGAGCTCCATCCCATATTGGAATACAAGGCAGCAAATTCGTTCATCAGGAAGAAAATTAGCTGGTACAACTATTCGAGCCAATGATGCCCCCTCAAATATTAAAAAGAATCTCCACCAACAGTGGAAGGTAAGATGGTTTGACGCTACGACAAGAGATAGATTATGATATAATATTCCAGTCTTGCAACACATATACCCAGTAATTCTCTTCTTAAGCAAGATCAGATAAAATGAGAATAAGTCACATCAAGATATTACACAAAAAGAATGAACCACTATACACACAACTCAATGTGAGGATACAAACAGTGGAGACAATACTCTCGTATACCCGATGGTCTAAAAGCAGCGTTCAGCTATCTGATGTACGCTAATCAAGTTAATGTTTTTGGGCATTAATGTGTATAACTGTATAATACGTTTAATCACATTAATTTTTGCCACAAATTTGTACAGTTTATTATATGTTTTCAAGCTAGCAGTTTCTTAACAACACCTTATTAACTTATTGTTCAATACTTAGTTTATAAATAGGGTAAATTCCAATATTGAAGAAAATGTTACAGTGGCTATAAAATTTTAAACAACAACCGTATTTTACTTTGGTTATGGTCAAAGAGAGGCTTTAAAATATCTTTAAGAATAAAGTTTTACGTCATTTTTCCTTTATGTTCTCCATGTCTTTTGTATGTAGAGGAACTGTATTTAAGCCAAAATTTGGTATCGATATTTCACTGCAAATGCATATTGAGGTCAGTATGCGCGACAAATTAAACAAAATAAATGCAAAATATTACACTTTCATCGATTCAAATTTAAATAAAAAACAATACTTTGGAATTAATTTGATGCACTGCAAACACATCTTGATATGAAAAAATACTTAATTACACTTTCTTTATGAAAAAAGGTTAAAATTATAACATAGATATATAATATATATATAGCAGATATAATCCGTATTAATATTATCCTACATTCTGGAACCTGTAACAGAGCTCATTTGCTTTCCATAACTGTGTTTTACTGCATCCTCTCAGAGAATTTAATGTTTTAGACAGCAAACCTACACAACTAGTTTTGTTTGTCTACCCTTATTTATCCTAGACCAGGTCTTCAGTCAGCTTTCCTATTTTTGTAGTTTCCATATCTCTTATTTTTCCTTCTCTTGCTCCTACTCCCCCTCCAATTGAAGTCCTACTGTTCTTCCCCTCATCCTTCGAGGTGTTTTACTTTTCCTTTCTGGCATTTGTTCATGCACTTCTTCTAAATCAGGTTGTTTCTACTCTTTCCATATTTCTCTACTCTTGAATCATATTATTCATACTATCTCATACTCTTAATCTTCTCCTTTGTTACAAATCCCTTTTCTGATTTTCCTTTTGCTAAAGATGTTCTGATAGTGCTCCCTTTGATGCGATTATGTCATATTTTCCAATATTTGAAAATCCTCCCTTTTTGTTACAATATCCAAATTCTTTATCCCCAGCGTTGTAATCTTCCTTTCTTCAGAATGTCTAGGGATTTATCAGATCTAACGGAACATATTCTCGGGTGTCCTTTACTTCACATGCATCTCAATTTTCCTCTTGTCTTCTTCCTATTTATAAAAGGACCGTGTCCTGCTAGATATTACACTCCTTCTCTTCGTATTGTATATTTTTTAACCTTAATCTCTCACGTAGGTATATCGCAGTATATATCGTATGTTCTTCCGTCTGTTATTCTCTCTCATTTCTCTTTCCATTCTCTTGTTTGGCATAACATATTTTCCCTATAATATCGCTTACTTTTCCATGATATCTCTTATCTGTTCAATCATAGTTTCACGGACTCCTATTGCCCATACTGCCGATATTACCTATAAGCCATGGTTGGCATTTTATTCACAATAACTACGCATCTTCGTAAAACCTGTTGCCGAGTTCTACGCAGTGGCTTCCTATTCTTCCTCAATTTAGCTTTATGAACCCATGTAGATGCACCATATCCTAAATTTCCTACTGATGACAGTTTCATAATAACTGTACGTAAAAATTACATTTTATCAATTGTGCTTGTAAATATCTTAGCCTGTAGTAATTATGTAAGAAGATTTAGATGGTGATCTCTAAGTTCACACTTCTACATCAATCTGATAGGTTACTAATTATTACTTTAGGTATTCCTTCTATTTATTTTTAACACTTCATTTCCATTAAAATCATTAAATTTATCTTTGCAATCATTTTAGTATCTATACATTACTATAATTCTTCCAGAAGTGGATATCTTAAAATATCTCAAAAACGGGTTCCAGAATCAATTACTGTGAAAATCCTACAGTAATACCATTATTCTATTTCTCTAATTTCAAGTGCATCGTTATGTTCACTCTCTTGACATGTACCCTTTAGATTTTTATATCTTATTTTGCCTTTAGTTTATGAACAACTGGTTCAAGTAAATGGTATCCTCTGTGGCTGAGTTGTCAGTTTTTTTAAGCAAAGGTTCTATCGTTCCTAATAAATTTTACTTTCTCTACCACATGCTAATTGTAATAAGAGGAGGTATATTACATTTTATCCAAAAATTCGACATCGGGATCTGTAAGCAAATCTATGTTTTCTTGTCTGCTGAACCAGAAAACAGATACTAAAGGAAAAGTCCTGTGTATGTGTGTGCTCAAACCTCCATTTACATTTTGTTTTCAAAAATACCTCTAAAGTTTTAGTTAAAGTATCCTATCACAACCATTTTTGTGAACGCTATCACAATTATAAGGGAATATATTGAAAGAGTATTATAATCCAGAATATTAAAAAACACACTAATAAAAATAACTGACAACAACCGCTAGACAAAGGCGTTGTTTGTAACACAGAGTTCCTTTAAATTACATGGTGCTTGCCTAAAACTACAAATGTATCTGTTTTATTGTACTCTCTCTCTCTCCCTCTCTCTCTCGGGTTAGTTTAATCCTGCTGTAAACAAGGCGGAACTGACTCAACTCGCCACCTGTTAGACGCTTCATGCATGCACGTAAGTTTAGCAACACTAGCAGCATATATAACAGCGCTAATTTCTAAACAATAATTAAATATGTACAGTTGGGTTACACTTTAACTTATTAAATCTATGAACTGGTTCATTCCTGAAAAAATAATCATGCACCTTCCTGCGTATAGCACTATCGTCAATTCGTCGCATTTCTCCGCGCACTGTTTGCATTTACGCGATTTTCCCGGAGTTCGTTGCACTTCGAAAGCTTGCTGTTCCATTCTAACAATATGTACACTACTAGCGGAAACAGCAAGGAGATAACCAGTTTCTTTCTTAATATTTTTGTAGACGATTCCAGGTGTCATTCCTAAAGCACCACGAATTAATGTGCGACCTTTCACTTCTCGCCACGTTTTTAAAGGTTTGCCTCGATTGTGTTTCATTTCGGCTGAAGCACCTGCCTGCTCTATGATGAAAAACCTATGATTTTAAATTGCATATACATAAGTGTTCTTGGGCTTGTGAGGTACGCGATATGTACAGGAAATACAGTGTTAAATATCAGAAGCAACTTCACACTATAAACAATACCACCTTAATGAGCATTCAACTCGATACAGACCTCATTGCGAGAGAGCTACCTAGTATAATTATGCATAAATATTACACACTGTGTTAATTTTTATTCGTTATATCCCGCCGTCCGATTGAGCAAGAATGAGATCATAGTTCACTGGTGAGTCTATCTTGAAATCATAGTGCCCTCTACAGAGAAGCGGTAATTTTTGCGGAACAGTAAGCAAATTACAGCGCTCTGAATGTAACTAACACAACCAGCTTCCCCTGGATATGAACACAGCACCGCGTCCTCATGGTTGAATGCTACTTTCGTACCGTCATTAAAATAGATGCGACATATAAATATAATTTAAACCGCTGCATAGAGATTATACAATGCTATCCAGCATTTAGACGAGTCCCTTGGAGCGTAATGTTGTCAAAAGTGTCCAGGTACCGTCAAACTGACACACTTTTGTTTGCAAAATAAACGTCTTCGTTTTATCAGTATCCGATATAAATTTTTTGTCATTCTCACGCATAATAAAAATATCTATTAGTGTTGGTATCCTTATGTCTTTGAAATCAATATGTGCATCAAACATTTCCAAGATACAGGATCAGTTAGTCGCAAAAAGAGAGACACTGGACGCTATAAAGTGACTGGTTCCAATCTAGAAGCAGTAAATAGTGTTATGACAGAAAGGTCTCAAGTATATCTTTTCAAAATACAGATATTGTTCAAGGGGAAGAGAGAAAGGAAATATAAGGAAATGAACACATAAGACTATGTACTAGATATATTTTCTTGTTTAGGCTTGCATAAAAGCTTTGTGTATATTGTAACACTAAATTATTTTTTATTTCTAGAACATGTTCTGCTAATGTTATGATCTGTAATGAAGCTACATTGTGAGGAAACTGTGGGTGATTGAAAAGAATTGAGATCAAACTGAAATATTTCTATTTTATGTGACAGGTTTACAATATGCGTGTATGTCTACTATAACAGAAAAACATATGTTCATTGTGTAATAAGTGTTCATTGACTTATCATTTCGTATAATCTTCATGGTATACTTTTATGGCTGAATAATTAACATTGCAGTGCATTGCATTGCAGTATATAGTATTTTAAAAAGCGTTATCGTATCTATATACCAGGCGAAATTGTGCACCTTTATATTACACGGGCAGACCCAACTCTCAAATAATAGGTATATTTATCTCCTGGTAAAGGGATGCCTCAGAGCTTCTGTCAGCACATCAAATACCATCTGAAGCCGCTAGGGCAATAGTATATAAACTCGCTCCACCAGCGATGGTATTGATGACGTCAAGTTTTGCGCGGTAAAATCACAGATAAAATTGAACACCGTGTATAATAGCTGTGTCCTTTAGTAATTTTTAAATAAAATGCAGCTTAATAGCTTAATAGTGTGTTTAACTTACCTGTCTTACCTGTGTATTTTATTTTCTTGAGTTTGATGTTTAAACAAATTTTCGCTTTTAGGTTACGAGCTCATAGACGTATGCACATTCGTTGTTTTTAAGCAATTCTTTTGAACTCTGGCAACCGCAAAACGTGTATTTTCCCTGAAAAGTCCCTATCAAATGTTTAGATGGAATGCAATACTAAGAGAAAGTCTTGGGAATGTGATACATCTGAACTTGTTTTAACTAGGTTTCTAAAACCTGGATAAAATTAAACTGCTATTTTTGGGACCTATGTCCCTATTAAGTTTACCCTATAGCTGCTTCACAGAAATGAGTATGGTACCATTGATGTAAATCCCCGCGCCTGCCCGGAAGCAGCTGCCAGTCCAGCAGGTCAGGCCGATCACGTACAACATGACCTTGTACTGGGCTGCTCCAATTCCCCACCACATCGTGACCTAACTTACAACAACCAATAAGATGCGATAGGCATGCAGTTCAGTCTCTCATTGCCGTTGCACAAACGGCTGTGTCCAGTTAATGTACATTATCATTATGAGAAAAATTATACGAACATCAACGCGCATTAATAAAATAACTTACCAGTCGAAATATCCGACGTTCCTCGTGTTTTGACTACTTATTCCTAGACGTACTTGTTGCATTTACCCAATAGTCTTGCGTCTCTTTGTGAATATTATTATTCATTACTTTGTAAATATAACGTTTAAAAATTAAAGGCCTTAGATTGCAGTCTACAGAATAAGAAAGGAACCAAATAATTGAAAATGCACAGAAAACACTATACAAAAGCACTGTTGAATTATCACTAACACAAGAGGAGGGAAGTATTTGTTAATAAGAGTTACAACGTTTCAATTTAAAAGTAGCATTAAAACGCAGCTACTTACAGTACTTTTCCACAAATTTAAGCAAGCGATAAGTTAAATGTTCATCATTATTATTTTCGGAAATTCAAAGTATAACCAAGAAAAATTTGGTTTTTGTTCACTCAATAAATTGTTGTATAACCAGTATTTTCAATATAATCATATATTCCTTTATTTAAATTTCTAATGTGATCCTAGAACGCTTAAAAATATTAAAATTTGCACTATTATACCTATATGAATTGTAAAAGTAGAAAAAAGTATATGATGCCATAAATACCTAGTAATTGACGATAGGAGTAGACATTACCTGTCTGATAATACCGGACCTTCTCTGTAATACATCCCCTTCATATACAAACACACAAACCTAGGGTCGTGACCTAACTTGGACTTAATGTCTATAGCATAGGATAACCGATATATTCTTGTGTTATTAAAAATGTACTAATTGAGAGCGATGTTTACAATAGTATATTAGGTAGTATAGTTTTAAGTATTTTCAGTTGGGCCCAAGTCTAACCTAGCGCAATGAATAATATTCTAATACACACTTTTAGATTATTACACATAGAAGCACGGAATTTGCTGTTTTCACACAAACATATACATCTGTTCAAAGGTTATTTGTGCATAGAATACTAAATCTGGTGCGTGTAACATATAAACAGTGTTACTGGGTTCATATTGACATCTATAACAACATAAAGTTCAAGTTCTCATTCTAAAATATTGTGTAAAAATGTACAGAATTACATAAAATGAAAATACTTGTACATAGTATTATATAGCATACAAATATTTTTAACCTTGATATGTAGCCTGAAAATTAAGAAATACATTTTTATCACCGTCATTCGTGTGTTACACGCTAAGAACTTTACATTGAGTTGCCAACATTCTCTGGAATTCACTCCTCGTCGATTCAGCGGGAAGGGATTAAGAGTGAGATTCTTTCAGCAGGATTTTTCGCTATAAAACCAACATAAACCTATGTTTACATTTTTGTGCACTTTATTTATATTGCAAAAAGAGCAACTTTTATGTAATAGTTACCACGTAACAAGACATCAGCCATAGAGCTGTTAATAATTATTTCTAGCAAAGTGGTCTATTTTTATTGACCAAATAGTGTGACCAATAGTGATTAATTTTTCAATTCTGTACATGAATTGTCTGCGCACAGTAAAATGCTTCACTGTCAGAGTCACACACTTCGCACGTAGCCTACGTTTGATGGCGTAAATTAGAGATATTAACACTTATGAAAAATTAATTACGAAAGTTATTATCAACATTATTAAAATGACTTTTCTTCTAAGTCCCTTTATTCTGAACAATATGGCACAACTTCGAAGGCATTTTCTCCTTTAAGTCTCCTACAAAGCTACCAGAGTTATACATTTAGCAAAAGTGCCGTGGAGGATGCTTATTTGATAAAACATGGTATGCAATAGTAATTCATATTTTACTGTATTCTAGAGGAAATATAAAGAAGGTAAGATACATGGAAGTGTAAAAGATAATAAGCTGTAGCAGAAAGGTAGAGAAAAGAAAAGGCCTGGCATGAAAATTGAATTAGCAAATGCTGTCCTGAGAGCCGCAGGTCTTAAAAGAGCTATTGTTCTCACGCTGGGCTTGGGCTTCTATTCAGAAACGAAGTTGCTTTTGTGAGCTCCAAATTTTATTCACAGCACGGATTAGCTAGATTAGCAGAAAATAACTACGGCGGTCTAACCAACTGAAAGCAACCCTGCCAGAATAATGAAAATCAATTGAAAAACTTGTGTAATTATATTAAAAGTGACTTAAAACCGCCCATCATGTAAAACTACATATACTTATGTTATCAAACAGGACATATTTCACATTTTTATTAGAAACTAGTAAAAAAGATTGCTTCCTAGCTCTTATGCAAATTCAGGGAACTTAAAGGAATGGAATGGTTTCCTACCTTCTGATCGCTGCAAGGGCTTGTATTATCATATACTGGGAACTCAAGGATATTCAAAATAATATCCGCTCTATACTTGCGCTACAACTCTGCAGTTGATGTGAGGATTTAGTACATCAACGTTGTTCTTGTGGTTTTCATTACCAAAGAGATTTTTGTCGCAAGAATAGTGACGGATTTGTTGACTGCAGTCGATGGCGATTCCGTAGTTAGCACATTAGTCTATTTGGAGACCTTTTAAGTTCTCTTACTTGCCTAGCACTCGTTTGAGAATTTCCAAACGCAAACTACATATCAGCTAATTTTTTATTTATATATCTGGCCATTACATGAAAGTACTAATGAATCATACTTATTATGAAGCCTGAATGAAGCTTCATCGCGTGTCCACCAGGAAGCTCTAAGCTGCACTTAAGGAATAATACGCACTTAGAACACAACACAAAACCCCTGCACAGGCAGACCACCCATTCTACTGTCAAGGATAACACCGATGTAGTCTGCTAGGCACTAATGTGACCGTTAGAGATGTGCAGTTGATGTTAACCTTCTGTACGCTGGTTCTAACAAGTAGAAAATTGCAGAGAAAAGAGAAAGTTGTTTCCCGGTATTAGTTGATTCTTTTAGTTGTACTTTCAATAGTTATAGTAAGTGGAAAAAGCACCAAATACGTCCAAAAACTCGATATATCGAAATATGAGATCATCAGAAGAGAAGAATGAGCCCTTATGCAACCAAAAATCTTGGTGTATGTTTGTGTGCGTGTGGGCATATGCAGCATAATGCTTAAAGGAAATCTTTGGTTAAATACTAAATTTTTAAGAAAGTCCCTCCCCCAAAAACAGACCTTTACATGGAAAAATATCGATACCTTTTGCTTTTCCAAAATTAGTCATGATTTTAATTAAAACACCATTTGCCTAAACTCCGTCTTCAATTGTATGCAAAAGGATTCCGGCCAAAGCGAATGAATTTAATTCATTAGCGTGTACCAGTAAAATGGCGCGCCTTCTCATGCGTTGACTGTTTACATTGTAAGTCTAAAATTACTGCACTAAGTAGTGCAATATAAATGTCTGTCCCAAACGTTTCTCTGGAACGCAAGTGAAGAGTTTTTTTTAGGAATACAGAGACACAAATATATACCAGCTGAATATATCTCACTTGAATTCACTGATGCCTATGCAGTTACAGGTGTACTTACATAGAATTATACACAGATGGTGTAGATGGTGAGTGAACATGCAATGAAGTGTGTACATGTTTTGTGACAACAAATTACAAAGTTACGTAATAACTATTTATTTATATAATAGTATTGGTAAATGTAAATAAATAAGGGTTAATATGAGTACGATACTTATTTCAAATTTAATCACGGTTGATGACTCTGATATGGAGAATACATAGGACAGTCATTAGTACATTTCGTAAAACCTCGCACAAGTAGGTAGTTAACTCTCCTTTATCCAAACAGATGATCTACATCATTTTTGGAGTGTATACAAGTTATAATTTTTAGTGTTTCTTACGAGCTTTAGGTACACGTTATGGAGGTATTCACATATAATGTTCCATTAGATCAAGGCGATGTTATGTATTTCACGGAAGTACTGCTGTCTCGATGTTGATTTTGATTTAGTGAATTCCATAATTTCCTCTATATATGGCATTAAAGTATATTAAATTAACAGTTGCTTTGTAATTTCTGTATTCAAAATAAACACGAGATAAACATTCTCTATAATAGCCACAGAATATTAGTGCTCCCTATAACAAACAATTTGAAGTTTAAGTTATTTGATGAAAATTAATCATTTCTTACCCTAGCCGTATAAGCTAGGTTTTGAATAGATAGAGTACACCTTAAAAATTCAATACAATGGCAGGGATTTGAACCACTTATCTCCTGGTTTCCGTCCAGTCACCCTTACCCATTGAGCTACCATGTCCAACGTGACGTCCTGAAATTAAATTCTCCAACTGACTCATATATTTCCCGGTAAACCACTAGGGGCTCTCGTATCCGAGATACACCGTTTGTGGCGATTTACTATTGTAATTACTTGAATCCCAGGCTTCATCATTAAACTTTTATTATTTAAGTTAACTGATGGAAATGAATCATTTCTTCACACTAGCTGTATGTAGGCTAAGGTTTTGAATAGGTAGTCAACATGAAAAATTCAATACCATGGAGAATTTAATGTCAGGCCATAGTAGCTCAATGTGTAAGAGCGACTGAACGGAACCGAGGAGATCCGTGGTTCAAATTCCGGCCATGGCATTGAATTTTGCAGGTTGACTCTATTAAATGGTAGTTTACTATTCCGGAAATGTTGTAAGGTGTCAAGTACTAATTTTATCAATAACATTGATACGCAAAAAGATTTATAAGAGATCTCAGATTGAAAGGTTCAAAATAGACGAAGAACAGGAGAATAGAAAGCCAATAGGGCATATTCGGAAGGATTCGCAAAACAAGTAGAAATAGTGTACAAAATAACAATTCTTAAGGGCGAGTGTGAGGACAACTTGTGAGCCGAGCTTTCAAGTTAATCGTTTGGTGTAAAACAAATCTAAAGTATTAAATCCAACATTGTGAGGTCTGCGTTTATTAACCAAACGGGATGGCGCAGGCTGTTTGTCTGCAGCCCGCATTCGACAGGTCCAGGCTTGATTTCCGTGGTCGGCCTACCGGACCCATGGGATTATTCAGGGGTTTTCTCGGTTTGCCAGGTGAATACTGGGTGGTTTAATAACATCCCCAAATTTCCTGTCCCTCCATTTCATCCCCATTATTATTTCCTATCATCTCTCATCTGGTGGTCCCTTTCAGGATGCAACTGTCGCCAGGAGTTTCGGTGCTACATATATGCTCGGTAAAGACTTCCTCCTTCGGTAGAACGGCTTGCGGTCTCCAGGGCGACCTAGTCGGTCATTTCGGGACCACGACGAGTGGGATACCTACCCAGAGAGTTTCTCAATGGTAAACATTAGGGGCCTTGTCGTGACTTCTTGGGTCGGTCGTTCTCTGTCCTCTGTAGCACCATCCCGCCTCCCAGGAGTGCCCCACTTGGAGCATAGGTACAATAGATCATGACTGGTCGCAGTACCGAATCCTCTCGCTACCGTAATCTAACCCAATGTGTTCATTAACAGTGTGTATATAGATGTCTCTTTGAAGAAACAAGCGAGAATGGAGTACGAAGACAAATGAAATGCAAAATGTGCGATAAAACTTCATGACGCAAAGGAAATGTGGACAGCAGCAAATTGTTTATTTAAAAGGGAAAATGACCCAGAGAAGTGGTGTGCTCTATTTAAGTCATTTTTAGGTCAAGATACAATAATCAATAACAGTAGAATTTATTTCAAAGTTGGCCATGATATTATTGATAATTATGAGGATAGGGAACATTGTGCAGCACTTCAACAATTAAAAACTGATAAAGTAAGTGATACGGAAGGTATTCCAGGAGAATTTTGCAAGGCCTGGGCAAAAGATGAAACTAGGAGAAAAATAATTATAACACTATTAAATTGGATACTCTAGAATTGAAAAACTGAAAAATAGGAAGCATACATAAAGAAAAACGAGATAAAAAGACAATCCGGTTAACTATGGTGGTAAAAGTTTACTTTCTATGTCATGTAAGATCTTTACCTGGTTAGAGGTTTTGGTAGGAAAAGAAAGTATAGAATTTTTAAGCCGGATTCAGAGTGGGCATAAGGTAAGGTAGGCATGAGATTATATATTCATTATTAACACAAGTGTGGACAATTACTTGAACAATGAGAGAGGTAGGGTTTACGTGACGTTTATTGATTCAGAGAAGGCGTTTGATACCATATAGCAATTATGTATAAAATTAAAACGCAAAGGGGTTAACAATGCATGTATGGAAATACTGCGTATGATTTAGCATGAGAGCAAAAGAATGAGTTCTATGTAAATGGCCGGATAATAAAGTAAATGAATGCAGAGTAATACAGATGTGGGTTAGTCCAATATTATTAAGCTTTATATTGATAACGTTCTAGAGGAGATTCAAACATATAGGATCCACTCACCATTTAAAAGTAATGTAGAAATTCAAGGACTGTTTTAATACATGAGTCCCTAATCAGATCTATATAATGTGGATTGCCAATTAAAGCAATAAGTTATATATGTGAAAATGGGGTACATGAAAAAAGGAAGTAAATGAAATTACAATGAATGAAATGAGTTTACTAGAAGTGAATTCAAAATATATTATGTGTTTTAAATTGGGAAATCAATTAATATGAAGCTTAGCCATTTAGGAACCAAAATAAGTTCTAATGAATATTAAGGGAACAGAAGAAAATGGCCGTAGTTAAAGGTAGAACAGCCACGAATGTTACAAAATCATGTGTACATAAAATTAACGGACATAGTTGTAAAATGACTTGTAAGAGTTTATATAACTAAATTAGGAAATAAAAATGCTATATGGGGGTAAGGCATGGAGAGAAGACAAAGCTTGGAAACTGGTGGACAAGTTTAATAGATGCTTTTGCAAATTCGGAAATAGGACCGCCGAATGGGGCAGCAGAGGTACCAAAATTATTACTAGAGCTATGAAATATACCGAATTTCAAATTTAGAAGATACTAATATCATCAAAAGCTGTTTCCACATTCGAAGGAAAAGCAAATAGAAAGGTCATGGTATGAAAAATGCAGGGATCACACCAGAGACTTTTGGAAAGAATCACAATTAAAAATCAGATATCCTTCGCAATATAAGCGGAAAACATTCCTTGAGGCTATACACTCTCAGCAGTGGGCAGTTCAGTGATTCTCGTGAGCAAAAATAGGAATCAGAATCATGAAAGGCACAAGTCATAACGAACATATAGGACAATGAGCTGAAGTGAAAACTGATTATTATTATCCTATTATTATTATCCTATCGACGTAAAAACTGATGGAAGGTACAAACTGAGCAAGAAGAATGGAAATGCTGTACAGGGGAATATTAATCAGAATTTGGATTTTAAAAATTTAAAAAATATAAAAAATGTAGGAAATTTTTATTTTTAGGGAAATGGATAAGAACCACTAAAATTAAAATTTTACGTAGTCACACGTGGAAGAATATTATAATAAACAAAATAAATAAAACAAAGAAATAATAGTAAGCAATAGGGAGATCTCCAATACGCAAAAGGAAATCATAAATTAGGTGAACTGTGACCATAAATGAATACATATAATTAATCAATTAGTAGGACAGATATCTCATAAATAAAGTTAATGTAAACGAGTCCTTAATTATATTACATACATTTAATCATGTAATTGTGCAAAATTAGAATTAAATTATCTCTTCTTCTTCCCTTTCTTCGTTCCTTCCTTCCTTCATTGATTGATTGGTCCATTCATTCATTCATTCAATAGTTTAATCAAATGTGGTCATTCCATACCGCAGAGGCTGGGCTAGTCGTTGACAAGGTAATGGTGTCTGATTAGTAGTATAGCATTAATTACACTCACATTGCATACCGATCAGCTTTAACACACCCCCGCCACAGCTACAATGCCTCACTGAGAGCAACAGGTATTATATTGCACGAATATCAAGGAGCACGGTGTGTTCGATAGCGGAGTCCTGCTTCTCGTGTTCACTTGCTTTGGGGTTTAAAGACTCATTAAATAGGGTGAGAGTCACGCCCAGAGTTACTAAAACTTCAAGTTATTTCCGGTCCGTTATGCCTGGTATAATGGAGATGTATGTTCCAAACGGTTCGTCTACTGATGTGGTAAGTATCTTCAGTGGCACGATCAAAGTTTCCTCAAAAGCTACTCTCGATATAAATATAACGACACTCACACTTAGCGCAGACTTGTGCGCCAAATTACCATCTCATAAAAGCACCCTAGTTAGAACTTTGGAAGATGTTGACCTTCCTATACGCCGATGTGCGGGCACCTGATATCACAACGGAGCTAATCCATACAGCAGCTAAAGTTGAGCTCCACATAGTCATTCCAAGCTGCTTGGCGTCAATATTTCACCCCAAATTAAAATTTTCACCAGAGTTAATAGGTTTTTCATCCTTTCCTCCATCCCGAGAAACTCTACAATTATTTCCTAAGCCAATTTATCATAAAAAGCTCATACCTTCCAAAGAATTCTGAATAAAAGTCCCTACCTGCGGTTAAACTCTTAACGGCTGGGCACGCAAAAATCGTCTGGCAGCGAAAAGTTCTCCAAAGAGTCTTCGACCGCCCTACTGAATATGTGCACCGCGGTAGTAGGCGAAATGTAACACCAGGACATGCAGCCCGAACGAAGTTGTATAGGAGTAGTAAGCTCGGTGTCTATTGCGAAACATGGTACTCCTGAAATATCAATAAGATTCGCTTTCACTGCGAGTCAGAAAATGGTGCCAAACTGTTCCTGAGGATTAGATTAATGAGTTTAAGCAATTATATAAAATTGTTGCAAACGCAAACCCTATTCTTTATTACTATCGTAATCTTGCGTACAAGGACACTTGAGGAAAGAACAATAGATATTGTCAGCCACAATTCCAAATATAGTTAAATTGTGAAAGTAATTATCCAATAAGTACTAGCTAAAGTTTTTTACACAGCATTGCGAAAGGTGCATATAGTAACACTAAGCTCATACGTACACTATAAATTAAAGGTAGAAATCCTCTTTCGAAACACGCTAATTGAAAATCCTAGATTTTCAAGACGCGACGAAATGGAAACAAGTCTATTACAGATTCTCGAGCTTTAAGGCGTCTCACCAAAGCTCGCGCAGCTTAACACGGCAGGTAAGCCGAAAACCTCTTATCATTTATAATCACCATGAAATCTTCAAATATAAGGAAAAAGTCGCTTATGGGTGCAAGTTGTGTCTTACACATCAGTTACAGCATTAGAGGGACATTAGGGACATTGACAGAAGTTCTCCTCTAATTAACTTTCACCCATAGTATATTTTGTACAATTTTATTTTACTACTTTCTAAGTTCCTTTTTTCCACAACTTACTACGTACAGTTCAGCATAACGAGTAGTAGTATTATAAGTCTGAGAATGGTAGATACCAGTAATGAATATAGTAATGCAAAATTATCAAATAAAAATGTTAAATTTTCTGTTGAATTCTTTTTGGATATTAGTTTGCGTAAGGGAAATAAGTTTATAACAAAAATATAAACGATTTTTTTTAATATTTGGTTTCGATACGATCACACGAGAAGACCAATATTATTATTCCACTCTTGTCAATATTGTAAAAATAGACTGGCTTAAGGCCAACAAATCATCTGTTACAAAATCCTATCAAAAACATATTACACATTAGAAGAAACTTCCATTTTTAGAGTTTATTTTATGAAACCTTAAGCACTCTGCGGAATGCCAAAAATAAGATATATTTTCCTCGTATCTTCACTTTAGTTTTCTTACATTAGTTTGATGTTTTGGTGAACCAGCATCATCTATGAACCTGAAATAGTTTTCACAACTGAGAATTTCAACGCTGTTGGCAGTCCGGTAAACGTACGAGTATACTGAACCGAAATAGGGGAACACATTTGCAAATTGAACATCTGTATTGCCAGTGTTTCTTACAAATTATGATGCTTAATCTTAAATTCCATTCAATGAATGTAGAGATCAAGTAGGTATATTAAAAGGTAATAAGTGGATTTTGAAAAGATGATCATATGTTGGAAGGATTACTGATAAAGTTTATAATCAGATATCGCAACAAATCAGATTTAACACCATGAAGTGCACTATCTGATGCTTACACTATCGTCACCATTTTCTTCTTCCTCTACTTCTTCCTTCACTGATTAGGTCTTTGTCTGTTCGATCTCATATCTGTTCATCCAAGCGCTCCTTCCGATCATTATACATAATTCTTTGTTTCTACCTAATCGTTTGTTGTTTTTACGCAATCCAAGTCTCGAACTGTGATTGCGTCCGGCTTACTCATGTGAGATTGCTGAGAAAGATCTTTTTACGCGTTCCCAGTCCGACGTACAACCCTGAACCTGTGGATTAAAGGTTCACTCATCAAAATCTCAATTTCATAAATTCTTCAGTTAGAAAGATTGGCAGAAACGATTAATTAAAGATAATCATATAACAATATAATTATCTTCTATCTCGAAATCAGTTTTCTAGCAATCCGAAGATCTAGCAAAATATTAAACATAAATTCACTAAGATTTAATCACAACGAGTATTTTCCGTAAAACAGCTTAGTGTTGCTTCAAAATAAATATAGAGAATACGAAAATATTCCCATCAAGTTCACAATTAGATATGATACAACTGTTATAATATCCAAGCAATGGTATTGCTTTGTCAATCATAATGTAATGAACCTCGCTATATTCCTCTCACTAACTGTAAAATACCCTTAAACTATCCAGGAAAAGTATCGTGTGAATCCAAAGAGATGCGGTAATCTGAATAGTTATCCTGTGGAACCTCATTTTATCCCAAAATGTACCACATCTGACTGAATAACAGAAATTGACAGAATATATTTATCAATGAAAGTAGAATTTTACATTTGGGCAACCCTCAGTTCATTTGAGCATAGCTATATTTATTTCATTCTGTGGCTGTACAAAATAAATAGCTATAGGCAATTTTAAGGTTTGAAACCAAGGCACACAGTATTTTCTTACATTTTTAGCTCCCTTAAACTTCTATAATGATATCTGGGGTTTGGGAAACTACTAAGAGTTTTGCAATAGGTTGAACTGTAGATTTGGGCTTTCTTTTTAGCATGATTTTGGCCATGAAATTCCCTTACTTTTCTTTACAGTTCATATGTTCTGCTTAAAAAAGTTTAAGAACATGGGAATTGAGTACGCCTGTGTTGAAAAGCTGGAAAGCTCAGCAGTGACTAGTGGAATAGGCAAACAAAATTTACCACCATCTAGAGAGCATAAGAATAATAATCGTAAGCGGCCTATAATACAACAGGAACACATTCATCTACCACATGAATAGTCTAGCCTCGTGCCTCGTGCCGCTTAACTACCATATGCACTTCTGAGATCTATTGGTCATTATCGTGCACGATATAAGCTGCATGCTGGTTGATGGGGAAGCATAAATATATGGTAGTTCACGATGATCTCCTAAATAGTCCATCTACCTTACATTGGGCTACGCTGGGGTCCCAGAATTGTTGCCACCATCGCATCTTGTTGGTAGCCATTATGTTTCTCAGATAACGTTAGAGCCGTTAATATCAACATTCCTTACAGACACATTCTCTTGAGAGGAACAGTTAGTTCCTTAATTAACAAGATCACTTTCCCTAATATGGTTGGTTAGTTACGCACACTCCCCACACGGCAACCTTGGCCTTCGGGGTAACCTTGCCCCACCACGTGATGACCGGACCCATTTCTTAGGTGGAGGCACCAAGAGGGCGGGCCCGTTACCGCCAATGGTAGGGTGATAGTGAAGATGACGGTGACGCGACAGGACCTACGGCTTATATCGTGGACTCGAACCAATATGGGCATAGGGGACACCTCACATGTGCTAGACAAAGGTGAAGGCGTGGATAGTATCGAGATAAAATCGCCACCCCAGAACCGGGAATCGAACTCGAGATCTTTTGCACAGTAGCCGCGAAAGAAATAACTGCGCTACCACGGCGCCCCCAACATAGTTGACGAGAGTTATCAATTTCAGCTTTTATAATCATATGATTACGTAACAGAGTTAATGCAATCTGGAGTGCATATGAATTTTATCAACAAATATGTAGGTCGATATATTATTTTAAATAAACAAAGAGCTCATAGAAAATAAACAGCCCGTGCCGCATGACTGTGTTTATCGCTTTCTTTCTTTTTTTTTGGGGGGGGGGGGAATTTACGTCCTCCAACGTTAAGCCATATCGGACGGTGAATGAATGGGTGAAATGATGCTCAAATGAGTGCGGGGTCCAAGGAGCTTAGAGTTACCCGACATTTGCCTTGAAGGATAAGGGAAAACCCCGGGAAAACTTTATCCGGGTAACTCACCCTGACCGAGATTTGAACTCGGGACCTCTTTAACTCTATCATTACATGATGCTAATATCTATGAGGACGACATTAATCAGTCAGATGAAATGGGGAGCGCAAGAATGTATGGAGCAAGGTTTGTTATTTTACTAGTTGTATACTTTGTCAAACCAAGGGTTACAGATAATGACTATAATTACAGCTATGGAACTGGACACGTTCGCATAATATCAACCAGAGGGATGTATAAGCGTCTGGGCATCCTTTCATCATGCCGTCCGCGTCCAGAGAGAGAGAGCTGACAAGGTGGGCGGAGTGGGTTGCTATGGCGTCGTACAGAGCGCGAGTTCTTTCCCAGAACTGGTCGATGATATAGGGTATGCCTGCGGTTTGTTGTTTCATGGGAATTTGCTACCCACTCTGAAAACAACCTGAGGGGGATTGTTGTGAACGTGCTCCGGCTATATGTAACATAGTGATCTCCACCCCTCTTCTAAACCCATTATCCGATCTGAGCATAAGCTTGCTTGTTGCACACAGAAACATTTTGTAACAGTTTTTCAATTAATAATTTCTTGAAACTATCTGGATTTTTAGTACTATATTGGAATCAACTTGCTCTACTATGTTTTTGGTTCTAATGCAGGGATGTCATATCACGTTGAATCTTCAAGAGATTGCATCCTCAGACATACGTTATTTACGTGTTACTTTGGTTATTATATATTATAATGTATTTTATATTATTAGTACTACAATATTAATATTGTTATTAGTCAAAGCATATAAAAATAGTTTTCTGCAAGATTCATTCATCTGTGACCCTTCAAGATCGCTTATATCTTATTTGTAATTTTTTATTAAAGCTACACCATCATTTCAACATATTGGAGGATATAACTTGATTTTAAGTTACTTAATAAGAACCAGTTTTACTTGTTAATGGCTCTAAGGAAAGACACAAAACCAGCATTAAAGAAAAGGAAATTTTGTGACAAGTACTATCAGGAAATTGGCAGAAATCGTAAAGCTTTATGTTCACAAGCACTAAATTAACACAATTATACTTCTGATTTTTAGGAAAAGTAAATCAATATATTGATACGTATGTCAGTTTAGGAAGAATAAAAACGTTTTAAAAACAATTTACCATTTTTCGGAATAGGCCTGTTCAAATTCTCAGCCCTTAAACTCCTTCTCCTTCAGTTCATTTCTTAATTTTCCCGTTTAGATCAACATTTAATTATAATTAGATCATGCCTTACACTTATCATTATAAATAGTTTACGTCTTCCCCAGTCCACTAATCATATGACATACGATTTTTATTTACGGGTCAACTTGAAAAATAAGGTATGCAAAACTAATCCCCACATAATAGAATTAAAACGAAGTATCCGCACAAAAATTAACGCCATTTCTGAAACTAAACTAATGCGTGCGAATTGAAATTTATTCTCAATCATAACATGCCGTAGATGTACGGCATTTCCCACATCTCCTTTCATAAAATTTTCATTGCGTTTACTCTGATAGCTGTTAATGTGATTTGAGGTTTGATTAAACGTCCACGCATGTGTGACCACGCCGACCGTGCATCTGTCATACAGGTTTTGCAGTATACTTACGTAAGCTTATGTTATAAAGAAGGTGAAGGAAGAAGCAATATGTCGGACATTAAGATATTTTAACAAGTTGACCTATGTAACATTTAGACCTTGAAAAGAGGACATCCTGAACAAATGGACAATTCTACTTTACGAATATGTCATGTGGCAATATGCTCCTTCTGTGAAACTTATGAAGATATCAGGTAATTCTAAGGTGTTTATATTCGCCCTTACTTCTACAAAGCGATTTACACGAGTAAAAGGGAGACGATAGAGCTGGTGAAGTTACTTGAAAACGTGCTGTCAAGCGAGTAAGACGTATAACAAGATAAAAAAGAAATTGTAGTATGGTATATCATCTTCCAGCCATCATTTACTTAAAGAAAACACAGACTCTGAGCGAAAACTGTTATTAATTACAGTTTTGAAAAGGGCTATGTATAGCTTAATGCAATACATTCACACAGCTTTATCCAGAAATTACACATTCACATACTTTATTTATTACATATTATAGTTATTTCATCTGAAAAAGCGGCATTTTTATTCAAAAAGGTTACCTGTAGTATATTATTTACATTTTCTACTACACATTTAGTAGCCAGGAACACCATCCAAACATTTGATTCACAGAACTCATAAAAATACATTATTAGAAAACCTCCATTTGTGCATATGTGTGCTCGAGTGCTTGTGTGTGTGTGTGCGTGTGCGCGCGCGCGCACGTGGAGATACGGAACTCAAAAGGAAATGTCCTTAAATACCAGACTTGTGTTTAAGTTCAACATCTTCCAAGGATGTGGCGTCAAGTTTGTTTAGCTGTGTCCCCTGATCAATCCATACTTTCCATAAAGCATATTTAGAATATCTGGATTTTTGAAGAAATTGGCATTGGCGTGACATATTTTCACGACAAATAAAAAGCTTGTTTGAATTTCCTTAACGTTTCCTCAGAAATTCTTCATTGTAAATTAAATTTGCTTGACTGTTAAACCGTGAGTATTAGAAAAAGAATCTTACTACTAAATATTAATGAAATAGGCAACTAATGTAAACTACATATTAAACATCGCCGGGTATTATTTTATGCTTTGTAGGTGAAGGAGTAGCACATCATGAAGCATTTTGAAGAAAAACCTGTGACACACGTATAAAAGTCACCTCATCTAGCAAGTCAATGTCATTGATTTTGGCCGTAGAGTTATTATGGATATTGAGATCCCTGAATTTCTTGGAGATTGTTATCATGAGTGATGAAAGCTCATACATTTTTCTGGATTCCATATGGTCACTAACAAACACATTTGGGTGTATAAGGTAGTTGATCTTTATTGGGCCCGTTTTTCTCCCAATCAGACTTAAGACCTCAATATCTGGAATTCTTGCAAGGCAAGTTTCAGCATTTTCTCTATGGGGTACGACTGGCGGTAAAACACTGGTTCGAACAAAATGGTGCATCAACTCACTGTTATGAACCTGTACGGATCTATTTGAATCAGTTGTATCCTGGACGCTGGATTGCTCAACTTCGCTCATGATCTCCTGTACGTATATTTTGGGGGTCACATCAAGGATATTGAGTTTTAAATAGATCCCTTCAATGAAGAATTATTACATCCAAGATCATATAATTATTTGTCTACGAAGAGGCTCAGATGTTTGGACCGTTGTAAGAATCAAGTGGGAAATGATTTGGAAAACCTATTCTAGGAACGAAGTCAGCATAACGGTGTCATTTAATGATGATAATAATAACAATGAAAATAATAGCATAATAATCAAATATAACAGTAATAAAATAATTATAACTATAATACAGATGATAATAATAGAAATATCAATATAATCATAATATTAGTACCAATAGATAGTAATATAAATGCAACTAATAAAATTAAAAATATTAATGATAATCACAATGATTATGAGGATAAAAATTACAGATAAAAATAATAATTAATAATAGAAATATATTTTTGTTAATATTATATTCTGACTTTGTGGGTTCGTAGAATTAAAGGTCCGTAGATATTCAAACTTTCTTTATTTCCATAGAAATACATTCCGTTCTATTCTCACAGTAGTCGCATTACATCACATACACATCACCCGCCTCGTTAGCGTGGTGTTAGAGTGTCTGCCTCACGTTCAAGAGTTGCCGAATTGGAATCTCGTTCAGGGCGAGTCACCTAGATACGGTTTTTCCGGGGTTTCCCCTTATCCAGAAAGACGAATGTCGGGTAACTCTAGGCTCTATGGACCTCGGAGTCATTGGAGCATCATTTCACCCATTCCATAAAGTCCGATATGACTTAACGTTGGATGACGTAAAATAAAACAAATAAAAAACAAACATACACTTTCGCAATCTACCAAGGTCAATTACAATATCAAACAGCGTTCTGATTACATCTGCTCTCGTTACATCAAGAACACTTTACAGCTGTTTATTTCTGTTTACGACTGACTCTTGGCGAGTCGTCGCTCCCTTAAATTCCTCATTGATAATTCTAGATATTTTCGGAATAAACAAGAAATCGAATTATTAATTTTTAGATGAGTCGTATTTATTACACATCTGCTTCACTTTCGTACCTATTTTGAGGACATGTTTCGCAAATCATCGTTTGCATCCACGGCTCTTATGCGACTAAAGCTTGATCCAGCAGTGTGGGTAATTCTGGGGTGTTCTATACAACAAACAAGTAATCGCTAGAATGTTCCATACGGGAAACTTTACCTGTGCCGGCAAGTCCTTTTTCTCGCACTATGTTTATCTGTTCCGGCATACTCCTTATATTCGCGCTACCCATTAGCTCCTTTGTATGCGCAAGCCGCGCTATCGAGATCGGGTTCACGACACGGCTCCCTCCTCAAGGTTGGTCGTCCCAAACAGCACCATCGTAGCGGGCCAGACGATCCAAGTGTACCACCAACATCTTACCTCGAGGCACCTTCTGAATGCGGTAGACCACGTCGTTAATCCTCTTCACCACCCCGTACGGCCCTTGCCACAGCCGCTGAAGCTTCGGGCAGCGTCCCTTGGTCCGAGTAGCGCTATACAACCAGACCAGGTCATCTTGCTGGAACCCTTTGCTGTTGGCTTGCCTGTCGTATCAAGTCTTTGTGCGGCCGCTCGCGTTCTGGATGTTCCGACGTGTCATTTCAGGCATGTCATGGAGCTGGTCCACCAGGTTCTCCACATACTCGATTACTGGCTGTTTTGCGTCCGGGGGGCTTCCAAAAGCCAGATCATCACAGGGGAGACGTAACTCTCGGCCGAACATTGAGCTGGCTGGCGT
The DNA here is from genome assembly GCA_030765055.1 of Mantis religiosa. Classification (NCBI taxonomy): domain Eukaryota; kingdom Metazoa; phylum Arthropoda; class Insecta; order Mantodea; family Mantidae; genus Mantis; species Mantis religiosa. The sequence goes on along the minus strand of CM060947.1, from coordinate 161,198,380 downwards.
CATTCCAGTGGTGTCGTGCGTTGACGAGCGGTAGGCCAACAAGAACAGTGGCACCTTGACGTCCAGTCTCGCTGATGGCTGACCACGACCCTCCTCAGGTGTATCTCTAAGGTCTTGATGTACCTTTCGACCATGCCATCCGACTGGGGATGTACAGGTGTTATGCGGGTCCTGTTAACCTCAAGTCTTTCTAGGGTCTCCTTCATTATGTTGGACTCAAAATTGGTGCCCTGGTCGCTGTGGAGATCTAACGGCACCCCAAATCAGCAGAACACTTGCTCCCCGAGGCAGTCTGTGGTTGTCTTCGCCACCTGATTAGGGATGGCATACACCTCCGGCCACTTGGTGAATTAGTCCACGACCACCATCAGGTACTGGTTGCTTCAGTCGGACACTGGGAATGGTCCAGGTATGTCGACGGCGATCCGTTCGAATGGCGCTCTGACATTGTACTGCTGCATGCGACCCCGGCTCCTAGTCTGGGGGCCGCGACTCACCGCGCACACGTGACACTGACGGCACCATCTCTTAGCGTCTGCTCGGAGCCTCAGCTAGTAGTAGCGCTGTCGGAGTTTGTCGATTGTTCGCTTTGCTCCCAGGTGTCCTCCTGATGTACCGACGTGCACCTCCTCCTAGACCTCCAGGACCTTACTGTTCTCCCTGCGTCTTCCCATTGGGCGATTCCCATACCTTGAACAGCACGCTCTCTCTTGTCTTCATTGAGTCCCATTGGGCCCAGTACCCTCGGTGCGGTGTCCTCCCAGGTTGGTCTTGTCCCTGCCTACACTTCTATCAGGAGTGGCCCCATTTCGGCGTCCGCCAGCTGCTCCCTACTCTGGCCTGCGCTATCCCAGCCATCCGCAGGCACTGCCGTGACCACTCTGAGAGCTGCCGCACGCTCCTTCTCTTCCACTCTTGTGCACTGACCGCACGCTTCTGGGCAGGGTCTTCGGGACATGGCGTCTGCATTACCGTAGCTCTTCCCACTACGATGTTCAAAGGTGAAGTCGTACTCCTACAGTCTCTGCACCCAACGGGCTGTCTGGCCTTCCAAGTTTCTAAAACTGAGTAGCCAGGTTAGGGCGGAGTGGCCATTCCTCAGGTGGACGGCTGACCGTACAGTTACTTGTGGAGGTGTTCCAAGGTTTTACCACCGCCAGTAGTTCTCGCCGGGTGACACAGTAGTTCTCTACCTTGGCTGAAGACCCGCTGGTATCGTCTCAGCAGTTGACGAATCTTCTCGAGCTGTTCTGCGGTCATGTAGTCGGCCGCCCTCTCCAATAAGCCTTCCATCCGGGGCTCCAGGTGTTGCGTCGACGGCGGCTCCTATGTCTTGTCGAATTCGGTTATGCTGTCCACGGGCTAGCACGTCCCCAGCTCCGTTCCGGCCTGGACGACGTGGTCGATGTGCGCTAGGTTAACAAGCCTCACTTGCACCTCCTCCCGGAACTGCAACAATTTTCTAGCTACACATAGTCCGTGCACAGGAGTCTTCTGGTCCAACATCTTGTTCTACGTTTGCTGTCCTTCCAGTCGCGCAGTCATCACCACCTCCTTTCTCGCGGGGACAACCAGGGTTCCTTCAAGATGACCCTGCAGATTGCAAGGCGTTCTTCGGGTTGCCGGAGCATGATCTCTTCTCCATTGAGCCGTAGGACCTTCTTGCCGATGTCAACCGTCACCTCGTGGCTCCTGAGGGCATCCAATCCCAGTATCCCCTCCTCAGCCAACTTCGCAAACGACACCCACAGACGGAAGGCACTCCGACCCAAGTTCAACTTCAATAGGGCCTCCTTCTCCACAGGCAAGGTGTCAGCCGATGCCGTCACAGGCTGGTATGGTCGGCTCGGCTTACTCGTCGGCAAACCCTTGGCCACATCAGGTCTGATAATGGTCACGGCTGCCCCAGTGTCCACCAGCAAGCGGCACGGCTTCCCTCTCACCCAACCGTCCGTGATGAGGATAACGGATGCTCCTTGTTCTGGAAGTCGGGGTGGCTGGTCAACCTTGGCCGCCTCCATCATTAATGCTGCCATTAACGCCTCGTGGATGGTTTTGTAGTCGCCGAGCATTAGGCGCTGACGAATCTTCGTATCTCGTACCCCGTCAACAAATGTGTAGGCAGCTTCCCGGGATACGAACTCTGGTGGGACGTCGACTAAGGCTTTGCTAGCCACAAGCTCAATTGCCAGGACGAACTGCTGCAGCGTCTCCCCTGGCTGCTGTGACCTTGACTTCAGCTGGCTGCGGTAGGCTGTGGTGGTTTCCAAAGCGCTTCTCCAGGGCCTCCCAGATGTCCTTGGGCACCGCCGCTGTTTAGACCGTTTAGGACTGCTGCGGCCCGTCCCTGGAAGCTGGCTATTAGCTGTGCGATCTCTTCCTCTAGTGACCACTTTTTGTGCTTGGTCACTGTGTCGAACTTGCGCTGGAAAACTTCGAAAGTTGTCGGCCTTCTTATTTAGGAGGCTTGACGCGCGCAGATGTTGTGTTGCGTCCCGGCGTGTCGGCCTTCAAGTCCTTCAACCTCCTGCCGACATATTCCTCTACCATGGCGTTCGAGGTCTTTGTGTTGCTGTCGGCCTTACCCTCCAGATCGTTTACGTGATTTGCCAGGTCTTCGACGCGCTCGTCCACTTGACCTATACGCTTGCACAGCTTCGTGACGTCCTCCTTCATGCCTGCCAGCTGTTCCTGAAATTTAGCGGAGAGGGCCTCTTTCGCAGCCTTCATTTTTGTGACGAGGCTGTCGTTCGTCATCCTCATTTCCTTCAGTTCCGCGGCCAGCTTGTTGTTTGCCGTTTCCGTCTTCGCTGTTAATTCGGCCTGCAGTTCTTCCATCTTCTCGGTAATGTTGTCGTTAGCCGTCTTCATTTGTTTCAGCTCTGCAGCCAGGTTGTTATTTGCCGCTTCTGTTTTCGCAGCGAAGTTGTCATTCCTCCTCTTCATTTCTTCAGTTCCGCTAAAATCTTTACCAATGCTGCCTCCACAGTGATATGCCTCACTCCTGACACCAGTTGTGACTTTGTGGGTTCGGAGAATTAAAAGTCCGAGTTGCAGATTTCCAAATTTTCTTTATTTCCGTAGAAATACATTCCATTCTGTTCTTACTGTAGTCGCATTACATCACATACACAGTCGCAATCTACCAAGGTCAATTACAATATCAAACAGCGTTCTGATTACGTCTGCTCTCGTTACATCAACAACACTTTACAGCTGTTTACTTCTGATTACGACTGACTCATGGCGAGTCATCGCTCCCTTAAATACCTTATTGATATTTCTAATTCTTTCCGAAATGAACAAGAAATCGAATGTTCTATACAACAAACAAGATATCGCTAGAATTTTCCATACGGGAAACCTTACCTGTGCCGGCAAGTCCTTTATCTCGCACTATGTTTATCTGTTCCGGCATACTCCCTATATCCGCGCTGCCTATCAGCTCCGTTGTGCACGCAAGCCGCACCATTGCGATCTGGTTCGCGACAATATTATAAAAACAATAACACAGTAAGAAAAGAACAAATGGAAATGAAACATTACGTATCATCATTTTTGCATGGAACTATAGTCCGTAATGCTAAATGATAGCAGCTTAAAGAGAAGTGACTATATTCTCTTGAAAATAAAATAATTATCCTCTAACTGAGGTGGAAAAAATGTCTAAGAAGTTTTCGAATTGTGCATTGTTCTGGTGTATTATCACGGAGTACACGGGCTGGTTCAATCCTAGGAACTCGTTCCCGTCCCTTGAGCAAAACCAACTGCGCTCACGTCACTAACCCGCAAGGATCTACAATTTTTTTAGAGAAGAAGGAATATCTGCTTACGTGATGAGCGGGATAGCTCAGGCGGTTTCGTCTGTGGCTCACATTCGGGAGCCCCGGGTTTGATTCGCGTAGTCGACCTACCTGGGCCATGGGCTTTTTGGGGTTTTCCCGGGTTGCTAGGCGACTGCTGCATAGGTTAATTACATCCCCCGAATTTCCTGTACCTCCATTTCATCTCCATTGTCATTTTAAATCATCTCACATTTGGTGATCTCTATCGTAGTAGAAGTGTCGGCTGGAGTCTCAGCAATGCATGGCGGGATTATATGCTTTGATTATATTTCTTCCTCCGGTAGGTCGGCTGCCGGTATCCGCGCCTCTACTGGGACCATTTCGGGACTGCCAGTCATGGACCTTTGGTGTTCGGCTGCTGGGCTCGTTGCCGTTCCGTAGTAGGAGAGCGTGTCCGTTGTCCTGATCTGTCGGGGGAAGTACCTATCCAAGTAAACTGTATGGATCCTGCCCTTGCACTGTCGTGGCTCCTTGGGTCGGCCGTCCTCCGTCTCCTCCTGCCTCATCCTCCCTCCCGGGAGTGCTCCACTTTGTACAGGCACCACAGACCCAGCATGGTGGTCTACGTACCGAATCCCCTCCGTAGTGAAATCCTAATCGTAATCCTAACTCTGTTTACGTGAAAGTTGGGCAGTTGGATCACTTGAAATATATAAGAAGTAAAACATTCCGCAGTATTCATTGTTATTTGTTTCAATTTTCAAATATATAAGTTTTTCAAATGAAAAGTACTCCTGTAAATTTTTCTCTTCGCCATGCAATGAAAATGGAATTGTAAAGCTTTCACATAGCACCAGTTTTAAGACATTTGACTATCCGTTATTAAAGCTCCTTCTATTCCACATTCCTTGACACTTTAAAGGAAATTATGATATAGTTTCTGTAAACGTTTATCTCGACTAACACGAACTAGACAGAGGTATGAGCACTTGCAAGAATACTTTGTATGAGAATAAAGGCAATCATGTCAGTACAGCATCACATATTTTTATGTAGGGGTGATTTAAAACTGAACAAGAAGTGCTTAGTTGCAACTCCATATGGGAAGTGTACTCAATTTTTATTCCTTCTAACAACTTAATAATGAAAGATAGAAAGCCCTACAAAATATAAAAAATATCGCAAGCTTTTTAGATCTCTCTCTCTCTCTCTCTCTCTCTCTCTCTCTCTCTCTCTCTCTCTCTCTCTCTCTCTCTCTCTCTCTCTCTCTCTCTCTCTCTCTCTCTCTCTCTCTCTCTCTCTCTCTCTCTCTCTCTCTCTCTCTCACACACACACACACACAATCTTCCCTTTTAAATTGCATCTTGTTTTAGTTTACCTGACACCTATATTTGGAAGGTAGAGTAAATGTTGCTTCCATTTTAAAAATAGGTATACATGTTTTCAGGCAATACATGTTTTAGTTCCTCTGAATTCAGAAAATCCGCCTTAGAAATGTTATCTGTATGTATATGCCAGCGAGAAGGAAGGAGAAAACAGCATAACCAATTTTAGAGAGGATGGTGTTTATAGATACGGGTTTTCGTTCCCTCATGTTGTTCTAAGGTTGGTTCAAGAGGTCAAAATGAGCAGATATATTAGGATATGTTTTGCACATTAATGAAACTTGTATTTATATTTTATTATGCTGAACTAATTTAGGATCTGGTGAGAATTACTTGTGTTACGTGCATGTGTTTCAAATTGAGTCCTATTAGAATATATTGTGAAAAATTTGTATTGTTGATAGAAAATTCTCACGATTGAGAAAAGGAATTTATAATGTATGGGAACTGTTCTACATTGTACACAGTGTTTTCTTACTCAACTATGGCTAGCATACGCAATTGAGGGGTGTATTATGTATCTGTTCTGGCTTTGAGTTGCTCATCACAGCACTTTTACCCTTCTTTATTTACTCTTTTCTTTTCTTTTCTAGAAGACTACGTTTCCAAACTTCTGAGGCAAGTGGCGATTTCTTTTACATTCCTCGATTAAAAGTGTTTAAAATTTGCTTAGTAAAATATCTTTCCTCTGGCTACGACAAAGTTTGAAACTTGATTTAAATTGCCAAAGTGAATGATCATCATAATAAAACTGCAACTAACTAACTAATTAATTAACAAAACCTTTAAAAGAAAATGTTCAAACCTAAATAAAAATAATCAGTTTAAAGATAAAGGCGAAAATCTGTTTAAATAATCTTATCTTTAATAGCTAAAATATTCACAGTACGACATGTCAAAGACGAACGGTATTTAGAAATTATCTGAACAGTTCCTCCAGCCGTAGTTCTAATTTTTAGTAAATAGTTTCGTCAATATAATTTCTTTACCTATGTTTACGCACAATGATAGATGATATTGCTACTTTAATGTTTTTATTGATTTTCTATTTTCAGATTAAATGCTCTTTACTGCAATTCAATGGATATGCCTTCTGTTTATAACCTAATAGTACGCCACTTAGGGTGGTGAAACAATCTAATGAACCATATATCGAAATCGACGAGGTCGTTTAGGTAAGGAATCTGAATGGGAGGTCTGAGGTTCAAACCACGACAAAACTGCTTATCCAGTCAGGATTATCCTAGGTGTACTGACAGAAGCCGAGGTACAGCCATTTTCAGGGATGATGATGATTCACTTTAAAGAAACACGAAGTTTCTGGTTATCGCAGGATTCCCGATTATTGGGAACGGTATATAGGCATTTTCGATTAATAGTACATGAATTCGATTAAGTTCCGATATGCCTGAATGAACTGGTGGGTAGAGATAGGATCTGGGGCATTCCAAATCTATTTATGCTTTTACTAGCGAATGTTTCATCGTTTTGCAATGTTACATTTTGCTGTTAAATAGTAATTATATTTTAGTTTGTTTTCAGATATTTGAACAATGTTTTATTGTTATTTCAACATTTATTCAGTCTAAATGAACACAAACTAAATTTTAAATTTTAGAAATTATTGAAAATATGAAATGTCTCAGTAAAAATAAAATGTTTCTCTACCCTGTGAGCAAAGAAATGCATACTAAGAGGTATCCTATATAAATTAATTAATAAATAATTAAATAAAGAATGAGCGAATGGGTGAGTGAGTGACTGAGTGACTGGGTGAGTGAGTGAGTGAGTGGGTGGGTGGGTGGGTGGGTTGGTGGGTGAGTGAGTGGGTGGGTGGGTGGGTGAGTGAGTAAGTGAGTGAGTGAGTGAGTGAATGAGTGAGTGAGTGAGTGAGTGAGTGGTTGGGTGCCTCGGTGGGTGGGTGGACGAACGGACGGACGGATGGATGAATAAGTAAAGGAAAACCATTTTTCAGGAAAAGCTCCCCATGTACCTGACGTATGCGCGTCGGCCAATGTCATAGCTCTAAAATGACTCATTTAGAGCTATGAATAGAAAGATTCTATTGTAAAATTTTCCTGCAAATCCTCCAATATGCCTTATATTATTTATTCTATACCGCTGTTTATGAATATACTTTTAGGTAAATTTTAAAAAAGTGTTAAGTGCTATATTTTCTAAAAAAAATGGCTCTAACAATTATGATTAGAATAGCATATATTAAAATATTTTTATGTCATACAATACACATGGCTATTCTGGAAAGTCTGCAAAGTTCTCTTCATCCAGAAGGAATTTGTGTATCAGAATTAAACGCCTGGCGATGAAAGAAAGCGTTTTGCACCAAAAAGATAGCTGCCTTCAATTACATACCATTTATATAAATCAGCTTTTTAGGTATAAACCATTTAACAGATATCTATTACTAATGATTCAAATTTTCAATAATGTATAGTTCTTTAAATTCCTTTAGGTTTTCATGCGATTTTTGCGTCTTGAATGGAATGCTAATTTCCTAAAAGACAGTCTTTACCTCCACTAACTACACCGGGTAGAG
>CM060947.1:161160653-161185653 GCA_030765055.1 Mantis religiosa | reverse complement strand
ACTGGATAAAAAAGGGCTCACCGTAAGTTATGCCTAGAAGACTACACCGACCCGCATGACATCTACCGGCAGATGCTAGTTTGTTGACGTCTATTTTCACCACCATCGATAGAGCAGACATGAAGTGTTGTGACGTCATCTCATACGCTAACTCCACTGGGTGCCTTACAAATTTAAATACAGGAAGACAGCACTAATATTCAAATGATAAAAGCTAATGTTAATGAGTTGGTTTGTTATACATATGCACACTTAGAGCTTGTTTTAGAGAAAACTCCTGTTTTCTACCCTTTTTATTTGGAAAATTGTAAGCGTTCCCTCTTTGACTGTAGTTTAGATTTTAAAATTCTAATATATTACACTAAATGCTATTAAGCATTGATACTCTTGTTTGTTATCACCTAATGACCCAAGACTAATAATCTCATGTATCCTGGTATGAACTTCCAAATTGTGTTATTTACATTCGTCAAGTGCTCCCTATCCGCATAACGGTTATTATTCTATATACCGCATATTTTATATCGAGAAGCTTCAGCAATGCCTCGGGTACCGACCACTCACGGTATTAATTATCTTATAATATGCTTGGAAGAATGCGATCTTATTCTGCAAAATGTAAACTCATTAGTTAAGAGTAACAATAAATATCTACTGTAGTATCGCTTACAGTCTCTGTGTTGTTTAGTTGGATAGGTGGTGGTCTATTCATCTCAAAGTAGCGGGTTCACGCCCAGCTTTAAACGATGATTTTAAGTGTGGTTAAAGCCACATAACATTAGACTTACCAACTGAGCATCACAGAGAGACAGTAAATTAAACTACAGCAGATATTTAGTGATACTCTTACGGTTAGCTAACGAGTTCAACGAGTTCAGATCTTATCAAATAAGATCACACTTTTCAAAGCATTCTGCAATTAACAGAGTCATTATCAATGAACATAATAAAATAGTAATAAAATAATGAATAATAATAATAATAATAATAATAATAATAATAATAATAATAATAATAATAATAATAATAATAATAATAATAATAATAATAATAATAATAATAATAATAATAATAATAATAATAATAATAATAATAATAATAATAATAATAATAATAATAATAATAATAATAATAATAATAATAATAATAATAATAATAATAATAATAATAATAATAATAATAATAATAATAATAATAATAATAATAATAATAATAATAATAATAATAATAATAATAATAATAATAATAATAATAATAATAATAATAATAATAATAATAATAATAATAATAATAATAATAATAATAATAATAATAATAATAATAACAATAATAATAATTATTATTAGTAGTAGTAGTATTATATTATTATTATATTGTTATTAATATTATTATTATTATTGTTGTTGTTGTTGTTGATGATGATGATGATGATGATGATGATGATGATGATGATGATGATGATGATGATGATGATGATGATGATGATGATGATGATGATGATGATGATGATGATGATGATGATGATGATGATGATGATGATGATGATGATGATGATGATGATGATGATGATGATGATGATGATGATGATGTTGATGATGATGATATTTCTGCTGCTGTTTTCCAATACAGTAAAGCAGAAGAATCTAAATTTGAACTCTGAAAAGACATTTTTATCGCTGCAGCGCTTCCCATTGCCGCAATCTGCCAGCTTTTGGTGTTTCGTGAGCCAGGATGTCGTGGTTGAGACCCATTTTGGACATAATAACCCATGGCGCGACAGCCCTTAGAGGGCCAAGGCCTACCAACCCACTTACGTACGACAGAGGTAGGCGATCATCCAGCCGATACGGGGTGGAGATGTGGTCAGCATCCCGGCATCCCCCAGCCGGAACGTTGGTTTTCGTGACCAGGGTCGCTTTACCTACTGTAAGCTCCTCACTTTCCTCACGATGCTGAGTGGGCACCGGTCCTATACCCGGGATATAATATCCGCACCCCATGGGTGCGATCGAACCCGGGCCGCTTTTCGTGGCCAGGGACCAAGGCATGCTGCCTCAGCCCGCTATGCGATGGCGCAGGACCATTTTGGACATAGGTGTTTGTAAATCTATTTGTATATCTATCAGTAAAATCAATGGGAATACATCATAAAAATGACAGCTGAGAGTATAGAAGAAAAGAAAATAATGCACATTCAAATAGAGCCCATTTCTAAATAAGGTTCCAAAACAGGTGTCTTTATTGTGTACACTTGTATTTTGATGTCAATAGTATTCACTAGTGACAGTACCGGCTACTATTGCCGGTGACTATAGTAAACATGATGGGATCTGTAGAAAATTTATAAAAAAGCAAACTCCTGCAATTTAAAATAACCAAAGCCCGATTGCAAAGATTAAAAGTAAACAACAAAATAATGCAAAGGAGAGGTGCCCTATATTTTGAATATTTGCATTGAAGATATTTCTATGATGTGCCAACAATCTTTAACTAACTTAATGAACTAAACCCAATTAATTCTATTTGAAGAAGGATGGCCTACTATTAATGTATCTGAAGTACCAATTGAGAAATTAATTAGAAATTGTAATTCAAACATTTCGGTTCACTTAAGCCAATAGAATCCCATGTTGAATGCCATCACATCAATAGTGATCAATAAAACTGTGAAAGAAACCAACGATTAATTCCGGAGAGGGGTTAAATTAAACACAGTAAACAGATATTATACCTCAAGCGGTGAGGTATTAGTTTACACAAATCTATTTGTAACAGCGGAAGTACTAGTGTCGACATTTTCATAAAGAATTGTAGAAAAAAATAGAACAGTGAAGCGATTTTCTCTGCCTCACGATGCTTCGCCAATTTGAAGCAGTATCTTATGATACCTTAATCGGGAGCAGAGTTCTATCTAGGGTATGCATGGTTGTGTAATAAAAGTAAGGATGGCCTCTGAATTTAAGTTCCAAATGTTTGAATAACATTTTAAGTATTCACTTACATCGAGAAGTGGCCGACTAATGGAAACTAATACATATGTGAATATCAGGAGTTAACGTAGTTGAATCTTATACTACGAGATAACACGTGAATCTATCATTAAGGCAAGAAATGACCCCTTATTCAGCTACATCGTGCCCCATCGGCGACCAGTCCAGACGTGTCTAAGATTCTGCCCACAATGCCCCTCTTAGTTACTAAAATTCTGCTAATTATCTCCACGTTTACTAATGAGTATAAGACCCCCCGCTTCTAAAATGATGTTGCCACTTCATTTCTACATTAATGAAATATTCTGCTTTCCATCCTAAAAATCTCTCTATAAATTTCTAAGAAATCCTCTCAATATTCCAGGTCTTCCAAGCTAGGCTGTCATACCTAATGTGGCAACTTCGGATAGTAACTTTGTCCTCACTAAAGTAACCTACCTATTTCTCCGAACCTTCTGAAACTAGCTTTCGCTAATTACCATATTTAATGGCATTTCACTTTGGGCCGAATTTTATTGAGATTTAACTGTCAAACCTATAGCATATTAACATTTAACACAAATGCACAAGATATTCATATTTAATTTTATTATAATTCTTAGTTTATTTAACTGAGCCACACTTTCTATATCAACGGAAAGGAGAAAATTTAGAACCTCAGAAACTAAAATCTTTAGTTCCGTAGGAGATAGTTATTATTTGTGGCTGAAATACAAATTTATATAAAGAGATTTCAGAATTTTCAATATAACTGAAAGAAGGACACATAACTAACCATTAGTCCGCAAGCTTATAAAAGAGTAACATTGAGTGGGAGCAGATAGGTGTACTTCAATGTTATCCAGTATTTGTATAGCTGAAGAATAATATTCACCAGCTAAAGGCAAGTAGGCGCAAGAGAATTCCAGAAATAGTCGACAAAGTGGTCCTTTTGTCAACTTAAATATTCAGTGAGAGAGAAACTAATTAAATGACCGTTCAAAGCACAGCTGTTCCTAGATCTTTTAATTAACGGCTTAATAAATTACTTCGATAGCCCTATCTGAACGACAGTCACTTGTCTGTTCTTTTCTTTCTTTTATTCTAGAGAATCAACAAGTATTGGAGGTTAAGCGTTGTAAAAGGAAAGTGCAGTGCGTTGCTGCCTAGTATAATCCATTACATAGTACGATTTAATATCAGACTGTGCTCGAGGAACGTCATTTACGTGCAAGCATAGCTTCACCTGTTGCTGCATCATTCCTACCGCAGCAGCTGCCATTTCAAGCTGGCATGTATGAATGTTTTACAAGTTGTGCTATCACACGCATTCATGCTAATTTTAATTTAAAAGTAAAGGATATAATTATATTCTGTATTAGGCTAATTGATTTATAACAAATGACGAGAACAATTACTTTTCTACATTTACTTTCTCCATTCCATATCCGGAGGTACTGTAATCCACCCCAAGGATGACAGAAAATATACACTTAGAGAGGTCCTCATCCATTTATGTCTAGGTGTGTAGGTATATATCATGTATGGAGCTACACTGTGTATTCACAGCATTCCATCGAATAGAAAATTCCATATCTGAATCAGATAAACAATGCTAGACAAGTAGTTTTATAAAAATGTTGTGTAGAATATAGTTTGAGGTATTTAAGATATTTGCATGTACTATATAACTAGTCCAAATATGCATTTTGTGTCAAATTTGTCTTGGTTGCATGTCTACACTTTCCCAAAAAGTGATTGTGGTTGAAAGTCTTCGATACCTATTTAATTTCCATAGCATTAGCCTTTCCTTCTGCCACTTTAAGTGCTTTTTCACACACTATGTAACTAAGCACTTATTAAATAAAACTGTGTTGTGAATAACGCTACGTATATGAAAATGTCACTTTTTAGAGAACACAATATACTGCGTATATATGGAATGTCAGGAACACGGAATTTCATATCAAATTTCACATCAAATTCACGTTTAATCTTCTCTCAGCACGTTTTGCCACTGAAGTAGCAGCTTCATAGCAAAATTTTTAAATTCATGATTATTAAACTATGTTTCGGCCAGTTATTCTATGGTTTTCGATAAAAATATTAATATACAACTGGGCATGTGAGTAGGACAGCATTTAAAGTAAGCTACGAGTATTGAAATTTTAAAACCATAGCTCATTGCGAATAGCAGGCGAAAATTTTGGGTGGACATTTTCCGTTGTATTTAAACTGTAGTTGATATCATTGCCAATTTCTTTCTTAAACTGCAGAGTTATTGATTTCAAGAATAAATTCTCAGATAATCATCAGAATAAAGTAACTAAAGATTCCGTAAGCAATGGTTAAAAACAAATTTTAATTTGTTTCATGAACTCGCTTTAGTTGCACATACAGAGAGCTAAACAGTTGAAAGGAAACAGTTTTCATAAAAGCGAGGAGAAAACTTGTGAAAATAGTACTAACAATATTAATAGATTTTATTATGTGGATATATTTAAGTTTAAATTATAATGGGGCGCATTCTAATGGAAATGTTTCTGTTACTTGGACTTCTATTTGTCATATCGTAACACGGCGAACGAACTAATAAAATTATTGCCCTTATCATCTGAGTATGTGGCATCTTCCACATTATCTGTCATTTTATACAGTGGTAAGTGCAGTCAAGAACAGAATTTATGGTTATCATAACGCTAGTTGCTAAAATACTACATAAATGCTGTTAATGCTAAAAAACAATATACCAAAATTTAAGAAGCAAGTATCTAAAGCTATTGATGTATTTTTCAGAAATTAATGACTATAATTTACTTTCAAGCTTAAAAATATAATAAGACGAAACCAATTTAACTAAAATACCAACGTATGTAATTATCTAATTTTGAAATGATTGCTGCTAAGTGGACACCATTTTCTTAGATTGCTGACTTTTTATGGATTTTATATCCTATAGCAAACCCGTTAGTAAAAATGATTTATTTTATGCTAAGTTTTACTCCCTGTTCATAATTGTCTATACGTGAAACGTTTTTATAATCTGGAAACCTACATGCTTAATAAAAATAAATCAAACGTTACTCATAAATTTAATTGCATCAACAGCTAAATACATACATTATCGATATTTGTATGTCTGTGTAATTTTTTTATTACTGAAACCATCGAAATATATTTTCCCCAAAGCTGATACCAATATATTTTTTATTTTTGCTATCTTTTTTTCTTCTCCATACATTACGCTCTCATTTTTCACACCTTTTAATTGCCTAGAAACACGCCTAAAATTATTTATAATTGTTTATTAACATTACTATATTACTTTTAAAATATATGACATTGAAATGGAAAAGTTTTCTTTTATGTCGATACTGCATAGCCTTGAAACTACTCAGAACTGTCACAAGAGAATTAGAAAATCTACTTTACCTTGGTAGAACAAAGTACTGCGTCCCTAGCATCCAAATTGGATTTTCACCCTGTAATTTTGAATAAACGGTGCCTCAAAGAAAGTCAAGTGGAAAATACGATGGAGAAGTTGAGGGAATAGAAAGGGACGAAATTCTGCAAAACAAACATTCGGGAGACGTGCCTTGAATTTCGTGACATTTGAAAAGATGACAAGAGGCAAAAACGAAATCAATATGTGTGCTCCAGGGACGTGTCTTCTGTTGAACTGTAGGGAAAGGTCGTCAGTTTTATTCTGCAAAGTTATGGCACTCCATGCAAGTTAACGACAGCAAAATTAAACATTTGAATATACCCAGGTTAAACATTTCCAGTTGATTCCTTCGAAAGGAAGTGAACTTTCACTCCCTAAAGAACCAGAAACGATATTACAACTGCTTTATTGCACAGAACTTATGTGATAGACGCCGTAAAAGCGCTCACTTTATGATCATGTTCGCGCCATGTTATGCTAGACGATGGACGCTAATAAAACTCTAAGTTCGCGCATTTGCCCGTTATCCAAACTTAATGCCTGGTTGAGACATTAGGCCAGGCAATTAAGTCTACAAGTGCAATGTAACACATTTGGGATTGTGTGGCTCTTTGTATAAGCATTTCGGTTTTGAGTTGCTGCGTTAGCTGCATCTTCCTGCAACCCATGTATTAACATCCCTCAGTAACAAGTGACAATCTATCAGACCTCCCTGTGGTTTAAATTATTGTTTTGAATACTAGCAATTATTATATTAGCATGCATTTCTGTAAAGCTGGAAAAGTAATATATCGTTTGCGGGACAGATACGTAAACAGTGCGCTGGAATGCGATTATAAGATCATGTGTTTGGAAGTTTTCTTTGTGCCAGGACATACACTGTTGAAAACATTTATACACACATATACATGCATTTACCGTGGGAGAGGCTCCAGATGGTAGCAGTAGTTGGGAAACAAAGCAGAAAGAGAGCCGGAGTGATTCGCTAGCGTTCTGTGAGACGCCACGCACTGGACTAACAGGTACATCGAACTTCCCCTGCCTTCCGACCCGCAGAGCATGCGCCGTAATGCTACTTAACCGGCACACTTAATGTGCAAAATACATATCTTAGATATCTGCACTATCAGACACTTAAATAATAGTATGTGTAATCACTACATCAGAACATTAATAAAATAATTTGTGGTCCAAAAGAATTACAAAAATTTATACAAAAATGCTATTTAAATTTAAATAATTTTTTTTTGTTAAAGTCACATAACTTTCCCTTCCAACTATAATTTTATTTTTATATACCTTCTGTAAATAGTAATCTAACAGCTATATTTTTCTAGGCATTTCAAGTTTATCGATATAAACGTGGCAGAAATAGTTTTATTGCTAATTTTGTTGAAGAATAAAAATATTCAACAGTAAAATGTTTTAAAACGGATCACTTTATATTTTACTAAATGACAGAACTTGAAAAAATAAAGCAGGTACTCAAATATTCAAACCTTGGAAATGATTTGTCAACTGAACATTTCAAATAAATTGTGTGTTTTAAGGTGATCCACATTTCTTCCGAGTGTGGATCTCATCTCTATATTGAATAACAACACTGGATCAAACTTACCATAGCAACTCATCGTTCCTCTTCGGTTGCAATTGCTAGACTCCTCGGCTTCTAAAAACTATCCCTTGGTTTAGGACCCTCAATCCCTGAGCTTCGCTTTGCAGCTTAAATCCCTCAACCGAGGCTACCTTTATAAAGAAAGCGTCATAAAAGTGGTCCTTGGGTGTCGCCACAAGTTCTGGAAGGGTTGACATCAACTTTAAATGCAACTTCTAAAGCTTTGCAGTAAGCATTATTCACTACGTAGTTCCTCCAGTTAACAAGGGACTAAAACTCAGAAATTTACCCGTAAGTCGTTGCCTATCTACAATGATTTACATTTATAGGAAATTATGCAACATTATTACCAAAGACGAGAACCTAACAAGCTATTCCCTGAGAATCCAGGATATTTTAGCTTTAATTTAAATCACCTAAACGTATAGTATGTTAATCATTCATTGGCTACATTTTGAGTAAATCACAAATAAACTTTTACGTGTAATCGCTTAGAAGCATTTTCTTGAAAATCTGTGCGGCGCATATTCATAACAACTTAACTTAAAAGAGGTGAACTTACATATTGGATATTTATTTTTCAATTTTACTGCTGAATTAACTTGATTGCGCAATAGCACGTGCAATTTTCTTTTATTCAAAATGTTTCAAGCCAACGATTTGTTGTCAAATATTTACATACAATTTTTCAGATAATTGCAATATTTTAGATACTATAAATTGGCAGTAGATAAAGCAATAATCTAAATTTAACCTAAATTATCCCAAAGTTACTTATAGAGTGCAGGGTTGAAATAGAATTATTATCTATATATTTGCAGAAGTAGGAATTTAAATTAGAAAGTTGAATAAGATTTTAAAATTTCAAACCTGGTCATTGCGCTCTTGTACCAATGCTCTTGTATTTCACCTCATATCCAAATGCACTAACACCTCAATAGATTCAAGTATAGGACAAACTTAATGGCAATATCTAATTATAAACAGATGCCTCTAATTTTTTTAGCTTTTGCTCTTTATAATTAATCTCTGTTAGGACTTAACGGAACTGTTAATTTAGATGAGAATCTGCAATACGTGTAAAGGTCCGTGTTCCCTTACTGAAGACCTTTCTAGGTTTTATTCAGTCTTCATAATTGGCAAATGCTACAGGGATGCCTAATATAGTCCTTCCCAAATTCCCTTTTCCAAATATACTTCCCTCGGATATGTCATTGGTGTCCACAGCCAGCGATGCCGCATATGGTAAGAATGGTGTTAAACGCATCACATATTATTGTGGCAGGTCAAGTAATAAGAGCATCGAAACTAAAAGCCAAATATCCGTAGTTGGGTCTCGTACATGGCATTGGATATTTTAAATGTGATCCAAGTTTCCAAACTCACCACCTATACACAGCTAGTGTACAAACATAAAGCTGCAGCTCAGCCCTTCTGTACAAACTCAAAGAGGTACTCCCATTATCTCGCACTAACCTAACAGTAAGGTACCCTTCGGGATCGCACATTCAGAATGAGAGTGGACGGACATTCCGTCAGAGTACCGAAAGACAGTGTACCGTCTGCTGTCTCCACTACTCTTCGTGGCTTACTTGTCTGACTTCCCTACGTAACTCCAGACTATTGCACGACAACGTGCAGACGATATTCTCCCAATGGCACGGAGTAAGAATATTCCTCCATTACAGCGATAACTCCGTGCCATTATCGGTTGGAATGAGAAGTGAAGGATGGGCATCAGCCCGGAGAAGAGTTCTGCTCTCCTGGCAAAGACCCGTCGATGGCGACCGCCGTGGTCAGTGAGATCGCAGCGGGTGTCAGCTGGAGAAACATATAAGACTGCACGCAGCTTATTATCAATGAAGATTGACATGTTTGATATTTAATGGTTGGATGTACAGGTAATCAGTCATTTAGATTTAATATATCACTATCTAATTTCCAGGAACATGTATACACTTTCAAGTGAATCTAGCTTTACTTACCTTCCCCGGCTAGGGGATCAGAGCCCCAAGGATGTTCCACCGGCTTATATTACCCCTTCGGGGATCGGTATCATAACAAGCAGCTGCTATGTGACTGTACCTCCGAGCAGGAGCATTTGCTACAACACCTGCTGATGCTCTCCTCGTCGTGCTAAGCCTAATTCCATTAGATCTTGAAATTCGCCGAAGAGCTGCATGCCACTGGTTGCGGAAAAACAACAACACCCGAGCAGCACAATTAGCCGGCGCTGAAGTCCGAGATGAGCTTGAGATTAAAGAAGTACTTGTTGCTGAATGGCAGCAAGAATGGGACGCAAGTACAACTGGCAGACGTACATATGACATCTTACCTAACATCGAGGAACGCCTCAAAATGAAATATCTAGCGCCCTCTAGAGGATTCCTACACTATCTGACAGGCCATGGCCCATACTCAAGTTACCTCCACCGATTTAGTTTGAAAGACTCGGATAACTGCCGATGCGGTCAGATTGAATCTCCCGAGCATGCTGTATGGGAATGTCCTCTTACAATACAACAAAGGACGACAGCGATGTCATATGTACAGGACCTCAGAATATACGATATCATCAGGAACAGACGACTATGGATTTGGGCCGATAAAGCCGCAAACACCTTCTCCATAAAGGCGAGAGAGGATTATATTGGAAGAAGAAAACATTGAACTCTCCCAAATAAACAACGGAACTGACGTTAGTTTATAAGTTATTAGGCTAAGTAATTCTTTGTAATAATTCTATAAGTAATTCTATAGGTAACTTAGGATAAGCAATTCTTTGTAATATAAATAGTTATGTTATAATAGTTATGTAAGTCCTCCTAGGACACCTAAAAATACATGTCAAATACCAAATGTATGAATCAGTAATAAAGAGTGGAACAAAGTCTGGTTTATAAAATAGGTACCAGACTCCCAAAATTAAGGAGGCCAAGGTCTTGCTGAAGAGCAAGATCTCGGCCTTTTTTTTATGTACCTCCGAGTGTTTAAGTTCTAGCAAACCAGCAATTAGAAGCGTGACACTCAGGTATAGTTGACGAGATATTAGAATCCAGAGCAGCTTAATGCTGTAATGCGGCTTTATTTGGGCGATATAGAAGGTGTTTAAAACCCTCCTCGTGGGTTTTGTATCTGAAGGCTTGGTTAACTTCTAGACCTGACCGGGCGCGGCGTACCATCTATGCGATCACCATTTAGGTGGCAACCACGCCCAATGCTGTCTCTCTCCGTTACCCAATTGTGTACATGCCATGAGCGGTATGTCTGCTGACAAGTACAGGAGCGGGAATAAGATTAAGTTTCTGTGCTACCAGACTAGTATAGATGGAGATTAATGGGAATGTGACAGCCCTTGTCACGCTCACGTAGGGGAGGGTATGCGTCCCCTTCAGGTGCCGCGCTGCGGACCCTTAGCACTCGTGGTACCTCTGACGTTTCTAGAGGAACCTCGGACCGAACTGCCGAGCCCCTCCCGTCGGGGAGTTGTTCGGACTGGGTTGGTCTTGACGGGACACTGTGCTCCCGACACCCAAGGGAAATTGGGTACCTT
This sequence comes from Mantis religiosa, assembly GCA_030765055.1. Taxonomy (NCBI): domain Eukaryota; kingdom Metazoa; phylum Arthropoda; class Insecta; order Mantodea; family Mantidae; genus Mantis; species Mantis religiosa. The sequence continues at coordinate 161,174,071 of CM060947.1, read as the reverse complement.
CGGCTAGGCTACGGCTGCCCAGAAGGGGTAGAGGGTTGCCACATAATTCCCGGGTGCTAGTCTCCAGAGCTAGTAATAGGTGTACTAGAGCACCAGGTGGCCCCACCGAGGTTTTCGGTAGTCTTCCCTGCGGGGTTGACGTGCGTAAGAGGCATATCCACTTCCATCCCATCTTGACGTTGTTGTCGATGGGGGGGGGGGAGGCTAAAGTATGGAAAGATAGAGTCAGACTGAAAAATTCAATGCCATAGCCAGGATATGAACCACGGATCTTCTGGTAGTCATACAGCTGCTCTAAATCTTGAGATACTATGGCCAATGTGCCGACATGACATTAAATTCTCCAACTGACTCGTGTTTTTCCCGGTAAATCACTTAGGAGTTCTCATAAACACATGAGACAACTACCTTAATGGCGACTTACAACGTGTTTAAGGCCTGGACTGTATAGTTAACCACTATTAGGTCAATCAATGGAAATTAATTGTTCTTTCACACTGGCCGTGTGTAGGCTAAAGTATGGAAAGATAGAGTCAGACTGAAAAGTTCAATGCCATAGCCAGGATTTGAACTACGGATCTTCTGGTTGCCGTCCAACCACTCTAACCCTTGAGCTACTATGGCTAACGTACCGACATGACATTAAACTCTTTAACTGACTCTGGTTTTTCCGGTAAACTATAGAGTCCGGGTATTAAAGTTCTTACACGTTGTAAGTAGTTAGTTGTCTCGTGTGTTTATGAGAACTCCTAGGTGGTTTACCGGTAAAAGCATGAGTCAGTTGGAGATTTTAATGTCATATTGGCACGTTGGACATAGTAACTCAAGATTTAGAGTGGCTGGACGGCTACCAGAAATTCCGGGGTTCAAATCCCGGCTATGCCATTGAATATTTCAGTCTGTCTCTATCTTTCCATACTTTAGCCTTTACACGGGCAGTGTGAAAGAACAATTAATTTCCAATAATTAGACAAAAATGTTTCACAACTGAGGTTATCCACTATTTAAGTGATGCGAATTTAAAATGTGACTTGGCCAAGTACTCGTAAAATGATTGAAATTCTGGACAGCAAACGTACTGAACTTGAAACTTTTTATTAGTGATAGTCCCCTCTTCAAGTTGCAAGGTTGATATCGTGTGATGTAGAACGTTCCTTTTCCTAATATAAGGCAACATTCAAGGATAACACCGTTCTGTACCGATTCCGTTTATTTTTATTTTATTTAATGATCATTTCTGAATCACATTTTCACGCTTATAGCAAAACTGAAATCTGTTACTGAATATCACATTAGAATTTTTTACAATTCAACGTTTTATGTTTTGAATACTTTTGTAATGTACGCCCTGTGTGTTTATCGTTTGTTAGAAAGTTTCACCGGCTTATAATATCAGTTTTATTACTTACAGTATGAAATAATATAACTATCATTTTGTTTTTATTTTTGTGTGTATTACTGGCTATGCCCGCCTTAGGGGATGAACAAAAGTGTGTTTTCCCCACATAATTAACCTGTGGGACGTATATTAGCTCCATGTTCAAACTGCTCATAAGAAAGCTTGTTTTATAGCATTACAGTATTAATTGAGATAAACATTAACGAAATACTTTCACTACACATTTTGTTGAAGTTACAATAAGGTAGGAGTATAACGAAAGACATGTACTAAAGCAGAATTTAAATTCCTATCTGTGACATGACCAGGAACAACTGAATAATAAAATCCCATTAAGTAGTGACGAATATTGAAAAATTTAAGCCAATAATAACGTACTGGCGTACTCTGGAAATGTATAATATCACAAAAGACATATTTAAAATAAACTAACAATCTAGTCTATTTCTTTCCGCTTAGCGCTTAAACAGTATGTCTTACGAATGAAGATAAACCCATAAGCCTTCCCAGAGGATCCAAAAATGTATATTAACTGTCATTTAAATAACTTAAAAAATGCTCAATGTTTTCTCGGACAGCAAGTCAGGTGAAAATACGATTATAAATCGACGTTTCACGAGTTTGCATCTTAAAAGATGTTATTTCTATAACAATCGATACAATGTTTGAGGAAATCGGACTCCAGAAAAATATTTCATCTAAAGAATTATTTGGAATGTAAAGATTTTTCCTGATTGTAGACATCCTTGAAAAACTTCTGTGTATGAGTACCAAATTCACTTTTTGATTTTGTTAGGGAATTTTACTGTTCACGGACGCACACAGATATTTATTTTCTAAAAATATCCTTGGATTTTTGATCCTCAAAATGAGCATTTTGGTGAATCTATAATATTAAATTTTAGATGGTATACGACACTTTCCATAACCATCAGTTTGGTAGGTAGGCAGATAGGTATAAGAAACTAAAATTTTTTTCTTAATACCGTGTAATAAAAATAAGAACACGAACCATCTAAGTTTTAGAAATAAATTATTCAATAAGAGTATATAGTGCAAAAGAGACTTTTTAGTTGTTACATTGATGTTACACCTAGTATGTTGAATACGTGTGAAAGAATAATCCACAGCATGTGTTAATTAGTTCGGATATACTCCTATTAAGTTTCGTTGTACAAAAGGAGGGTGTAAATCGTTTACAAGGTAAAGGGGTGCATAATTTTCTAGATAAGAGAGGTGGACTAGAAGGAATTAAAAAGGATTATTTATGCTTGATTACTTAAATATCCTTCATACAAAATGGTTGACAATAGAGAAAATTTTATTGAAATCTCTATTCTTCCTTATCTTATCTGTTGCTTATCGAAGGTACGAAGAAAGACACATCTTCCTTATGCATTTAGTTTGCTTCAAATAACTATTAAAAGCTTATACTTTGAGTTGCGCACTTGAAAATGCGCTACAGTTATGATTTCTCATGAGGTTATACAAATGATTTGTAATATATTGATTACCTTTTTAGAACAACTAGTGTTGTTTTGTGCATTTGTGCTGCTTTATGGAAATAATTTATATAAATGCGCAAGGAAATAGAAAGCAAATAGAAGAATAAGCTTTTGTGTGTGTCTGTGTGTGTGTCTGTGTGTGTGTCTGTGTGTGTGTGTCTGTGTGTGTGTCTGTGTGTGTGTCTGTGTGTGTGTGTCTGTGTGTGTGTCTGTGTGTGTGTGTCTGTGTGTGTGTCTGTGTGTGTCTGTGTGTGTGTCTGTGTGTGTGTCTGTGTGTGTGTCTGTGTGTGTGTCTGTGTGTGTGTCTGTGTGTGTGTGTATCTGTGTGTGTGTCTGTGTGTGTGTCTGTGTGTGTGTGTGTATCTGTGTGTGTGTCTGTGTGTGTGTCTGTGTGTGTCTGTGTGTGTCTGTGTGTGTCTGTGTGTGTCTGCGTGTGTCTGTGTGTGTCTGTGTGTGTGTGTGTGTGTGTGTGTGTGTGTGTGTGTGTGTGTGTGTGTGTGTGTGTGTGTGTGTGTAATTTAAACATTTATGCAAACGAATGGTGAATTGTAGAGAAAGCCGTATGACTGTCAGACTTTGTGTATTTCTTGAAAGGCTGCATTTATAGAAACACTAAAGTCCACTTCAAAGTACATTAATGAGTACTTTAAACCGTTATTACGTACAAACAGCATTGATTTTCCGGAAAATATAGTATGTTTCTGAGTTACCTATCACCTGTAATGAATGAGAAAGTAAATCCAGTAATTTATATCTACGATCAAAGTACTTCATTTAGGTAATTTTCTCACGTACATTATATATGTAGGTTAGCACCCGTCGACAACTTTAAATCTTTAAATCTATTAAAATATTACTTAGTTAGCCAATAATAGTAAATAAAGCTAATCAGTAAACTAATATTAACTGAATTATTGCTCTGGATAAGTAAAATTACCAGTCTATGTAGGTTCAAAATAAAAAATAATATAAAATAAAAATCTGCAATATTATGCTTCGGTACCTAATTCATAAATCAGAAGAATTCATTCCAAACCTTTCAACGTACCTCCAAATAAAACAATATAATTCTAACCTGACCACTAAACCCAAAAAATACACACAAACGACAATTTCATTCATGTTATTAATTATATTCCAACAAATATTTAATAAATATTAGGATATATCCTATATATTTTATAAATTTTTACATACTGAATATTTCTCTATTTTAGCTAAAAATATTAAATAATTTAAATCTAGTTTCCAAACCATTCATAAACAATTAAATACTTCTTAACTAATGTACGTAAATCGTTTGCAAACTTATATATGAATCATATACTTTCAAATCAACTGTTTTCTATTCCCAAATAAGACAATTGAATTCTACATACAAATACACACCTAACCGCTAAATATAAAAACAATATATACAAACAAAAATTTCTTATATATAAGAAATACCCTACAGCAGAAATCACCCTACAGCAATGAAAATTAAAATGTATATGTATATATATATGTATATATATATATATATATATATATATATATATATATAATTTCATCTTATGCATTCACTGCTAATCCTTTTTAATATAATTTTAAAATCATGTAAATTTAATATTAATGTATATCTAAAGTATTACAGTATTTCGAAATGTATTATTTTAATAATATTTCCCCTTACACATAAATCACTTAATCTTCAAGCTACCCTCTATTGCATAAGCGGTAGCGCGTTTGTCTGGCGTTCACGAAGTCCAGAGTTTCGCTTAGGGTGAGTTCTGCTTAAGGTTTTTCCTTTATCTTTAAATAAGAATGTCGGGTAACTCTAAGTTCTATGGGCCATTAACACATTTGAGCACCATTGCATCCATTTCTTGCATCGTCCGATGTAACTTAAAGCTGGAGGACACAAATTAAAAAAAAAAAAAAAAAAAAACTATTCATTTCATTAAATTTCTTAAACATGTGTATCTATACATATATAATATTTTAAAATCATTTAAATTTTAATTTTGATCATCACCTATCAATAATTTAACTTTTTATCTCATGTTTATCTACTTACCACCACCGCCAGTGCCATCATCATCATCATCATCATCATCATCATCATCATCATCATCATCATCATCATCATCATCATCATTATTGTGATTACCTTCCACTTCGTCCTACCGCCGCCGCCGCCGCCTCCGCCACCACCGCTGCCACCACCACCACCACCACCACCACCACCACCACCACCACCACCGCTGTCACCACCACCACCGCTGCCACCGCCACCACCGCTGCCACCGCCACCACCGCTGCCACCACCGCTGCCACCACCGCTGCCACCACCGCTGCCACCGCCACCACCGCTGCCACCACCGCCGCCACCACCGCCTCCACCACCGCTGCCACCACCACCACCGCCGACACCACCGCTGCCACCACCGCCACCACCGCTGCCACCACCACCGCCACCGCCGCCGCCACCGCCGCCGCCACCGCCGCCACCGCCACCCCCACCCCATCCCCACCACCACCGCCACCACCACCACCACCATTAATTCTAAACAATCAAATTCTCTTGCACAATGTCTGGTGGGTGTTCTTTCTTTTCTTTTACCTTGATGGCTCAGGAATGTTCAATGAGCTTCTGATCAGGAGACCTAGGAGGCCACCTCATGCAGATCTTTGCGGATGCCTCGTTAGCTAATCCTGGGTGATATCTGAGGTAAATTGCGTCGTGCCGTTTGTAACCTTTTGTATGCCCCAGGGAGGAGCCTAGCGTAGGGCAGTACGATGCAATATTGGCATCCTTTAATCGTTGGTGTATGGTTAAATATCACTTCTACTTCGTTAAGGTTACTACATCTAATCTTTAGGCTAAATCATTTATATTTATTTACTATTATACTTATACAAAATACGCATACCTTATCATTTCCTATTAAATCTATTATATTAGTTCTTACTTGTTTCCCACATCAGTTATCACTTAAATTGCACTGAGCTCTTTTCATTCCTAAGTAATTATAAACACTCTACTCACAACTCAGCTTCTCATAAGCACTATACATATTTATAGATCACTTCACTTTCAATCAATTAATGCAAAATAAACAAACAAACAGAAATATCCTATTATCAACACTATCTGTAAACTATCACAATTTTCACTGACATCTTACGTGGCCTGTATTTCTCATCATAATATTCATGGGAAAATAAATTGAATAAATCCTTTCCTTCAGGTCTCCAAGGGTACGTAGGTTACAGATCATGGATAACTGATGCAGCTTCCTGTACAAAATGAAGAGTATACTATTAGAAGGACAAAGGAAGTTAAATTAGCATAATTTCATTAGTTTTAAAGAGTTCTGAAGTAATGTTATTTCAAGTCTACCTCTGCGGTGTACAGATTCTTACCTGCCTAACATTAATGAGGTCCAGAGATCGAATTTCAATTGGGTGAGTCACCTAAATAAGTTCAACCTCAGCTTTCCCTTATCTTGAGAAGGTAAATGTCGGATATCCTTAAATTCTGAGGAATCAAGGACCCATTTCAGCATCATTTCAAACACTCACTGTCCTATGCAACCTAAGCAGTTAACATGTTTCCTTAATCAAAGAACGCAAGGTTATTTAAAGCTTTGTTCAAGTTTTTAACTTTTCTTTATTATCTGCTTATTTAACATATCCTGTGATACCAACAGGTACACGAAAGCCAGTGATTGGCCGGTCCTATGTTACTATAATGGATATACTGTAATGTTTTTCATCCAGGTACCATTCAACAAACGAATTACTTAATTCTCTTGTCAGAACATATTTCCAAAGATAAATTCTTAAACAAAAGTATTCTAACCTGCAAGCCGCCTGTATAATATACCATAATGTTATATTTTCCAGTATATTATAGTATAGAATATTATGTTATACCAGAATAATATATCAGAAATTAAACTATGCATATTTCATGAATTATTTTAAATAACTCAGGAAGCTGTAAACAATGAAGCGGCAGTTCCGTTCTATATCTGTACGCTTCTTGAAATTTATAATGTTTAATGAACCTTAATATTAATTTAAGACTTCTTGTAAGTATTTAAGACCATATAAAACTACAAGAAACATTAAGGAACTCGCGCTTTTCTCGTGTATATATAATATGTGCGTGTGTATCCAGCTAAACTAAATAAACCTGTATCAGTTACATGACTTTCTCTGGTCTTGTACCAACTATTTCTGAGCATCCTGACATTCACATTATGTTTTTCTGAATAACCCAGGTTCTCATACGAATGACGGGTTAGGAATATGCGCTTTGAAGACATTCAATAGAGAAAATAGAGAGAGCTAAAATGATTCAAAAATATGGTTTAAGATCAAATTGTTATTAGACATTTATTCATAAATGTGTCGTTATATACTGACATTTTTTCCGGCTCTCTTCAGAGTCAATTTTATATTTCTCGAAACATAATTAGGCACAATTTTCAACAAAATCAATTTTACGGGAGAATTTAAGCTTTAATGGAACCTTTCAAAAATAGAAGCATAGCAATTATCAGAGAGGTAAGGATCCAGAATTACAGACATTTCCTTACAGACTGACACTTGTGAACTTATATGCTTATTACATTGCACAAAAATATGGCTGATGTATAAGTATTAAAATTAATTGAGTCTATACATACAAAAAAATATATAACACGAGCACAGTTCTCCAAATCAATAACAACACGTGAACACGTTAAACCGCCGAATGAAGTTGTTTCTTGTATCACAAGTTACGCATCGTTTGTATATTGCTGGATGGTAAATTGGTCAGAATACTTTCTGTTGGTTTGCTGCCTTTTAACATAAATATAGCTTAGAAAGTATACCAATACGTACACTGCAGATTCCAAAATTCTACCTGAATGTAAATGCTATTGCTGGTATCATAAATACCAGGAGCATCTCTTTTTTCCAGCTTTCTATGTATCATATTGTTTCTGATTTTCTACATGTATTTTTACATTCTGTTCTTCGCCTAACAGCTCTTTTCCTCTTTTATGTTACTGAGTTTAGACCGTTTCCCTGCATTTACATCATTTTCTTTCTTTTTGTGTTGTTCGTAGCGACTTCGTTCCCTTAGACGCTGTCTATATTAACGTTATACTTTTGCTGTTGTTTTAACCATGTTTTCAAGACTTGCGGAGCTCTATCAACTGAGAGCAACAGGAAGCAGCACGAACGCGGAATGTTAGTCTGTAATGACATTATTCCCGGAAATCCATCATTTTAAAAAGCGTGCTCAGAACACTTGTTTCTTGGTAATGAGATGTTAACACAGGACCTGGAAGAAAACCTTAATCCGTATTCAGCGTTACAATTGACACTAATATGCACGGTAAAGGAAGCTAAAAAGCCTATTTATAATTAGTTATATTTGGTACGGCTGTGCTCGATACAGTAAATTTAAGAACCAGCTATTTACGACTTAAAAAAGAAATTACCTGATGTAAATTCTAGCATTTGACTACTACAATTAATACCTAAAAATACTATTTTGTTTTGTTTAGGTTTTTTTATTTATGTTTTATTGCATTTACCAGCTTTATATTATCTCATTATTTGCAATTCTGAACATTTTACTTTTACAATAAGGTATCTCAGAATATGACAACATATGCCGTTACTTAATGTATTGAAATATTAAATTACAATTTTTGCATCTTGATATGGCATTTCTGCGGAATTGCTCTCTAACAAACGCTTACTTATCTGTTTAGATGAAGTTCATTAAACATTTTCATATTTATTTTCATGAACTATAACGTCCATTAACTAAATAGCACATATGGGACGGTGAATAACCGAAATAATTTAAATGATGCCCAAATGGGCATAAGCTATCTAAAGCTTAGAGCTGCATAAAAAGTGTCTTCTCAGATAAGAGAAAAAACTACAGATGTAAGAAAGGTACACTTACAGTATCCGTGTTTGGTCTACTGCAGGCAATGTCAGAGTTTTAGAAACCAGATTTCTATGTGCTTTCTTTGAAATGACGTGTTACTGAATGACCAGAAAAAAGCAAATAGTGACTTACTAATTGATAAAAGTATTTGTATCATGAAACTCGACGCACTAACAAACAATATCTCCGAAATAGTACACATTACAAACATTTTCATTTGACAAAAATTCTGTGCTTTAATAAAAATACATTTTATACAGTATGGTTTAGCAGTTATTACTAAGTAATTCAAGAGATCTCCACAGAGTATTCAGAGAAAATTCCAAGAGAAGATTTTATTTTCATCTAAGTGTCTGAAGTATACAGTATTGAATAATAATAACGAAAACTGTTTTTCAGGAAATGACAAATTTTAAACATTTTTCCACGTAAAGTGTACTTAGGACAAGGGCTTTTTCCTGGAAATCTTTCTGTCGTAACCTTGAAAGACGTTGAACATAAACCAAGTTTGGCATTTTTCGTAGCCAGCTTTTCGTTTTTGGGTTATGCTCTTCATAAACACACACACACACACACACACACACACACACACACACACGCACGCACGCACACAGGTTCATGACCTTGTGACCTCAAAACTCGCATATCCGGTGAAATTTCTGTTGCCAATTTTGCGGCAAAATACAACATTCATCGCCTGCTAGAGAAAGTACTAAAGAAACTCGCTGAATTTTGAATAGACATGAACACATGAATGTGCAATTTTCTACTTTGGTATTTCGGATATGGCTTTCAAGAAAAATCCCTTGTATCAAGGTAGCGTATAATGAATAATAGTTATCCTTTATTTTCATAAAAATAGCGTTAGCGCTTTTATTTTCTTAAATTGTGTAATTTTAAAATATCTATGCGATTAACAAAACGGACCTATACCAGGTGAGTCAACCACGCCTTATTATTTTGGAAGGCCTGCCACCCATCAAACGGCATGTGCGCCTTAGTCCAGTTTTGTGCTTACTCAACTGTATTGCTTGACGTTCTTAGAAAGAAGAATGCGCAAAATTCAGAGGATTGACGGTTTACGGGTCCAAATGTACTGCGCGCTAAAGTACAATTAAAAAACATACAGCTCCTTTTCTGAGAGCGAATTCCGGTTTCCGGGTGATTTTACAAACATTTTAATAGAATACCTATACATAGCAACGTAATTCAGTAAATGCCTCGGAAAAAATGAATCTATCATATGAGTACACGAACAACGTCAAATAAAAATAAAATGGCGGATTCTTGGACTTAGAGCAGGGGTTGGCTGCCAAAAATTAGGGGAAAAAGTTAGACTTGCCTCATCCGTACAGTCAAAACGGACATATTAGGTATACAACGGTTTATTTACATTTTTGTTTCAACTACGTCTCGTGCATCTCAATTAACATGCATAAGAGCTTTTGCCATTTATGAAATAATATTAAAACACCCAGCAAATCATTAAAAGTGTCTTAAAATGCTAAATCAAGCACGAGAACTCGCGAGGTAGCAAAGATATAGCGCCAGGCATACAAGTCGTACTACTGAACCCAGAACGTGCTTCATGTATCAATGACACAGGTTCGAATCTCAGCTTTTTTTATGTTCCTCAAACTTGGAAATGAATTCACAATAATTTAATTATGAAGTCCCTGAGGGCGTGCATTACCCAAGGAGGTTATCAGTTCAGCACTTGTGTCGTTGGAGGAGTGTTATTCCAGGAATAGAAAAACGGTCGTCCAGCGCCACAAAACATACCAATTTGAAACGAAATTTTTAATAGCTCAATAATTCTATGACTGCAAAATTGTGTTTAACTGCCATATTAAGCTCTGATACTGTAATTTCCATGTTTTCTGTGTTCAAATGTGTATAAATAATCCTTATTTCAATTGCATCTACCTATAGGTGTGTTTAAATAACTGCCGATTTCTTTCACCAATAAAGAAACATCAATGTCATAAAACATAAATAAAACAATTAAAAATAAAAATAATAACGTTTTTTATTAAAAATAGCTGCAAATTTTTAGTATTACAGGGTAAAATAATATTATGCTTCAAGGATTCGAACCACAAACTCAGATTGTAGTTCTGTGTTCTTTCCAAATGAGTTACCTATTAACGTGTGTGATAAATATTCTATTTAAAATATCGCATTTATTAGCTGTCTAATTACGAATATATTACAGGCGATGCGATAACATCTATATTACTACTAATTTCATCGAGTGTTTAACGTTCATGTTAAATTAATAGTAATGGAGTTGATGTTTTCATGTTGGAGTATAAAATGGGACTCTATCAATTGCGTAGCCCGTAAACCACAAAGAATCACTACAGGATAAATATCGAGCTCATAAGGATCTTCTATTTATGGTAAATCGGTTTTCTGTATAATAAAACCTTTTCCAGATATATGTCATTCTATCTTCAACTACTGTGACGTTGAACTGTAAAGCACAAATGATCTGACACAACTATTCCTTTCTCCTGTAGGGTTCTAGATAATAAAAGTTGTCTGGTGTTTTGTTTACCCTATGTGTAGCTCAGATTGATATAATGTTCGGGCAAAGTCATCAGGAGTGGCTCAAAGCTAATAGAAGAATGACATTATATTAGCACTGTAATATAAGTACATACGAGTATAAAGCGCCGTCCATGCGCCGTGGCGTAGAGGGCTAAGGCAGCATGCCCAGGTCCCTGGCCACGGAGAGCCATGGAGCCATGGATCCCATCCATGGGGTGCGGATTTTAAGTTCTGGGTATAAGACCGGTGCCCACTAAGCATTGTGAGAAAAGCGAGCAGATTACGCTACGTAAGAGGCGCTGGTCACAAAAACCAATGTTCGTCTGAGGGATGCCGAGATACTGACCACATCTCCTTTCCGTATCGTTTGAATGATCGCCCACCTCTGTCGTGCGTAAGTGGGCGTGAGACCGGCAGTCGGGTTGGTAGGCCTTGGCCCTCATAGGGCTGTCGCGCCAGGGTTGATTGATGATTAATAAGGCATGCAAGCACGGGGTAGCTATTGCTATTCAAAGGTGCTATTAAATCTTTTAAGGTTGCGTTTATGTTCTCGAGGTCTGAAATTATATATTGCTTTAACTTCTAGAATGTTTAGCTCCCATTTAGCCATTATTTAGTACTCTTAGAGCATGCGACTAGAAGAAAAGTTGCTTAGCAGCCCTACGTACATCTAGACTTGAACGCATTGCTACGTACAGCATACACAAATCATTGTATATTCAAGGTATGCGAAAATAACTCACAACACTATCCGCTTACTCAAAATTTATTACAGGAATATTAAGCTTTGAACACAAGAGCAATTAACAACCGATTGACTGATATATAAAATTGGTTTAGTCAGTTGGTGACGCAGTTTAGAGCGAAACAAAAATATACCTCTAACAGGAAGTAAAAACTTTGCAACACCACCAAAAGTAATAAGCTATACAGGATGTTAATGAACTACACCGAAATAATTTCAACGACTATAGACGTAACTAATATAAGCAAGTTGAGATAAGCAATGTGTGGTCTGCGGCTAAACATAACGCAGTTAATTGTGTTAAACCTGACATTAGATGCTTCCTGAGTATAGAAACATCGATTCTTATTGGCATTCTCAAGATTTAATGCCTCAAAGATCTCTCAAATCAGTGATCACGAACTAATCACCTGCCACTGCGAAACTGAACAGCCTTCTTGCATCATGTAGCCCACCGTGGTGGCGTTTCTGTAAGTGTTTTGGTGACCCAATACCAAACGCCAAAATCTGGGGTTGCAAGGGTCATTGAGCCAATAACTTCTTATGTTCCTATCGTGTAGCTTTTTGCTCGTCTTTTCAATTCGTTAATTCTAATAGTGATTCGAAACTAAGAAGCTAAATCTGATTGGCCAGTGCAAGGGGGAGTCCAACATAGCTTGGCCAGGACGCTCTTCCGACCTCAACCCAATTGATTTATTTTTCCGGGGTTACTTCTAGTCTCTGGTGAATGAAACACCTATTACCTGAGAAGAGAGCCTAACTGTCCGATTAATAGCAGCATGTGAGGTTATTCATCAGGCACAAGGCAAGCTTTGGACTGAGTACGACAGTCGTTCCTTCGTCGCTGTCAACTTTGCATTGCAAACGCAGGTCGCCATTTCGAGCAGTTCCTATAAATCTGACGCAGCGTTGCGTTTACTTTTTATTTTATGTACGTTCTTTCACACTTTAAACCGCCTTCCATTTAGCATGTGAAAGTATTAAGCAGGATTTAATATTTATTAGATAGAATAGTAATTAATTGCACTGACAAGGTAAAAATAGCACCGAGAAATGCATACATTTACACAAGAATTAAAAGTTTAGACAAAATATTAAAAAACCCACAAAACAAAAATAAATAATAAACAACAAAAATGTGAAGACTGGAACTCGTTTACCTTTAATTTGAAAGCTGTCATAAATATTGCACATTAGGGAGTGCCTAGACATGTCTCTTCATTTTCGCATGTTATGCACTCAAGTGGTGTTATCATTAGCAGTGGCATACAG